>VDFB02000363.1:48273803-48368426 GCA_007258455.2 Sequoia sempervirens | reverse complement strand
GTGCTTTGCCACTTCGACCTTTGCAGGATGATGCCCCTTTTTATCAATGGGGAATTGATTTCATTGGAGAGATACAGGAGAAGTCAAGTGGAGGACATAGGTGGATATTAGTTGCCACTGATTATTTTACAAAATGGGTGGAGGCAATCCCAACTAAGCAGGCTACAAGTACAGTTGTAACTAATTTCATGATGGACAACATTATCACCAGATTTGGTACACCATTAAGGATAATCACAAATAATGGGATGTGCTTCAGGTCAGATGAATTCAAAAGCTTTTGTGATAAGTATGGAATTACTATTTCTTATGCAGCTCCTTATCATCCACAAGCCAATGGTCAAGCAGAGTCCAGCAATAAGAGTCTCTTGAAGATTATAAAGAGGATGTTGGGACAGAACAAGAAGTCTTGGGATTCAAAGTTAAAACTGGATGTGTGGGTTAATAGGATCACTGTGAAAAAGGTAATTGGAAAATCTCCATTTGAATTAGTGTATGGAGCACAGGCTAGGATGCCTCTGTAGAATTTGTTACCAATCTATAAGTTTATCTTACAGGAAGATTTGGAAGTTCCTGAGCCCATGGAGGATAGAATGAAGTAGCTTGCTGAACTGGATGAATTAAGGAGAGAGGCCCAAAGTCAAAACATGAAGCTACATGCACAAATGAAGTATCTATTTGACAAGAAGGCAAAGAACAAAAAATTTGAAGAAAATGATTTGGTGTTGATGTGGAATGCAAGGTGTCAGGAGAAAGGCATGCATGGTAAATTTGAAGCTCTTTGGCTGGGACCTTTTGTTGTTGTTGGAAAGAAGGGTGCAGACTCATATTTTATATAGAACATGGCTGGTGAAGATCAGGAATTTCCTATTCATGGGAAATTCTTGAACTTTTTCTTCTCTTGAGCAATACAGAGGAGTAAGGGTTGCCAGTGCATGGACAACTCTTATGTATCCTCTTAAAAATTATTTTCCATGCACAATAGTTTTAGGTTTTCATCCACCTCCATTCCACACTCATTTCCCATTCACCTCCATCTTGCATTCACTTTGCATTCACTCCCACTTCGCTTTCATTTCCATTACCATTCATTCCATTTTTTCTCAATGGCTCATCATTTTGTGTCTGGATTGCTCACCAAAGATTTTGGATCCTTGCAATGATTTGACTATCATTCCTCCCCAAATGGAGCCACTGTTGGGACTATAAAAATCTGATGTTTTTACATGTGTTTTCACTCATAGATTTCCAGATTTGGTCTTACCATATTTATATTTCACCCATTTTTGCCATATTGTCCCATTGAATCCATTGGGTTATGCATATTTTATATTCTAGTCCATATCGGCATAGGTTCATTCCTGTCTCCCCGATCAATTATGCATTTTCTGCTTGCATGAGTTTATGTTGCCTATCAACAAGACTCATTTATTGTCATATCGATTGAAGTTTGTTTGCAGGTGGCATTCGGTAGGACCTTTGTTTTGTCAGGGAAATTAGCATTTGTCTGTTGGTGGTTATCAACATTGCATCCATGTTGTTTCGGTGACCGTGGAGGCTCCTATTAGCATATGTTATGGCTATCGGGATAGGTTCTCACCAAATTTAACATGTCTCCCCGACTTGTGCTTGGAATGGTTTATCAGCAGGAGGCAGATGTTCGGTCTAACATCTTGCCGAAGTTATGATGTCTCGGTGATAGGTGCACTTCAGGTTTCCTTCAGTGTATGTTGAGATTTGCGGTGGGAGGTCTTAGCGAAGTGAGACTGTCTCACCGACAGTGCAAAAGGTTTTCTTCTAGGTAGCTTTCAATGGGAGATAAAACTATCGGTACACGGTCTCCCCGATATCTTGAAGCTACAGCAACAGTAAGTCAAATGAAATGTACAATTCAGTAGGAGATTTCTTATGTCTTAGCGAGGATGAATAGGACAAAACATGCTACGCGGTGTGACTCTTTGGCTTTTGGTGTATGGTCATGGTGAAAGGGTCGGGTTTTTCTGACAATACTCAATGTGGATTCCTCTCGGTGTGTGAATGCTCTGTCAGCATAGGATCTGGTTCCTTTTGGTGATATATATATGCTCGGGATGCGATATCAGCATGGGTCAGGATTATCGATATGAGGTCTCGGCGAGTGACCTCCAGTCTCGCCGATGGAACATCAAAGGCCTTTGTCGGTGTAACAATTGGAGTATCACAATGACTCGAAATGAATGAGGATCTTCGGTGAAGCAAGGCCTAATCTATGAGACATCTCTCTGAGATCATGTGGTCACAGCGATAATGATTAAAACAAAATGTGCACGTCAGTGTGAGATTCTCTTGTGTCATGGTGGCAGGTTTAAACCATGGGGCTTTCGACAAAACATAGTATAGTCTGCATGACATCTCTCTGACCTGGATGAGATACAGGGAATGCGAACATAGTGGACACGAGATGGTAATGAGTGAATTTCCTTTGGCAAATTGATATATTGTGTCTCACCGACTGTTCACAGCTGAATAATAGAAATAAAACATTGGGACCGACATGAATGTGCTTGGATGATAGTTGATTTCCAGCTCGATTGGAGCCCAATTTTTATGCTGGGCCAACATGAGTTCTCAATTTGATATTTTCTCCAAATGCTTGTGTATAAATAGGCATTTTGCAATTTGTAGTAGGGACCAGTTATTAGTTATTTGATACAGTAGGAAAATTGTATGGATACAAAATAGTAAATTTATGAAATCAGAGGCTATGGTGCATGTTCTAAAATGGAGGTATTTATAAGTGTCAATTGATGTTGCTGCACATGTCTGACATCAGTTATCTATTGAATTTAATAAAAGAATTGCTAAGTTGTCTCCAAGATGGATTCTTTTTTATTGTTTAAATTGATATGACAAGTTTGTATTTAGTTTATCAGTTTACATTTGTTGCACTTGTGTGATCGATTGATTGGTTCTTTCAAGTAAAGACTAAATCCTTTTAGTTAATCACAATAATCAGAGAGATTCAATTGGATTATTCAAGTAGAGCTTAGTAGTCACATTCTTGCATGTTTATACAAGTTGTAAACATAATATATGCTAGATAATTTGAATCTTCTCAGAGAATTTTTGCTCATCTTGACCTCATTTGACTCCGTATACCCAATAAGGCACTGGTCTCTGCAATTTCATTATTTGAATTCATTCAATCTCTTTTATCAGTCAATTAAGCATTCTAGGATTTAGATCAGAAGATAGCTATCAAGTTTGGTTTCATTTTTTCACTATTATCTGCCATTGTGGACAAAGCATTTCAAGAAAGATAATCACAAGTTAAGTCTGCACTATTTAGAAAGGTACACCCACCCAGGTTTGCGGCACCTAAAGAGTAGAAGGGTGAGTTCTCTTGACCTTGTTTGTTACCCTAAAGTGTATTAGGAGATTGGCAGCCTCTTGAGGCATTCAGCCTATGTTTTTGAGAGTTAACACTAACATTGCACCATATGAGGATTATTGTACACTAATATGATCGAGTGAGCTACACTCTTTCCTTATCTCAAATGTAGGTTCATAGAGTATCGATACACGTAAAATGGCATGCTTTTTTTCTTCATGTATAATGCAAGTCTGGAATTATTGTGAGTTAGGGGAGTGGGTTGGCAAATGTTTGACATGTTATCTTAGCCCACCTCACACATATCACCCTCCAACAACATTGGAACTAACATAGATGGAATCATCGATTGAATTTGAGCACACATCAGATCTAGTTCAACCAGGTAATATATCTACTTAGTTTTTGAAATTACATATTGTTATCTTACTTTGTAATGTATTCGTAATGTTGACTAATTTCAAGAGATATGCCACACATATCAATTTAGGGCATGTTTATGAAGTTATTGCAAATGAAGAGAATAAAGAGGGAATAGACTATTACTTGTGTCATTGTGTTGAGGCCAAAAATAAATTGGAAGGCCTAGTTATAGATGGAGAAAACATCTAATACCCTACAGGCTTAGTTGTTGTTATTGGAATGTAGCTTAGAAGGTACCCACATAAGAGTGTTAAACATTGGTTGTTTCAGGACTTTGACACGCATCGTAAGATTCTTCATTACTCAAACCTTGTTGTGGCATCCAATGTTCATTTGACAAAATATGGGGGTAGTCCTTTGAGCAAGACCTTGTGGAAGATCTGTGAGTTTGACCATGAGGCAATACTTGACACAATAAAGAGTAGAGTAGACCTAAATGGTTCATTGGATTAATTTGTAAGTATATGCAGAATGGTTCTTATTAATTTATATTTGTATCCACGTTAATTTGTTTGATGTCAATGCTATCATCTTATTTTACTTTGTGTATCTATAAGTAACCCGGTAAACATTGATTGGTGTCCCCTTGTAGAAAATGTAGATTTATGAGCCATCCAAGAGAATCTTAGGTAGAAAAGCAATGCAACATCCCTATTTTGATGATCTTCAAAAATCTCAATTATGATTAAATAAGCCATTACAAAAGTGTGTGCGAAGCTTGGTGAGGGAATTTCAAGTTATTCATTTGAAGTTAACCTTATCATGAGAACCTATGATGTAGACATTACAAAAGCATCTCGAATTTCAAGATATTCTATTCATGAGAGGTGTTGTGTGCAATAGGTATCTTGGAACTCCCAGTGAAGATGTATGACTAGGATTGAATAAGTTGAGAGACTTCCATGCTTATCTGGAAGTTCCTTCCATCTATTTTCATTTCATTTCCATTTTGGATGAGTTATTTCTTTTTATTCTTTTACTTTGTGTATCAGTAACTAAACTAGTAAATATTGATTAGTCTCTCCTTGCAAAAAATGCTGATTTTTGAGCCATTGAAGAGAATATTAGCCAAAAAAGCAATGTAACATCCTTATTTTGATGATCTTAACAAATTTCAATTATGATTTGAAGCCATTATAAGAGAGTGTGTGAAGCTTTGCAAGGGAATCTCAAGTTACTCATTTGAAGTTAACCTCTAAATGAGAAGCTATGATTTAGAAATTATAAGAGAATTTCAAATGTATGAGTGACATTGTAAAATGTCTATGAGAATAGAGTACCTAAGGCATTGTAATGAGATTTACTTGTAATGACATTTACTGAAATATTGAAATTTGGTGCAGGGGAACAAGGGTTATTGAGAAAATTTAGTTCATGGAAGTCTTTTAAGTTAGTTTTTTGTTTTGAGTTTTGTCAACTGAATAAGGTCATATTACATCCACAAGATGGATGGAATTCTTATATAAGGATAATTTTCAATGTTGTAGGTACCGGCTTTAATACCAACTACAATGGCAACATTAAAATTTCCTAGCAGTATTTATGTTGATGAAATTTCCTTTAGATGCAAGGATTCAAAGCACATCAACCATGTGGTACAAATGATTAAATCCTAGAGATGGTCTATAGCAATGAAAGAGTCTGAAAAGGAAGAGAGAGCTACACTAGTGACTCAAGAGAAACTTCAGCTTTCAAAAACAAAGTCAATTAGGCTAGCAGATGTGTGGATCAAGCCAACATTTGGTGGAAGAGGAAGAAAGATGACTAGAACTTTGGAGGCCCACCATACTAGATTTCGGTATTCAACCATGAGAGTAGAAGAGAGAGCTAATATCATGTATCAAAACATTAAGCATGCATTCTTCCAACCAATGGAGAAGGAGATGATTACTTTGTTTCATTTTCATTTGCATAACCATATCAAGGCATGGGAACCAAGAAGACCAAGGATGTCTAGTTTTATGTGGAGGTAATGGATGTGGTCCAAACTTTAGGAAGGGAAAGAAGGTCAATGTATGATCTTGATGAAATTGAGGAAGAACAACAAGAGAGGGATGGGAAAAATAAAATCAATACAAAGTTTCAAGGATTTGTCAAGCGAGTAAGAGAGCTATGGGAGTAACCTCATCTAAATATTTTGAACTAGAGTTTGATATACCATTTAGAGAGCTTGGTTTTCATGGAGTTCCTTTCAAAGCCTCTGATTTTATTGTTCCTGTGGTAAACTATTTGGTAGAGTTGGTGGAATTACCTTTCTTAGTAATCACTATTAGTGAGATTGAGATTGTTAACCTTGAGAGAGTAGGACTTGGGAAAATGAATTTGATATAGCTATTGTTTTCAAATACTTCAAGCGAGATGTACTTCGCATTGATGCCATTCCTCAATATTCACTTGATGGCATCAAGGAATGGCTAAAATCCATGGTTATAAAGTATTATGAAAGCAGAATGAACTTGTACTAGCAGCCAATTTTGAAGACTATTACTGATGATCCAAATAAATTTATTGAAGATGTTGGGAATTTTTGAATATGGAAGTTAGTGATTTTGATTCTGATAATTCAGAAGAGTCAGATCAAGGATATGAACCATCTAATGTAGAAGAGGAATAAAAATCACTCTTCATGTAGCCACCATCAAGAGTGTTACAAGCCAACAAGATGGAGGGAATTCTTATATAAGGATAATTTTCAATGTTACAAGTACTGGCTTTAATTCCATCTACAATGGAAACATTGAAATTCCCTAGTAGTATTTATGTAAAGGAAATTTCCTTTAGATGCAAGGATTCAAAGCACATCAAGCATGTGGTATAGAGGATTAAATCCCAAAGATGATTTGTAGCAATGAAAGAGTCTAAAAAGGAAGAGAGAGCTACATGGGTGACTCAGGAGAAACTTCAGCTTTCAAAAACAAATCCAATTAGGCTGGCAGACGTGTGGATTAGGCCAACATTTGGTGGAAGATGAAGAATGATGACTAGAACTTTGGAGGCATACCATACTAGATTTCGATATTCAACAATGAGAGAAGAAGAGAGATATGATATCATGTATCAAAACATTAAGCATGCATTCTTCTAGCTAACAGAGAAGGAGATGATTGCTTTGCTTCATTTTCATTTGCATAACCATATCAAGATGTGGGAACCAAGAAGACCAAGGATGTCGAGTTTTATGTGGAGGTACTAGATGTGGTCCAAAATTTAGGAGGGGAAAGAAGGTAAATGTATGATCTTGATGAAATTGAGGAAGAATAACAAAAGAGGGACAAGAAAAATAAAATCAGTACAAAGTTTCAAGGATTTTTCAAGCAAGTAAGAGAGTTATGGGAGCAACCTCATCTAAAAGATATTGAACCAGAGTTTGATATAACATTTAGAGAGCTTGTTTTTCATGGAGTTCCTTTGAAATACTTTTCTTTTATTGTTCATATGGTAAAAATTTATAATAACCTTCAATGCCTCAAATGATAGGTTGTTGGTTGATTTGTAACCCATTTTTTTTATCAAGAACATTATTTTCCAAAAATTTACTAGTTTTGCTCACTTTTCTTGTTGTTGTACAACCCGTACGAACACTAAGATGATATGAAACCTATTGGATGTTGTATATTGTGAATTAACTTTCATTTTCACCTATTTAGAGGTTCTATCTCTTTGTATAGTGAAAGTTATCTTGTTTTTATTGCTGCTACCTACTTTCACAGTGTTTTTTGATTGAAGGGTTTCATGATGTAATTCAACACATTCCACTTTTTGTGCCTACTTTAACTTATGGAATGGGTCCTCTAACTTGTAAAATACATGCCTAACCTATTTAGAATGTTGTGGAGTCAAGGTTGGGTGTTTGGGATGATGTTCTAGGGCTGTAGTAGGGTATTTCCATGATGAAAATGAGGGTTTCAAGTGGTGTTTTGACAAAATGTGGGAAGGAATATCCATGTAATGTATTATTAACCATGTGTAGGGCTTGGTAAGTATGTTTGGTGCTTTTTTTGGGTATGGCGGGTCTGGGAGATAGGAGTTTCATTAAAACCCCAAGTATTTTGCTTGAAATAGAGGGTTTGGTGTATTAGGGGTCTAGAGGTCTTGGACTTGGAAACAAATCATGGAATTAGAGGTTTTGACAGATAACATACTATTGTTTGAGGAGTCTAAGTGAAGATCTAGTGTTTAAAAGGTCATCTCTTTGTAAATAGGGCTAATTTAGTAGCCTTTGTGCAAGGTGGTCTACTGAATCTTAATGATGGTAAAAAGAAACATGGTATGATCTCTTGGGAATTTGTCTTAAGGTCTATGTTAAATCTTGATTGATGTTTGGTTGGCCATTGGATGACCTTCTCTAAAAGATAAGCCCATTTGATGAGATTTGGAGACTATAAGTTAGGAAAGGGTTTATTGAAAACCCATACTTGAAACCTTCCCATAACCAACCAAAGCCTAAAAAACCTTCAAAAAGGTTTGCACAAGCTTAAAAGTTCAAGAGATATCACTACCCCCAAATATTTCTTCAAACCCTAGCAGTAAACAACCATTTTCCACTTTAAAATGCACCATTTGACATCTAGGGAGTCACCTAAAAACCCTCTATTCACCTCCCTTGAGCACAAAAAATTGCACACATGTTTTATAACCATAACTAGGCCTTTCCATTGAGTTATAGAAACATACAGTGGGTGAAAGGCTTAATATGACATTTTAATGCACTCAAAACCCTTAAAATAAGGTATACAAACTGACACTCAGTAATTGGCTTCTAAAATGCACAAAATCACTTGAAATACAACAAAACTAAAACTAAAATAGAGTTAATTCTATTTCCCACCGAATTCCATTGAAAAGAGAGCATAATCACCTTGTACGGAACCGTATAGTTTAATGAAACATCAAATCCCAAAGTGCAAAAGGGTAGCAATATTTGATGGGGTATTACTCTGATACCATGACACTTACAAAATCTCCATCTAAACCTATGGGATTGCATTGGGGCCATCTACAATAACCTCTCTCAATTTTTGTTATCTCGTAGTGATTTTCTTATGGTTTCTAGTTTTCAGTTGATGGAAAAAGTGTCAAATGCAAGCAATGGAAAGTTGTAAAGTGGGGAAAATTTCATTTTGCAAGTTGTGTGACTAAATAAATTATTCTAATGTATTTGAATAGGTATTTTTACACTAGGAATGGTCATCTTTCACACCCAAACACACGGAATCACTCTGAGCTACGTTCAATCAGATTGATCCCTTAAGGGTCCAAAGTGCAAAATGGCTGCAAACTTCAACATGTTGATACTCAAATACCATGATTCTTAGAAACTTCTTATATGATCCTATGGGATCATGTTTGTCCCCTCTATAATAACCTCTCTTAGTTTTTGTTATTTTTAAGTGATTTTCCTGTGGTGTCCAATTTTTAGTTGATGGAAAAAGTGTCAAATACAAGCAGTGGAAAGTTGCAAAGTGGTGCAACTTTTGTTCTACAACTCATGTGACCAAATGAACTATTCCAATAGATCTAAATAGGTATGTTTACTCTAGAAATGGTCCTCTTTCACACCCAAACATGCATAATCACTCCAAGCTGTGTTTAACCGGATCGATCCCTTAAGGATCCAAAGTGCAAAATGGCTGCAAACTTCAACATGTTGTTACTTAGATACCGTGATGCTTAGAAACTTCTCATTTAATCCTATGAGATTGTATTGGGCCCCTATACAATAACCTCTCTCATTTTTTGTTATCTCAGAGTGGTTATCCTATGGTGTCCAGTTTTTAGTTGATGGAAAAAGTGTCAAATGCAAGTAGTGGAAAGTTGCAAAGTGGTGCAAATTTCATTCTACAATTTGTGTGACCAAATGAATTATTTCAATGCATCTAAATAGGTATTTTTATGTTAGGTATGGTCTTCTTTCACACCCAAACATGTAGAATCGCTCTGAGTTATGTTCAACCAGATCAATTCCTTAAGGGTCAAAAGTGCAAAATGGCTACAAACTTCAGCATGTTGTTACTCGGATACCATGAAACTTATAAAATTTGCATTTGATCCTATGGGATTGTGTTGGGCCCCTCTACAATAAATTCTCTTGGTTTTTGTTATCTCGAAGTGGTTTTCTTGTGGTGTACAGTTTTCAGTTGATGAAAAAAGTGTCAAATGCAAATAGTAGAAAGTTGCAAAGTGGTGCAACTTTTGTTTTGCAACTTGTGTGACCAAAAAAACTATTCCAACACATCTAAATAGGTATTTTTACACTAGAAATGGTCCTCTTTCACACCCAAACATGTAGAATCACTCTGAGCTATGTTCAACCAGATCAATCCCTTAAGGGTCCAAAGTGCAAAATGACTGTAAACTTCAACATGTTGTTACTCAGATACTGTGATGGTTAGAAACTTCTCATCTAATCCTATAGAATCATGTTGGGACCCTCTTCAATAATTTCTCTTAGTTTTTGTTATCTCAAAGTGGTTTTCCTATGGTGTCCAATTTTTAGTTGATGGAAAAAGTGTCAAATGCAAGTAGTGGAAAGTTGCAAAGTGGTGCGACTTTCATTTTGAAACTTGTGTGACCAAAAAAGTTGTTCCAATGTATCAAAATAGGTATTTTTAAGCTAGGAATGGTACTCTTTCACACCAAAACATGTGGAATCACCCTGAGCTACATTCAACCGGATCGATCGCTTAAGGGCCAAAGTGCAAAATGACTACAAACTTCAGCATGTTGTTACTCATATACCATGATTATTATAAACTTCTCATTTGATCTTATGAGATCATGTTGGGCCCCTTTGTAATAATCTCTCTTATTTTTTTTTCTCTTAGAGTTGTTTTCCTATGGTGTCTAGTTTTTAGTTGATGAAAAAAGTGTTATATGCAAGTAGTGGAAAGTTACAAAGTGGTGCAACTTTCGTTTTGCAACTTGTGTGACTAAATAAACTATTTCAATGCATTTGAATAGGTATGTTTATGCTAGGAATGGTCCTCTTTCACACCCAGACACCCAGAATCACTCTGAGCTACATTCAACTAGATCGATCCCTTAAGGGTCCAAAGTGCAAAATGACTGCAAACTTCAACATGTTGTTACTTGGATATTGTGACACTTAGAAACTTCTTGTTTAATTCTATGGGATAGTGTTGGACCCTTTTAAAATAACCTCTCTCATTTTTTTTTTTATCTCAGAGTGGTTTTCCGTGATGTCTAGTTTTCAGTTGATGGAAAAAGTGTCAAATGCAAGCAGTGGAAAGTTGCAAAGTGGTGCAACTTTCATTTTGCAACTCATGTGACCAAAAAAACTATTCCAACATATATGAATAGGTATTTTTATGCTAAGCATGGTCCTCTTTCACACACAAACACACAGAATCGCCCTGAGTTGCGTTCAACCAGATCAATCCCTTAAGGGTTCAAGTGTAATATGTTGAAATAGGCCATTCCACCTATTGTTCAGGCTATGTCTCAGTGATATGGGCTTGATATAAGTAGGATTGGGAGTAAGCATAAGAAAATAGCATTGGTAAAGAAATTGGAAGAGATTACTAATGCCGCCCCTATTGAAAATTTAGAATTGAGACTGCTTAAAAGCAAAGCTAGAAGAGGTGAAAAGAAGAAATTGCTTGAAAATAAGTTAGAATAGGTTGGAAATAGGGTGAGGTTGTGGAGTTTGATGTGTTCAATTTTTTTGAAAGGATAGGAGAGGTCAAAAGTATGTTATGGCATGATTCCCTAGTTGGGAAAACAAGGGTTTTGAATGAAAAAAAGATGTTTGAGGGAGTAAAAGTGGGTAAAGTCAAGAGGCAACATAATTTGGTAGTCAATTAAGTTTGTGCAAGTAGAATGAAGAGTGTTGGAATATTTTTTGAGGTTTGGGTTCAAGTTCGAGGGTTTGGTTCACTGGTTAGGCCAATTTTTTTTTGAGGGGGTTCAGTTTGTTTTGGGTTCATTGGTACAAAAATAATGTAAAAACAAAATATAAATATATATGCAGCCTAGAAGCATGAATTAGGATTAAAATATCACATAACATCATATAAAAAACAAAACCACCATAAACTTTAATGTCATTTAAAACATGCATGATAAATATTCATCGTTGAAACTGTAGACACTTAAAAATGACCTAGGCCTACAAGCTCTATTTGTACCACTTTCGTCCTAGCATAATTAATACATTTAATTATGTCCTTGGTCCACATTCGACTATTGATTAAATAATTCATAATTATTTAATTAATTCATGTCCTTTTATTCTTCATGATTATTAAATAAATAAATTTTATTTATTTATTAAATATGTCATTAATTGTCTGTCTTCCTCTAATTAAATAAATTTCTTAATTTATTTAATTATCTTTATTCATTTATTCTTCCTAATTATTAAATAAATGAATTTCATTTATTTATTTAATATGTCACTAATTCTCATAATTAAATGAATTTATTAATTTATTTAATTACTAATTATATCCTCTCAATTAAATAATTATCTTAATTATTTAATTACCTAATTTAACATTTATCTCATTTTAAATAAGTCAATTATTTAAAATGATGTCACATTCTTAATTGACAGTTCATTTTAGTAAATAATTTGAAAATCAATTATTTATTATCTCACAAAATCCATATTTTGAGTTGATTTAATTCAAATTGGTAACTTTTTTCCAAAAATCAAGTAATTGAGAAAATTATTGATTTTCCAAATCTGATCTTTAGTTCAACTCTTATCTTCTTGATTTTTTGAATCTCACAAATCAGGCAGTCTTTATCTTCTTGATTTTTGAAAATCTTTTCTAATTAATTATCTCATCTATTCTCCACTTCTGATTCAATTATCTCAGATGACATATCGACCACTCGTTTAATGATTTTTCCCTAACCCTGATTAGGTTTTATCAGATTAAATCTTTTCCTCTGATTTTAGGTCTCTGTCGAAAGTCGATCTCGTCTATCCATTCAAATATTGCATTTTCTATAAAATGCTATTTTGCTCACATTTTTAGATTACACACATAAATTTTGTTATTCTGGTGCATAAATACTTAGAGTTATTTGGCATTTTAGAGTCATATGGTCATAGGCATAGGCATAGTTTTTATTTAAATCCTTCAAGGGTTGTGTAGGACTTAGTCTTTGGCATCAAATTACTCACACGTTCAATCTAAGGGCAATACATTTGTAGTAAGTTAGGAGGTGCTACGAAGAGGAATCATGGAAGCTTCAGCGATTATCTGGTATAAACATTTCTTCTTTTAGTTTTCAATGTACTTTATAGTGCTTTGGGTTTATATGCATTGTTTATTTGCTAACATCTAACATACCTGAAATTTACCCATAGATACATTGGTGAAACAAAATCTTTTGTTCTTTGTTTCCATGTGGTTCTCTATTTTTTTTGCAGGTACAAGTATGGAGCGACACATTTGAACTTTATTGAGCCACAGCTGATGCATTGTGACGCATTCGACATCTTAAATGACACAATCGCTTTGCTGTGTCACAAATGAGGTCAAGAAGGCCACATCTGTAACACCAAACTGCATATTTAACACAGAGCGACACATTTTCTCTATTGTGACACATTTTCCTGGTAACATTTTCTTCTTTTTGTATTCGGGTTTTTATGTTTTTTTCTATTCTTTTTATTTTTTTCTTTGGCATTTTGGTTTTATTTTCTACATTCTATTTAGCATAGGTTTTTGTGTTACTAATCTTTGTTTGCAGTGTGTGGTGGTTACATTTCGTGGGTCCAAGATCATTTGATAAGAAACTCCTAACTTGTGTTTTTGCAGGTTCGAGTGTCGAAGACTTACTTCCAAACATTGTGTTTGCATTTTTTTTAGATTAGTACACATTTATTTTTGGTGCATATAAGATGAACATGTTTTTCTACTTTGTCTGAATGTGTTTGCAAATGGTAGGTGATTATGCTCTCACGTTGTGAAAACTTGGTGATCAGAAAACCAGACCCATTCTTATTTGTTATACATCCTTAAGACTTAGTAATCGAAGTATCCTCTCCCCTTGCACTTTCAGGTGATCCTAGGTGTAAGAGAAACAGTTACTAACTCTAGAACTTAGGCTTGTTCTGGTGGGAAAAAGTACTCATCTCAGGACAACTCAGACCAGTAGCATCCTGAACTTGAGGGACTTCCAGCCAGTATATAAAAGTGGATTCTTGGGGAAATCCCAAGAATCATGCATATGGTTCCGACGAGATGGATCCGAAAGGGGACTCTCGCCGCATGGATTATTCCCTATGAATGAAATGCCCGTACTAAACACCTTTTGTTTTAGAGGCCAACCATTTTTCAGCCATTGCCTTGTATAGTGTAGGGTACATTATCATGCCCGAAGACACTCACTACTAATCCCCTTGAGTAGAGATAGTAGTTCTTGGGAAGTCACTACCCAAGAATCCAAAGTTGGTGTGCTCGAATGACATTTATGAGTCGTGGAGGGGAGCCAATGCCACCAAACTTCTAATCTATCCACTCTCGAGAAGGAAAGGTGTTTAGCACCAATCCAGGGTATATCGGTGGGCTATACCAAGTATACAAACCCTTGGCCTATTGGCCTATTAGGATTATACTTGTCTTATGTGCACTTGATTATACTCAAAACATTGTGCCTATTAAGTGCTTGCTGGATTTTTCAACATTATTCACCACATTTTCACTTCTGGAAAAAACATTCAACATTAGACAAATCAAATTTGCTCTGAATGCATCAAAAACTTCAATTTTAGCAAACTATGTCACAACTCTTGAAACGCAGTCACTCTGTCATAACACATTTTCCAAATTTTGCAATGCATTAGACCTATTAAACCACATTTGCAATTCAAAACACCGCATCTGTCTGCATCGCGATGCATCTGAAACTCACAAAACTGCATTTTCAAAACTCAGTCACATTTTTCAGTCCGAGAGTCGCATTCACTATACCAAAATGCATTCACAATTCTATGACACATTTGAGGTCTCAAACGACACATTTTCCTAACATAAGCAAAATATTCATACAAAGTCCAAACTGAGTCTAAATTCTGTCAATATTTTGTCTATAACTGAGGATTTCTTTTAGGTTTGATTAGAGATGGTTAGCAATAAATCAATGAATGACAGAGAAACCCAAAGACCTATTAAGTACAAAGGAAATTAAACAATTAAACAGTTATACCTGTGAATTGAATTCTCCATGATTACCTCCATAGTACCTTCTTACTTGTTGGATGATACTTTTCCCTCAGATTCGTTGCATGAGCAATCTACAAATATATGCCTATGTCCTACACTAAGCCTTGAAGGATTTGCACAAATGTCTAATGCCTATGTCGAAATGACTATGATTGACAATGCCTAAACATGCTAAGACTTAATCAAATAAAGATAATAAGTGTTGCAATTGCTATGGAAATCTAAGTGTGCAAGTGAGTAAGTATGCAATGCACCTATAATATGTCTATCCATGTGTGTGTAATCGAAAAGTGAGAGGAAAATGGCATTTTATAGAAAATTCCATTTTGAATGGACAGGTGAGATTGCATTATGACCAAAACCTAAAATGAAAGGTCTAGATTAAATATGAGAATCCCTAATTAGGGTTAGGGAAAATTCATTAATTGAACAATCAAGATAATATCTCAGAGAATCAGATCGACGGTGAAGAATAAATGAAGAAATATTTTCAAAAATAAAGATTTTCGAAAATGAATAGGATAAAGACTAGACTAAAGATCAATTTTGGAAGGGTCGAGAACCTGCCCGATTACTTGACTCTTGGCGGAAAGTTTTCGATTTGGAATTAAATTAATTCCAAATGTGAATTTTGAGAAATAGTAAATAATAAGTTTTCGAATTATTTACCAAAATGAGCTTGTAGTTAAGAATGAGATGACATTTTAAATGATTTAATTTATTTAAAATGAGAAGAATATCCAATTTGGCAATTAAATAATTAAATTTAATTATTTAATTTAGCAAATAAGACCAATAATTAAATAAATTAATTAATTCATTTAATTATGACAATTAGTGACATATTAAATAAATAATATAAACTTATTTATTTAATAATCAAGAAGAAATAAAGTGAATAGAAGGTAATTAAATAAATTAAGAAATTTATTTAATTAAGGGAAGATTTAGATAATTAATGACGCATTTAATAAATAAATAAGATTTATTTATTTAATAATCATGAAGAATAAAGAACATGAATTAATTAAATAATTATGAATTATTTAATTAATAGTCGATTGTGGACCAAAGACATAATTAAATGTCATAATTATGCTAGGACAAAAGTGGTAAAAATGAAGCTTGCAGGCCTAGGTCATTTTTAGGTGTCTACATTTTGCCCCTCTTTTTCATAATGTTGCATGTCGCATTGTGACAAAGAAAACAAGTCAAAGTCATGCCCCAACAAAGGTATGGAGTATCATTGCCCCCTCAGAAATTTTTTCAAATTTTGGGTCGGCGACAGAAAAATTTGTAAAGGGTCCCGATAAATCAATTTCAGAACTAGAAAAACAAAGGCGCAGTCGGTTTTTGAATTCTGACATGTTTAAAGTAGCTAACGAGGTGGTTAAAGTTGCTCTAATGAGCCTCCAATAATAACCCAGTTGACAAATGCCATTTTGACTTTATAAATAGGTTGAAAAAAGTGTAAAAGTCAATTCACTTTTACTATTTACTTTGTGAATTTTGAGAGTTCAGAGTGAAAAGGAGAACGCAGCGACGATGGTGATTCGAGTGACAAAGCATCGCGGCAAGATTGTGCAGACATTCAAGCGGCCAGAGGGCTCGGAGCCAGCAATATGTACCCCTGTTCCACTTTGTAATTTTTTCACTTTGTGTGTCATAACTAGGTTTCTAGGGTGAGTAACGAATGCGCCATGCCGCATATGCGTTCACGTTCAATGCATATGAATTTTCGTTCGATGCATTTGCTTTCGCGTTCGACACATATGATGCGTCATGGTGCAAGTGCAACAAAGAATTAGGGTGGAGTGGTGGTTTGCACCGCATTTGCCAGAACCTACGACGCATTCGCTGTTTCGAGTCGCATTTGAATGTTTTAATGCCGCAATCATCAATGTGCGATGCATTCGCCAGTTTGATAGATGCAGTTGTGATTATGTGATGCATTTGATATTCTGAGATGCAAGTGACAAATTTCATGACGCAAGTGTGAATATGTGACGCATTTGATATTCTGAGACACAAGTGACAAATTTCGTGACGCAAGTGTGAATATATGATGCATTTGTCATTTTGCACCGCATTTGATGCATGGAACGATGCAATTGACGTTTTGAGACACAATTGTCTGAGTGCGATGCATTTTCCTTTGAATCTGACCAGAGCTATTTTTGATATTTGTGTAACCTTAGATGCTTGTGATAATACTAACAATTTGCTCAAAAGGTACTGACAATTTGTTTGGCTTTTTGCTGAGGCAGCTTGCCTCGATTTACACACGCGAGAGCAGACCGACGCCATTTCGGTTTGCTGACCAGTTGAGCCCGCAAGAGCAGTGTCGGTTGATGCGACTGAGATTATTCTATGTTACTTACATACTCGCCATTCAGGTGAACAGGGGATTACTGACTGCGCTGTGTGAGCGGTGGCATTCAAAGACCTGATCCTTCCACCTGCCGACAGGTGAGGCCACTATTACTTTAGAGGATGTCTATCGAATTCTGCAAATGTCGATTCGAGGTTAGCGGATCATCTACGACCCTCATCATGGTGAGCAGACCTTCCAAGCATACTACCGAGATTAGGGTGCAAGACTGGGCATCCAGGGATATGAGATCAGATGGGAGTTCATGGCAGAGCACTATGGTCTCTTTGATGCATTCTTTGTGACCTTCATTGCAAGTATTTTGGTTCTCGACCATCGGGGACACAAATTCCCTATTGGCTAGGGAGACGTCCTAGTTGGTATGAGATGAGATAGGACCGTTTATGCTTGGGATCCCTGTTTATTGGGGACACTTTACCATCAGTTGCACGATGTTGCCTACAAGAGGGTAGAGAGTATCTCCTGTGGGACTACTTTGATGATGATCTGGGCTTGGGAGCAAATTACCATATTTCATCCTCCTATTCAGAGACCATAGTTGGCTGAGGGGATGCCCTATGCCTATTACTACGTGGGTGCTTTACAACAGACTCGGATGGGTGAGACAGGCTAGTGGTGGCACAGGACTGACACGATGGTGTCCTTTATTTGGAGACCCTACAAAGATTGCGAGCAGTGGGATGATGAGGACGACCACCTGAGCCTTTGCAGATAGTACAAATATTTGATTGAGAGGACCATGCAGACCTCACTGATCATCGAGATGTATTTGTCATAGTGTGTCCTTAGGTAGTTCGAAGAGCAGTAGGGTGTACCTGTAGGGACAACTGAGTATGCCTGGTCATCTAGAGAGTATGCTTGGGGACCAGCCATCCCAGTGGCCTTCACAGAGAAGCAGATTGATGGGCTAGGAGCCTAGGCATGGGGATGGAGGGGTGGAGCAGTCGATCCTAGGACTACAATAGATTATGACCTATGGTGGCAGGCACACAGATGAATGCCATTGATAGATCTAGATGGGTCAGCACCAGTGGACAAATGGTCAGTGATACCTCATGTGTCGAGGGTGAGGCAAGGTGGCAGGGATGGAGGCCGAGGGAGAGATGGAGGCAGGGGCGGAGGCAGAGACAGAGGCAGGGGGAGAGATGGAGGCTGGGATAGAGGCTAAGGTGGAGGCAGGGATGGAGGCCGGGAGCGAGATGACGGAGATGATGGGGGAGATGGCTACCGGAGGAGGAGAGATGGTCAGAGACAAGGTTGCAAGGTACAACAGTGCATGGCGAGGGTAGTATTAGATGCTATCCCTGAGGTGGGCAAGGAGGGGGAGAGAGAGGAGCATCCCAAACAGGAGGGAGAGGGTGAGGAGAGACGGGAGGAGGAGGTGGATGTGGGAGGATGGGAGGAGGAGGTGGAGGTGGGGGGACAGGAGGAGGAGGTGGATGTGGGGGGATAGGAGGAGGAGGTGGCAGAGGATGTGGCAATGGTGGAGGATATGGTGGTGGCAGAGGATGTGGTGGATAATGATGATGATGAGGATGATGCCATGGATGAGGCCGAGACACTCCTTAAATGGCAGATGGTGGAGGGAGAGGAGGAGGTACCATCCTCCTCGAGATTTCCCCAAGATGCCACTACAGATCAAAGGGCAGCCAACCTATAGTGGATACTAGACAAGAGCATGGCCCAGGTTAGATCATTGCAGTCTGAGTTAGAGGTAGCCCAGGTAGAGCAGGATCAGGTAGTGATCCACCAGTAGGACGCAGCTCAGTGGTGTACACATTTTTTGGCATTATGTGCAAGGCCTTCTGGAGATATGGCTCGTGAGCTAGCTAGGGTGAGCATGAGGCTAGGTTAGTATAGGACCCTATATGAGCAGGAAGTGTCACCCGAGTGACGAGATCCTACCTTGTCATGGTCATAGACAAGGACAAGCAGTGGCCATAGATCAGGTAGTGCCAGTGGTAGCAGGAGTCACACCAATGTCGGAGGATCTACCTCGACAGGGCACACATTAGTGCATAGGTCACATCACTCATGCTGGCACACCCCGAGTCACTATTCGAGCCATAGTCATGGGTCAACTGGTTTAGTGCAGAGGTCCATACAGAGGAAACCACTAGTGGTAGATCCGTCCACTTCCCAGAGTCAGGCAGCAGTGACATCACATATGTCTACTACCATGGAGATGACGCCTTCATTCTCAGTTCCACTGCTAGCGTAGACATAGGTTGCTACAGGTGCACCTATGAGTTCAGTGCCAGTTTCAAAGCTGTAGCCGCCACATTCTTCACCATGAGGGGATGATGAGATTCTACCCTAGGGGCATTTTTGTTACTATGACACACTATGTATATATTATTGAGCCTGCGAGCTCCATTTTTGGGATATCTCTTGACTTTATCCTATGACATTGTACATTTTTGAGATGATATTATATGATGATGTAGTTTTGATATGGCCTACATGTGTGTTATGTGATGTTCCTTGCATTATGATATATGTGATGTATGATGTTAATTTATGATGTAGCATGTATGTCCTATGATGCTTATTTATAATTTTGATGCCATGATGATGTAATGCTTACTTATATGAGATGATGATGATAATGATGTGCATAATGTATTTATTAAATGGATGTGATGTTGATGATAATGTTAATGCAATGAATTTGAGTTAATGCTATGTATGATGTATGCATGGACCTAATGCAATGTTTATATGATCATGTGTGCACTTGTGTTTTTGGATGTCACAAGATATCATCGTGAGATGGACGAGAGAAGATGACCAGACTGAAGAAGAGAAGAGGACCAAACTGAAGAAAAGAAGATGCATGTTAATTCCTAGACCAAATCCTTCAAAGCTTTACTGTAGGACTTTAATATTTATTGCTCTTAATCATCACTAGGCAGATTGTTGTAATGGCCAACAAACACCATATTATGATATAGATCAAGGTGTGCAGGGTCATACCATCACGTAAGAAAATCAGTCGCAGACACGAATGATCATGACTCATACTAAGAGTGTGATTGCCTCAGTATTTTTGTCATAATCAACCATAAGCAAAAAAAAGACAAGGACAATTCATGAAATGTCGTTGCTTCTCTAAATCCTGTTTCTAAGACATCCTTGAGAAACTAGTGGCATGATTGTCGAAATACAAAAATAGAGCCCTTACCATGATATGACATTATTTTTCTAAATCCCAGAATCAAGACCTCGTTGAGAAACTAGTAGTCATGCGTGTCAATCGTTATGATACGTTGCTGCTTTTCTAAATCCTGCTTAACATGATAAAAAAACCAAAAGACAATTGTCAAGTGTTTGCCAAGTGCGTCTGGATATCCATTGTCAGAATGTCAGATTTGATGATGATAAGATGCCAGAGTGTTAAAGCATTGATGATGCTCTGATGACAAATGTCAAAAATTGCCAAATTCAAGAAGGACACATCCTAAATAATGTTGATGTCGAGAGGATTTGATCCCTAACAGTCGAAATGGGTCCCTCGAGATGATGATGATGCCTAGGAAGGACCCATCCTAAGGCATAGATGACAGAGTTGGTTCTTTAGAAGGACACATATGAAGAAAACTGATGTTAAGAGTGATCCTTAGATGCCAAGAGGATCCCACGAAATGTTGAATGATAATGACAATGCCTAGGAAGGACACATCCTAAGGCATGAATGACCGAGGCTATCTTTCAGAATGACACATCTAAAGATTAACCTAAAGTTGACAGTTTGACAGGTTATGATGATTTGACTTACTTTGACTGAGTTTGACTTGTGTTTGACTATATGCTGATATTGTTATGATGATATGATTGACCTGTTGATGAGATTGTCATATTGAAATAACTGATTGTCATGATTTTTTTTAGGAGTTTACCCATTTGGGAGTGATTTGCTTTTCCTTGAAGATATTTTGATGTGTGTGCCAGTATAGTGTCATGAACCCTAATGGACTGACCTAATGCAGCCTCGGGGGCTCATCAACAGATGGCTTTGCCTACATCATACACTCAAAGACCTCGTAGTTCGACACAACCAATGACTTTGTATTGATGACCAAAGATTGTGCCATGATTTATTTTGACAAACCTAAATTGACTGACCTAATGTCTCAGGGACTCAAATGTGAGTCTTGCCTACATAGCAAATGCGCAAAGACAACGTAGTTCAGACAAATGACAAAGACTAATTGATTTGACATGACAGACTTTAACAAGAGATGACCCTATGTTCGTGTTCTTCAAGCAGTCTGATGTTTTGTTGTGGTTTTCTTTAGGACTTTTTATGATTTTTAAGTCTTTTTTCAGGACATTTTACGATGTTTTTGTGTTTTTTAAGGACATTTTATGATGTTTTTGTCTTTTTTAGGACTTTTTGCCATGTTTTTGTCTTTTTTTAGGATTTTTTGCCATGTTTTTGTCTTTTTTCAAGACTTTTTTACCAATTTCTGAGATCATGTGTGACATCCACTACATTTACATGATAAACATTTTTCCCCCAGTCAGGTCCAAGACATAGCCTATTTTAAGGGATATGAAAGGGGTGCTTCTGGTGTACTAGATGGACAGTCATCAAGACTTGATGTCAATCATTTATTAACCATGACAGGTAGGGTGGTATGGTGGCAATATGCATGATAATGGCAGAAATATCTTTCATCCTAGGCCAAGGCAGACAAAGTGACAGTAGATGGCAGGGCAATGACTGATTACACATGGTGCCTGTTTGCCAAGTTTTCACCATGGTACTTATCCAGGGTGCCTATTTGCCAGGTTTTCACCATTGGATGAAAATTTTCTCTTTACTATTTTTGTCCTTTTTCCCATTTTTTTTTTTTGGTGTTGCCAAGATGCCTGTTTGCCAGGTTTTCATCAAGGTAACGATTGTTTTTACCATTTTTTAATTTTTTTTGTATTTTACAGTTTTCAGCTCAATCCCCTGATGCTATGCATAGAACTTGCAAAGATGTAAACTGTTGATGGGCTCTGTCAATTGTTCTCCATCTGGAGTTGCTAGCTGATAGGCTCCAAAACCAAAAGCAGATATGATAATGTACGGACCCAACCAATTTGGTTCAAACTTTCCTCACTTTTCTCTATTAGCTTAGTTCTTGGGGTTCTGCATGAGAACTAGGTCACCAATGTCAAATGTTCTGACCATAACCTTCTTATTGTAGCTGTGACAAAGACGGTTATGATATGCTTGGAGATGGTTTAGTGAATTTTTCTTTCTTTCTTCCAGCATTTCTAGCTTGTGCAAGCGTGATTGTCTATACTCCTCTTCATTAGTTAAACCCTTCAGGGAGACTCGTAACAAAGGAATTTCAACCTCAATGGGCATGATGGCCTCATCGCCAAAGACTAGGGAAAATAGAGTGGCTCCTATAGGTGTACGAATGCTAGTTTAGTAAGCCCACAAAGCAGGGTTGAGTTGTATGTGCCAGTCATGGCCAGCATCATTGACAGTCTTTTTGAGGATTTTGACAATGGTTTTATTTGACGCCTCACTTGACCATTTCCTTGTGGGTAGTATGGAGATGAAAAATGGTGTTGAATGTGAAATCGCTCACATAACTCACGAACGTCTTGGTTTTTAAATGGACGTCCGTTGTCAGTGATGATGGATTGTAGAAGGCCATATTGGAAAATGATGTAGTTAAGGATGAACTTGGAAGGCCAATAATATATGTCAATGGGATGGCTTCAATCCACTTCGTAAAATACTTAGTGGTGGTGATAATGAATTTGTGTTCGTTGGACGAGGTTGGATGAATTTTACCCACAAGGTCGAGTCTCCATTGAGCGAAGGGCCAAGGAGAAGTGATCGGCCAAAGTTTCTATGTTGGAGTGTGGATCAAATCACTATGAATCTGACATTTGTGATAAGTCCTGACATATTCTATTGCATCCTTTTCTATGGTCAGCCAATAATACCCAAGTCTCCTTACTTTCTTAGCTAGAGTAGGGCTACTCGAATGAGATCTGTATATACCGTCATGTACTTCGCGTAAGGTCGTATGTGCTTCGTTGGTGTCAATAAATCTAAGGAGGGTGTCATCAAAGCTATGGCTGTAAAGGGTGTCACTGACGATGGCATACCTTGCAGATTTTTAGATGAAGGACTTCCTTTAGTTATTGGATAGGTTCGGTGGAAGGGTTTGAAATTTTAGGTAGTCATGAATATCCTGATACCAGGGAGAGTTGGGACCAACAAGTTTGCAAACCATTTCTAACTCTGGAATGTCATAGGTCGGGACTAGCAATTGCTCTATTAGGAGTTCCAGCTGAGGCAGATTGATTGGTATGTCAAGGAGGGAGCCTATTGTAGCCATGGCATCCGCCACTTTATTCTGTGTTCTCGAAACTTGTTCAAAGGTTACCATGTGAAAGTATGTTTAGAAACTGTCAACCATCTGTTTGTAGGGCATTAGCTTCTCGTCTTTTGTATCATAGTCATCATTAACCTGCTTGATGACAAGTTGAGAATCCCCGTAGACATGGAGTGCTCTGATCTTCCATTTTATTGCCATTCTTAGTCCTATAACTAATACCTCATATTCTGCCACATTGTTTGTGCATGGGAAGGAAATATGGAAAGACTTAGGAATGGAGTCTCCTTGTAGGGTGATGAACAGGATTCTTGCCCTGAGCCATAATTTGTGTGTGATCCGTCAAAGTAGAGTCGCCAAGGTGCCTTAGGTTCCGTATGGAATATCGACTCGTCTAGAAAATCTGCCACTAACGGGTGATCACTCTACAAAGGTGCGTCTGCCAGCTGATCCGCTATGGCTTGTCCTTTTATAGCCTTTCTTTCAACATACTGAATGTCATATTCACTCAGAATCATAACCCATTTTGCTAGCTATCCTGTTAATGCTGCTCGACTTAGAAAATATTTTAGTGGGTCGATCTTTGCTACCAATTGTGTCTGATGACTCAACATGTAATGTCTTAGCTTATGTGCTGCAAAGACCATGGCTAGGTAAGCTCATTCAATTGGTGTGCAGTTCAGTTCATACCTGACCAATGTCTGAATAATGCAATATATAGCTCTTTCTTTTTCTTCTTGGTCATTTTGTGCTAGTAATGCCCCCAGTGTTGAACTAGTTGTCGAGATGTACATGATCAATGGCTTTCCGTGAATAGGAGGCATGAGGATTGGCATTGAAAGTAGGTAATCTTTGATTTGCTAAAAGGCTTCTTAACATTTATCTTTCCACACAAAGGGGATACCTTTGTGCAATATATATTGGAATGGGTGACACTTATCAGCCAATTGGGCTATGAAACACTGAATAGATTGTACCCTGCCTTACAACGTTCTGAGTTCATTGATTCCTCTGAGTAAAGGCATGTCTATGATGGCTTTGACCTTTTCCGGATCAACTTCAATGCCTCTTCAAGAAACTATGTATCCCAAGAGTTTACCCGATGTGACACCGAAGACACATTTCATAGGATTTAGCTAGACTTTGTACTCTTCATGTCTCTTGAAAATTGTGTCGAGCACCTTCAGATGATCTTTCCTGGTTACTGAATTGGCCAATAGGTCATCTACATAATCTTCCATTATTTTGTGCATCATGTCATGGAAGATTGTGGTCATAGCCCTTTGGTATGTGGCACTTGCATTTTTGAAACTGAATGGCATGACATTCCAACAATATGTACCCCATGGGCAAGTAAATGTCATTTTGTGCTAGTCTTTAGGAGTAATGCGAATCTGATTATAGCCAAAGAAACCATCCATGAGGGATAGCATCTCATATCCTGCTATGAGGTCAACTATGATGTCAATGTTCGACAAAGGAAAGTCATCCTTTGGGCATGCTTTATTTAGGTCTCTAAAATCCATACAGACGTGGATTAGCCCATTTGGCTTTGTGACTGGTACAAGGTTAGAAATCAATTCAGCATAGTCAATCGATCATATGAATCCAGCATCTAGAAGCTTCTTTAACTCAGCCTTGACCAATAGAGCAACTTGAGGGTGCATTTTGCGTAACTTTTGCTTGACTGGTTTGGCATTAGGTAATAGTGGCAGATGGTGCAGAACTAGTCCTAGGTCCAATCCCGACATATCAGCATATGACCATGCAAAGTTGATTATACATTCTGCAAAGAATTTATGAAACTCTGGTCTCTCTTCTTCAGTCAATGATGTAGCAAAGAGGACCATTTTGGGATCTTCTGCCATTGATATGTTATCCTCTATTGTGTCTTTGATAAGCATAGCTGATTTCTCCTATTGCACAGGAAGAAAGTCCAGTCATCCATCTTTGGGCACCTCAGAGAGGTTTTCACTTGCAGATACGTCCTTTGTTTTTACTATTTTATCATCAAAAGGTGCCTTTCGGTTTTCACCTAGAGACGTTTCATTTTATATTTTATTTTTATTTTTACTTTTGCAACTGGAGGACGGAGCAGTCTCGCCGAAGTATGTTGTGTAGTCTAAATGAATGGTGAATCCTAACTTGTGGTCACCACTAGGTATGCCCTCACGTAATCCCATAAATTCTTCAATTGCCTCATCATTCTGAAATGTGTCAAAGACTGGCGGGCCTTGTTGGTCCCAATCGACTAGCTCAGGATAAACTAAGGAAATGCCATCATCAATGTTGGTGAATTGAGGTGAGGATGCGGAAAGAATGCAGACTGATTCAGTGATGTTGTAGATGAGATTATCATCATCCAACTCTACATCGGGCTCTATCCAATATTCCCCTTCATTAGTGTCATATTCGTTGTCAAAATAAGGGGTGAAGGCTTTAGAGTCCTCGTTGTTAGTGTCGTCTGATACTTCAGATGGATTGGACTGAAAGGGTTCAAATGATGGGTGTTGTATGTCATGGGAAGTGGTAATGGGACTTTGACTATTTGGTGCCTGTTCAATTTTGAATGTTTGTCAAAACTGTTGTTCAGAGGTCAGTTCCCCTGGTTTGACAAACAAATCATCAAGACAACAGTCATTTAGGGATCATTCTGAGCCAAATTCCCTCTCTTGGGAGTCAGTTTTAGTGAGGGTTTCCTTAGTGGTCTCAACACTTTTCGAAGCATGTACTCACTCACTCAAAAGTCCAATGGTACGTCGATCATCATTGTCGAGTGATCCAAACCCTAATCCAAGATACTTTAGAATTTGAAAAGTTTCTATGGGTTCCCTTCGGCCAGTTTTATTTCTCCCTAGGCCACTAGTACCATCGTAGCCTTTAGCCTTCATTATGTCATAACCCTTGCCATATTTTTGAACTGGTAATGGGGGTAGTGTGATAGTATCCTTATAGATCCATCCTGTGATGTCAACAAGGTCTTCATTACTCATGTCTCCCCACTTGATAAAAACTATTTTCGGTGGAACTTTGAAAGTTTCCATGGGTTCCATTCTGAAACATGGCCGACCATATATCTTTGGAGACTTGGGTATTGTTGTTATGTTGTATGCTATATTTAGTTTGAATTCTCTGCAGCCGAGGTCTTGGATTTTGACAGTGGATTCAGTCTTAGGGTTTTCCAGAGGCAATGGTGTGGCAGAAGACGTGGATGGAGCGGATGCGGAAAATGATGTGAGTGTGGATGGGTCAATGTATTTGGATGACAAGGAGCTAGGTGCTTCTTGATTAATAGGCACTCAGTTTTCAGAAATACCCCTTAGGTTGGTACAATATTGGAAGGGGTCGGGGTCTCCGTATATGGTTATTTCCATGCCATCAAATGGAAACTTTAGGCATTGGTGATATGTGGACAGAACGGTTTTTAAGGCATGAATCCATGGACGACCGAGCAAGATGTTATATGGTAGTTCCAAATCCAGGATCTGGCAGGTTGTGTCCACAATGATCGGTCCCACTCTGATAGGGAGAGAGATAACGCCACGTGAAGAGAATTCCTTGTCATCGTATGCTTTGATCACTATACTCTTTATTGGGTCTATGCACGCATCAGAGAACCCTAGAGCTTTAACCAATTTGAGGGAGCATACGTTCAATCCTGCTCCACCATCTACTAAAACCCGTCTAACTTTGTGCTTGTGGAAATTTTTTTCTATGTGCAATGCATCATTATGGTTGGTTTTAGGTGATGAGTACTCTTGATCCAAGAAGGTTATGTGGTGAGGCATAGTGAGATATCCCACCATGGTTTCAAATTGATTGACATCAATGTCCTTGGGGACCAACGAATCTAGCAAGGTTTTATCTAGGATATCTTTGTGTGTAGGAGATATATGAAGCAGCTCAAGTATAGAGATTTGTGCGGGAGTCTTTCCTAGCTGGTCAATGAGGTTGAATTGAATTTTGGGTTTCCATTGTTTTGTGGTCGGGACAGGTTTTGACTGTTTAGCAAATGGGCCAGGTATGGTAATTTTGGGTTGCGTAGCAGTAGGCAGACCAGCTATGGTAACCTTGCCACTGCGAGTAGTAGCATTACATTGGGGTGCTCTCCTGACCTTAATAGTATTGATGTATTCATTGTCAGTTCAGACATTGTTTATAATAGGTCCACTAGAATAATCGTACTTGGCTCGAGTGAAGTTAGCTTGATTATTGTTCATTTGTGGACCTGAAGTGGAAGCCTTATGAGAACCATGGTCCTGTAGTGGATTCTTATGGATAGTATGATCTGAATTGGAGGCAAAATGTGATCCACCTACTTCAATGACACGACTTTCGATAAGATCTTGTATTAGGTTTTTCAATTGCCGATAGTTAGAGGTTGTATGTCATTTTGCTCGATGGTATTCACAAAATGCATTGTCATTCCACCATGTTGGTTTGAATTGTCCTGAGTCATATGGTTTTGGTTCTTGGAGCGTAATGACCCCATTCTGGAGACATTTCTTAAGGACTTCTTCAATGGGTTCACCTAAAGAGGTGTATGTGCAACCCTTAGGAAATTGTCTTGTCTGATGGTATTGTCCCTGGTTATTTTGACTGTTTTGATTGTTTGAAGGGATATTAGTAGGGGGTGTCAATGTCGTTGTTGGTTTGTGTTGTTGTTAGACCCCTTTTAGTGCCAGTATAGGACCCACAATTTTTGCAGTCTTGGCATCAACAACACCGTCATTTGTAACGTGCTTATTTTTGACCTAGTATTTATTCTTGTCGGTGGTTGGATTGGCATTTGTGTTTTTGGGACCATATCTTAGTTCTCCCTTTGTGATAAGGGCTTTCTTAATTTGGACCCCTTTTTCAACTAAGTGTGTGAAGTTTGTGCAGCAATGTACTTGCAATGCATATTTTAGGGGCCCCAAAAGTGTCTGGATGAACATGTCGACTTTCTCCCTTTCAGGTATGTCAATGTGACATCGACTAGCAAGGCTTCTCCATTTTTGAAAGAATGGGATAAATGTCTCACCGGTATCCTCTTGTGTGAGAGTGCACAAGCTAGTGATAGAGGTATCCATGTCGATGTTGTACACGTAATTTTTTATGAATTTTTGTTTAAGCTCGTCCCATGTCTGGATATCCTTTTGTGTGGAAAACCATTCAAGGGTAGGACCTGCCAGAATTTTACAAAAACTTCTCATTAAGTATGTTTGTTCATAGGTGATGTCCATACAATTGGTTGCAAATTCATGAATATGTTCAATGGGGTTTGTCTTGCCTCTGTATTTTGTGAAATTGGGTGACACATATCCTGAAGGAAATAGAGGCATGTATAAGCTCATGTCGAATGGGTATACATTTAGATCATATGATATTTCTGATTTTTTTCCTGAAATGTATATGTTTTGGATAGTTTTTTCTAAACCCATCAATCTTGTTTGGAGGGAATCCATAACAGGGTCATTTGTGTTTCTGTACATTGTATTGTTTGGTACACCATAGGTTCCCATTGGTTGTGCATGAATATTGGTGTATTGTGGCGGTATGGATTGTTGTGACATGTATGATGTGTGCGGATTGGCGTGTTGTTGGTATTGAAAGTTAGGATTGGGTGTATGTTGGTGAGTATGAATGTGAGATGAGTAGGTTGGGATGTGTCCCCTAGCCATGTGTGTCGTTATCTGGGGAATATGATGACCATGAATGTTATGATGCGTTAATGATTCCATGGGTTGTGTTACCTGGCCACCTTGTGTGAATTGTTGGGTTTGCACAAGGGGAATGCTTGTATTTGTACCTTGGGAGGCAATGACATGTGACTGTGTCATCGTGTTAACATTTTGTTGTTGTCCTTGGATAAAGATGCATCTTTTGCCTCCTCCCAAAGGATTTTGTGAAATACCACTAAGCGGATATGTCGAAGGTGTGCTCATGGTAGTAGATGTAGTTGTCAAAGGGGAGTTGTTGTGACTTGATGATGCTCCCGTGGTATTTATTGTCATGGTAGAGAGAGGGTTTGAATAATTTTCCCACATTGCTGGGGAACCAAAGGTGGTGACAGCCGATTGTGACAGTGTCGTGGATGGTGTGGGCATTGTGGCTGATTGTGATCCCCCAATAGATGTAGTATTTATTGTGTTGGAGGTGTTTGGGATGTTGGAGGTAGCATGTACTGTCATTGTGGTGTCAAAGAAAGTATTGCTCGTAGTGTTGGAAAGTTGACCACTGTTTGACAGGTTATGCATGTTGTTGATATTAGAGTCCGGAGATGTTGATTTGATTGTGTTAATGTCGAATCCTTGGGGTAATTTGGCTCCTTGATTCAAGAGTATAGCCAAGTATCTGTCTCTGTTGTAAAGGACCATTGTTTCAATGAACTGACAGGCCTCTGGGTCTTGTGCCACTACCTCTAAGTTTTCCTCAAGTATTTGACCATACTCATCTTTACGCAAGAATGGTTCAAATGGACTGTTTGATGAGGGTTGTGTTGTCGTTAGTGGTTGATTGTTTGTATTGCCAAATGGATCGTCAAAGGTCCAATTTGGGTCATATGTTGGATTGTTGACAGTGGACATGGGGTCTTGTCGAAAGTTTTCCATTTGTCGTTGTTGTTTTTGAAGTCTAGTTTCCACCATAAAATGAGATTGCTCAAATGAAAATGACAACTAAATGCAATGATGACACTATGCAAGGTTCAAGTTCAAAATGACGACTAGGATGACCAATGTTTTTGGATTTTTGGGACTAAAATATGCAATGTCTAGACTTATAATGCAATTAAGAGAAGGGTACCTAAGCACTTCTAAGCTTAATCTTTGTTTTTGATTTCGGTTGCTAGAGGATTTTGTTGAAAATGACAAGGTGACAAGGTCTAAATGACTAGTGAATTTTCCTAACTAGACTTTTGAGTTGGAAAATCTCACAAAAAGAGGACAATGACTGAAAAAGGGGTTTGATAACTTAGTCCAAGAGAGCCTAATTTTGGAAGCAATGATGTTGCAAATTGTACTAAGATTTTCCTAATCCTAAGTATGCAAAATGTAAACCTAGGGACAACCTAATGCCTAATGTATGCAATCTTAAGAAGAATGAAGGATGAAACCTATGGTGAAAAATGCAAACTAATGGTCAAAACTTTGAGCAATTTCAAACTTGGTTTCTAACAAAATCTTCTTGGAAACAGTGTTTGACAAATGATTGATAAGATGAAGTTTTCGGATTTGACTTTGTATGAGGTTTTTAATTGTGACAGGCGAATGCGTCATTTGAGGTTTCAATTGTGTCATGTTTTTGTGAATGCGGCTCAATTTGAGCGAATGTGACTCAGGAATTGACAAATGCAACTCAATTTAGCATATGCGACTTGGTGACAGTCAGTTGTGTCGCGATGCATGCGTATGCAGTGTTTGAAGTTTCGAATGCAGTTTAATAGAGTGATTGCAACTCAGAAATTCAAATGCGGTTTATCAAATATGACACAGCTTTTGAAAAATGAGTTTATTATCATTTTGATCTAAAATTTGATCTACCTGATATTGAATGTTGTGTTTAGAACTGTAAATGTGATGAATCCAGAAAGCACTTGACAAGCACAGTGTTTTGAATGTAAGAAATCACACATCAGATAAGCACAATCTTAGGTTAGGCCAGGACAATATTCACTAGATTCCACATGGGTTTCCCCAATCGCATATCTGTAGCATGTGAATTTAGAAGCTTGGCTACACGGGCTCCCCCTTATAGTGCACTCTCTTCTCAGTCCAACCAAGCTTCCAACCCCCATGAAACTCCCATGGCAAGTTGATCACCTCTACTACAAACTACGAAAGTGTGGATGCCTTCACACCGACCGGTGCTGCGCTAGCAAATAGAATGTTTTTAGTTCAGGACCCCCATTTGAGTGGCCATACATGGGGCAAGAGATTAATCACCAATAAGGTGGCACTCCAGCCTGAAGAGGTTAAGCTCAACAAGGTTTAAGGGAGTACAACTCTATCTGTATGACACATCCGCACTCGCAATCTTAGGTTTTCCCTTAAGATTTACATTTATATACCAGTCAGAGGTAGCTTGGCTTTAGCTCCATTGTCGATTTGAGTCACGTTGGGGTGATGAAATCCCCAAGCAGGCCCAATTTCTAGAGTTGGTAGCCATTTCTCTTACACCCAAAATCACCCAAAAGAGCAAGGGGAGAGGATACTCCGATATACCAAATCGTTAGATAAAAATAGATAAAAACGGGACTGGTTTTCTGATCACCAAGTTTTCACAAGGTGAGAGCATACTCACCTACCATTTTTCAAACACATTCAAACATAGTAAACAGAGGTTCATTTTAATTACACGAAAATAAAATGTGTGTTACACTAATAAAAATGAGAGCATATTGTTTTGATGTTTGGTCTTTGACAATCGAACCTACAAGACAATCCATTAGTAGTTTTAGTGTTTGTCTTCAACCCATGGAAAGTAATCGCCAACAAGCTTCAAATCCCAATTAGTAACAGAAAGCCTATGCTAGGAAGAATGCAGGAAATAACTAGGATAAAAGAAACACCGAAGACAACAAAAAAAACCGAACGTAAAATAAAAGAAAACCTTACCAGTCGAATGTGTTATGACAGAGAGATTACGTCGCTATGTGTATCAGATGCGTCTCAACATTTCAACTATGGCTTTCCCGAGCGCAATTGCGGCACGACAGAGCGATTGCGGCGTTTCTGTTGTCGAATGAGTCGTGACGCATCAAATGCGTCACGATTTAAAAAAAATGGTTGCGTTGCTCCATACCTGTACATGCAAAACAACAGGAAACACAAACAACTGTATGGAAATAACAAGAAAAATAGAGTTGGGTTCACCAATGTAACTGAGGATTTCTTTTAGGTTTGATTAGAGATGGTTAGCAATAAATCAACGAATGACAGAGAAACCCAAAGACCTATCAAGTACAAAGGAAATTAAACAATTAAATAGTTATACCTATGAATTGAATTCTTCATGATTACCTCCATAGTACCTTCTTACTTGCTAGATGATACTTTTCCCTCAGAGTCGTTGCACGAGCAATCTGCAAATATATGCCTATATCCTACACCAAGCCTTGAAGGATTTGCACAAATGTCTAATGCCTATGCCTAACTGACTATGATTGACAATGCCTAAACATGCTAAGACTTGATCAAATAAAGATAATAAGTGTTGCAATTGCTATGGAAATCTAAGTGTGCAAGTGAGTAAGTATGCAATGCACCTATAATATGTCTATCCATTTGTGTAATAAAAAAGTGAGAGGAAAATGGCATTTTATAGAAAATGCCATTTTGAATGGACGGGTGAGATTGCATTTTGACCAAAACCTAAAATGAAACGTCCAGATTAAATCTGAGAATCCCTAATTAGGGTTAGGGAAAATTCATTAATTGAACGATCAAGATAATATCTCAGAGAATCAGATTGACGGTGAAGAATAATTGAAGAAATATTTTCGAAAATGAATAGGATAAAGACTGGATTGAAGATCAATTTTGGAAGGGTCGAGAACCTGCCCGATTACTTGACTCTTGGCGGAAAGTTACTGATTTGGAATTAAATTAATTCCAAATGTGAATTTTGAGAAATAGTAAATAATCAGTTTTTGAATTATTTACCAAAATGAGCTTGTAGTTAAGAATGAGATGACATTTTAAATGATTTAATTTATTTAAAATGAGAAGAATATCCAATTTGGCAATTAAATAATTAAATTTAATTATTTAATTTAGCAAATAAGACCAATAATAAAATTAATTAATTAATTCACTTAATTATGACAATTAGTGACATATTAAATAAATAATAGAAACATATTTATTTAATAATCAAGAAGAAATAAAGTGAATAGAAGGTAATTAAATAAATTATGAAATTTATTTAATTAAGGGAAGATTTAGAGAATTAATGACGCATTTAATAAATAAATATGATTTATTTATTTAATAATCATGAAGAATAAAGAACATGAATTAATTAAATAATTATGAATTATTTAATTAATAGTCGAATGTGGACCACAAACATAATTAAATGTCATAATTATGCTAGGACGAAAGTGGTAAAAATGAAGCTTGTAGGCCTAGGTCATTTTTAGGTGTCTACATTGTCAAACATTGTTTCCAAGGGGATTCTGTTAGAAACCAACTTTTAAATGTCTCAAAAATTTCAACCATCAATTTGCATTTGTGACCATAGGTTTCATCTTTCAAATGTTTAGTTGCATACATTAGGCATTAGCTTGACCCTAGGTGTTCATCCTTGGATACTTTGGATTAGGTTAATCTCAGCACAATTTGCAACATCATTGCTTTTGAAACTAGGTTATCTTGGACTTAATCATCATTTCCTTTTTTAGTCATTATCCCTTTTGTGAGATTTTTCCAACTCAACAGTCTAGTTAGGAAAAATCACTAGTCATTTTGACCTTGTCACTTTGTCATTTTTAATAAGTCCTTTAGTAACTGAAATCAAAAACAAAGATTGAGCTTAGAAATGTTTAGGTATCCTTTTCTCCAAATTGCATCGTAGTTTATACCTTGCATATTTTATTCCCAAAAATCCAAAAATAGTATTCATCCTAGTCGTCATTTTGAACTTGGACCTTGCATTTATCATATTAAGTCCTTAGTCAACATTACCTTCTTAGTCCTCATTCGACATTTTGGCTTTGACAAACTCATCATCTTACATCAATCATTTCCTTAGACAAACGTCATCATCACCTTGTCATCCTAGTTGGCATTCTCTTTAGAAAGCATAGTCTTGCATTGTCATCCTCGCATTTAGTTGTCATTCTTGTCATTTTCATTTGAGCAATCTCATTTTATGGTGGAAACTAGACTCCAAAGATAAAAATGACAAATGGAAAATTTTGGACAAAACTCCACTTCCAATGTTAACAATCCCATGTATGACCCAAATTGGACATTTGATGACCCATTTGGCAACACGAATAACCAACCTCTCATGACCATACCATCCTCATCAAACAGTCCCTTTGAACCATTCTTACGTAAGGATGAATATAGACAAATACTTGAGGAAAACCTAGAGGTCGCAGCACAAGATCTAGAGGCCTCTTAATTCGTGGAACAAATGGTCCTATATGACAGAGATAGATATTTGGCCATACTCTTAAGTCAAGGAGCTAAGTTACCCCATGGATTCGATATTAACACGTTGAGATCAACATCTCCTGACCCTAATGTCAACAACGTGCATAACATGTCAAATAGTGGCCAACCTCCAAACACTACGAGCAATACCTTTTTTGATGCTACAACGACCATGAATGCTACCTCCAACATTCCAAACACCTCCAATTCAATAAACCCTACATCCATCGGAGGATCACAATCTGTCATAGTGCCCACAATATCCACAACACCGTCACAATCGGCTAGAACCACCTTTGGCTCCTTGGCAGTGTGGGAAAGTTATTCCAATCCTCTCTTTACCACTATGGTAAATGCCATGGGGGAATCATCAAGTCATACAAATCCTCCATTGAAAACTATGTCATGTACCATGAGTACACCTTCGTCATATCCTCTCATTGGTATCTCACAAAATCCTTTGGGGGGAGATAAACGACGTATCTTTATTCAGGGACAACAACAAAATGTCAACACGTCAACACAGTCCAATACCATCAAATCCCAAGGACAAAATATGACCATTCCCCTTATCCAAACCCAACAATTTGGACAAAGCAGTCAACACACAACTTGTGGCATTATTCACAAATCAAAATGTTCATGGTCACCATATTCCCCAAATATCAACCCAAATGGCTAGGGGACATATCCCAACATACTCATCCCATATTCATACTCACCAACATACCCCCAATCCAAACTTTCAATACCAACAACACGCAAATCCAAACACATCATACATGTCACAACAATCCATCCCTCCACAATACACCAATATCCACACACAACAAATGGGGACCTATGGCGTACCAATTAATCCAATGTATGGGACCACAAATGACCCTATAATAGATGCCTTACAAACAAAACTAATGGGTCTAGAGAAGACCATAGAAAACATACAAATATCTGGAAAAAAATTAGAAGTGTCATATGATCTATCTGTATATCCCTTCGACATGAAATTATACATGCCACCATTTCCTCTGGGATATGTGTCACCTAATTTTACCAAATACAGAGGAAAGACAAACCCCATCAAACATGTCTACGAATTTGCAACCAATTGTATGGATGTCGCTTATGAACAAACGTACTTGATGAGACTTTTTTTCTAAAAGTCTTGTAGGTCCTGCCCTTGAATGGTTTTCCACTCAAAAGGACATCCAAACATGGGATGAACTTAAACACAAATTCATAAAAAATTACATGTACAACATTGACATGGACACCTCTATCACTAGCTTATGCAATCTCACACAAGAGGATGCTGGTGAAACATTCATTCCATTCTTTCAAAAATGGAGAAGTCTAGCTAGTCATTGCCACATCAACATACCCAAAAAGGAAAAGATGGACATGTTCGTTCAAACACTTCTAGGACCCTTAAAATATGCATTGCAAGTGCATTGTTGCACAACCTTCACAAACCTAGTTGAAAAAGGTGTCTAGATTGAGAAAGCCCTTATTACAAAGGGAGAACTAAGATACGGTCCTAAAAACACAGACGCAAATCCTCCCACTGACAAAAATAAGTACTAGGTCAAAAATAAACATGTTACAAATGATGGTGTATTTGATGCCAAGGCTGCAAACACTATGGGTCTTGTACTGGCCCTAAAAGGGGTTCAACTGCAAAACAAACCTACAACATTATCGACACCCCCTACTAATGTCCCTTCAAACAACCAAAGCGGCCAAAACAACCAAGGACAATATCGTCAGATGAGACAATTCCCCAGGGGTCGTACATACGATCCCTTGGGTGAGCCCATTGAGGAAGTCCTCAAGAAATGCCTCCAGAATGGTGTCATCACACTTCAAGAACCAAAACCATATGACCTAGGACAATTCAAACCAACATGGTGGGACGATAATGCATTTTGTGATTATCATCGGGAAAAATGACATAAAACTTCTACTTGTCGACAACTGAAAAATTTGGTACAAGACCTTATCAAAAATTGTATCATTGAGGTAGGCAGACCACAATTTGCCTCTAATTTAGATCATACCATTCATAAGAACCCACTGCAAGACCATGGTTCTAATGATGCTTCCACATCAGGTTCACAGATAAACAATAATCAAGCCAATTTCGCTCAAGCCAAGTATGAATATTCTGGCGTAACCATTATACATAATATCCTAACTGATAATGAATGTGTCAATACCATCACAATTAAGAGAGCATCCCAATGCAATGCTACTACTCGAAGTGGCAAGGTCACCGTAGCTGGTTCACCTCCCATTAAACAACCTAAGCTTACCATACCAGGTCCATCTCCTAGGCAATCACAACCCACCACAACCACAAAGCAATGGCAACCCAAGAGTCAGTTTAACCTTATTGACCAGCTTGGAAAAACTCTCACACAAATTTCTATACTTGAACTGCTTCGCATCTCTCCCATGCGTAAGGCTATACTAGATAAAACCCTCCAAGAGTCATCAGTCCCTAAGGTTATTGATGTCAACTAGTTTAAGACCATGGTGGGATATCTCACTATTCCTCACCACATCACCTTTTCTAATCAAGACTACTCATCACCTAAGACTAACCATAATGATGCATTACACATTGAAACTTTCATCCATAAGCACAAGGTCAGAAGAGTTTTAGTAGATGGCAGAGCAGGATTGAACATATGCTCCTTGAAATTGGTTAAGGCTCTAGGATTTTCTAATGCATGCATGGACCCTACAAAGAGTATAGTGATAAAAGCATATGATGATGAAGAACTCTCTTCACGAGGCGTTATTTCTCTTCCTATTAGAGTGGGGCCAGTCATTGTGGATACAACCTGCCAGGTCTTGGATCTAGAATTACCTTACAACATCTTGCTCAGTCGCCCATGGATTCATGCCTTAAAAGTCGTTCTATCCACATATCACCAATGCTTAAAATTCCCATTTGACGGCACAAAAATCACTATATATGGAGACCCCAACCCTTTTCAATATTGTACCAACCTAAGGGGTATTTCTGCAAACTAAGTGTCTATTAATCAAGAAACACCTAACTCCTCTTCTTCTAAATACATTGACCCATCCACACTTGCATCATCTTCAACGTCCACTCCTTCCACATCTTCCACCACAACACCATCTTCCACAAACCCTAAGGCTGAGACCACTGTCAAGATCTAGGACCTCGACTGTAGAGAATTCAAACTACATATGACATATAGCAACACAACAATACCCAAGTCTTCGAAGGTCTATGGTTGGCCATGTTTTAGAATGGAACCCAAAGAAATTTTCAAAGTTCCACCAAAAAAAATTTTCATCAAATGGGGGGACATGAGTAATGAGGACCTCACCGATATTACATGATGGCTCTATAAGGAAATGGCAGACCTACCCCCATTACCAATTAAGAAATATGGCAAGGGATATGACATAATGAAGGCTAAGGGCTATGATGGCACTAGTGGCCTAGGCAGAAATAAAATTGGATGAAGAGAGCCCATAGAATCTTTCAAAATACCAAAGTATCTTGGATTAGGGTATGGATTTCTTGACAATGATGAATGATGTACCACTGGGCTTTTGAGTGAGCATGTGCATGCTTTAGAAAGTGTCAAGACCACTAAGGAAACCTTCACCAAAACTAACTCCCAAGAGTGGGAATTTGGCTCTCAAAGATCCTTAAGTGATTGTTGCCTCAATGATTTGTTTGTCGAAATAGGGGAGCTCACCTCTGAACAAAATTTTTGGCAAAAAATTAAAATCAATCAGGCACCAAATAGTCATAGTTCTATTTCCCTTCCCCATTAAATACAAACCCCACCATTTGAATCCCTTAATTCCAATCCATCTGAAGTACTAGATGACACTAACAACCATGACTCTAAGTCCACCCCTTATTTTGACAATGAATATGAGACTAGTGAAGGGGAATATTGGATAGAATTCGATGTGGAGTTGGATGATGATAATCTCATCTACAATATCACTAAATCCATCTATATGCTTTCTGCATCCTCCCCTCAATTCACTAACACTGACGATGGCATTTCCCTAGTTTATCCTCAGCTAGTCGATTAGGACCAACAAGGCCTGCCAGTCCTGGACACCTTTCAGAATGATGAGGCAATTACAGAGTTTATGGGATTACGTGAGGGCATACCCAGTGGTGATCACAAGGTAGGATTCACTATTGATCTAGATTGTGAAGCCTACTTTGGTGAGATTGCTCCGTCCTCCAGTCACAAAATAAAATAAAAAAAAATAAAAAATGAAACGTCAGTAGGTGAAAACCGAAAGGCACCTTCTGACGGAAAAAAAGTAAAAAAAAAGGACATATATGTGGGTGAAAACTTCTCTGAGGTGCCCAAAGATGGAGGACTGGACTTTCTTCCTGTAACTCAAGAGAAATTAGCTATGCTCATAGAAGAAACTATTGAAGACAACATATCAATAGCTGAAGATCCTAAAATGGTCCTCTTTGCTGCATCCTTGACTAAAGAAGAGAGACTGAAATTTCACAAATTATTTCTAGAACGTAAAGTCAACTTCGCATGGTCCTATTCTGACATGTCGGGATTAGACCTAGAAATGGTTCTACACCATCTTCCACTATTGCCTAATGCCAAGCCAGTTAAACAAAAGTTACGTAAAATGCATCCTCAAGTCACTCTATTGGTCAAGGCTGAGTTGAAGAAACTTCTAGATGCTGGATTCATATGGTCTATTGATTATGCTGAATGGATATCCAACCTAGTGCTAGTAATAAAGCCAAATGGGATGATACGCGTCTGCACAAATTTTAGAGACCTAAATAAGGCATGCCCAAAAGATGACTTTCCTTTACCGAATATTGATATCATAGTTGACCTCACAATAGAATATGAGATGCTATCCCTCATGGATGGTTTCTCTGGCTATAATTAGATTTGTATTGCCCCCAAAGACCAGCATAAAACAACATTCACTTTCCCATGGCGTACATACTGTTGGAATGTCATGCCATTTAGTCTTAAAAATGCAGGCACCACATATTAGAGGGCTATGACCACAATATTTCATGACATGATGCATAAAATAATGGAAGATTATGTAGATGACCTTTTGGCTAAATTGGAAACAAGAAAGGATCATCTGAAGGTGTTAGAAACAATTTTCAAGAGACTAAATGACTTGAAGAATACAAATTCTAGCTAAATCTTAAGAAATGTGTATTCGGTGTAACATTGGGTAAACTCTTGGGATACATAGTTTCTCAAAGAGGCATCGAGGTCAATCCAACAAAAGTAAAAGCCATCATAGACATGCCTCATCTCAAAAGTATAAGTGAACTTAGGACTCTACAAGGCAGGGTACAATCTATCCGATGCTTCATAGCACAATTGGCTGACAAGTGTCACCCATTCCAATATCTATTGCGCAAGGGTATCCCCTTTGTGTGGACAGATAAATGCTAAGAAGCCTTTTAGAAAATAAAAGATTACCTATTATCACCACCAGTCCTTATGCCTCCCATTCATGGAAAACCATTGATCCTATACATCTCTACCACTACTTTAGCACTAGGGGCATTACTAGCGCAGAAGAAAAATAAAGAGCTATATATTACATCAATTAGACATTGGTCAGGTATGAATTGAACTACACATCAATTGAATGGGCTTGTCTATCCATGGTCTTTGCAACATAAAAGCTAAGACATTATATGTTAAGCCATCAGACACAACTAGTAGCAAAGATCGACCCCCTCAAATATCTATTAAGTCAGGTAGCATTAACATGATGTCTGGAAAAATGGGTCATGATTCTGAGCGAATATGATATTCAATATGTAGAAAGAAAGGAAATAAAAGGACAAGTCATAGCATACCAGTTGGCGGATGCACCTTTACAAAGTGATCACCTGTTAGTGGCAGATTTTCCATATGAGTTGATATTCCATACAGAACCAAAGTCTCCCTGGAGTCTATACTTTGATGGATCACACACTAATCATGGCTTGGGGGCAGGAATCCTGTTCATCACATCTCAAGGAGACTGCATTCCCAAGACTTTCCGCATAGCTTTCCCATGCACAAATAATGTGGCATAATATGAGGCATTGGTTATAGGATTTAGAATGGAAATAAAATGGAAAATCAAAGCATTACATGTCTATGGGGATTCTCAGTTAGTCATCAACCAAGTTAATGATGGCTATGACACAAAAGATCAGAAACTCATGCCCTACAAATGAATGGTTGACAATTTTCAAATGTACTTTCATATGGTGGCTTTTGAACAAGTTTCGAGAGCACAGAACAAAATGGAAAATTCCATGGCTACAATAGGCTCTCTCCTCAACATTCCAAGCAATATGCCTCAGCTAGACTTCCTAATAGAACAATTGTTGGTCCTTGCCTATGACATTGCAAAGTCAGAGATAGTTTGCGAACTTGTTGGTCCTAACTCTCCCTGGTACCAAGATATTTATGACTACCTTAAGTCTCAAACCATTCCACCTAACCTATCCAATAACCAGAGGAAGTCCTTTATCTGAAAAGCCGCAAGATATGCCATCATCAGTGACACCCTTTACCGTCGTAGCTTTGACGACACCCTCCTTAGATGTCTCGACACTAATGAAGCATGTACAACCTTACGCAAAGTACACGAGGGTATATGTAGGTCTCATTCGAGTGGTCCTACTCTAGCCAAGAATGTAACAAGCCTGGGGTACTATTGGCGAACCATTGAAAATGATGCAATAGAATATGTCAGGACTTGTCACCAATGCCAGATTCATAGTGATTTGATCCATGCTCCAGCGCAGGAACTTCGACTAATCACCTCTCCTTGGCCCTTTGCTCAATGGGGACTTGACCTTGTGGGAAAGATTCATCCTACCTCGTCCAATGGCCATAAATTTATTATCACTACCATTGAGTATTTTACAAAGTGGATCGAAGCCATTCCACTGACATACATAATCGACAAACAAATATCCAAGTTCATTCTTAATTACATAATTTTCCAGTATGGCCTTCCACAATCCATCATCACTAACAATGGACGTTCATTTAAAAACCAAGACATTCATGAGTTATGTGAGCGATTTCACATCCAACGCCATTTTTAATTTCCGTATTACACACAAGGAAATGGTCAAGCTGAGGCATCAAATAAAACCATTGTTAAAATCCTCAAAAAGACTATCAATGACGTTGGTCGTGATTGGCATATTCAACTCAACCCTGCTCTATGGGCTTACTGCATTAACATTCGTATGCCTACATGAGCCACTCCTTTCACCCTGGTCTATGGAGCTGAGGCCATCTTGCCCATTGAGGTTGAAATTCCTTCTTTACGAGTTTCCCTAAAGGGTTTAACTGATGATGAGGAGTATAGACAGTCATTCCTACATGAGCTAAAGATGTTAGATGAAAGAAGGAAAAATTCTCTAAATCATCTACAAGCATATCAAAACTGTCTCTGTCGTAGTTACAATAAGAAGGTTATGGTTAGGAATTTTGATATTAGAGACTTAGTCCTCATGCAGAACCCTAAGAACCAAGCTAACAGAGAAAAGCTAGGAAAGTTTGAACCAAACTGGTTGGGTCCTTACGTCATTGTATCTTCTTTTGGTTCTGGAGCTTATCAGCTGGTGACTCTAGATGGAGAAAAACTGATATCTAGCCTATCAATAGTTTACATCTTTGAAAGTTCTACGCATAGCATCAAGAGATCGAGCTAAAAACTATAAAATTAAAAAAAATTAAAAAATGGTAAAAAATCATTGCCTTGATGAAAACCTGGAAAACAGGCGTCGTGGCAGCACCATAATAATAATAATAATAATAATAATAATAATAATAATAAGAAAAATGATAAAAATAGTAAATAAAAATAATTCATCCAACAGTGAAAACTTGGAAAACAGGCGCTTTGGATATGTACCATGGTGAAAACTTGGAAAATAGGCATCATGCATAGTCAATCATTGCTCGGCCATCTACTATTGCTTCATCTGCTTATGCCTAGGATGGAACACATTTTCCATCACTATCACGACACTCATCATAACATTATACCCTTCCTATCATGGTTGATAAATGGTTGACATCGAGTCCTCTATATTGCTCATCTAGTACCACATGCATATCCCTTCTTCATGTCCTTTAAAATTGGCTAAGTCTTGGACTTGACTAGGGGCAACATTTTTATCAATTCATTGCGGTGGATATCACGCACAATCCAGGAAATTGCAAAAAGTCCTGAAAAAAGACAAAAAAATTGCAAAAAATCTTGAAAAAAGACAAAAACATTGCACAAAGTCCTTAAAAAAGACAAAAACATTGCAAAATGTCCTAAAAAAAGACAAAAACATTGCAAAATGTCATTAAAAAAGACCAAAAACATTGCAAAATATCCTGAAAAAAAGACCAAAAACATCACAAAACGTCCTAAAGAAAGACCTAACAAAAATTGAAAAATGCATTGAAGAAACCACAACAAAATACCGAGCAGTCTCGAAAAATGCAAAACAAAGTCACATTTCATCATGTTTTTCATATTAGTCAAGTCTTTGTCATTCATCTGAACTAAATTGTCTCTATGCATTTGCTACGTAGGAAAGACTCATTTTCGAGTCCCTGAAACATTAGGTTAGTCCTTTTAGGTTTGTCAAAATAAAATCATGATGCAATCTTTGGTCATCAAGACAAAGTCATTGGTTGTGTCAAACTATGAGGTCTTTGAGTGCATGACGTAGGAAAGGCCATCTGTCGATGAGCCCTCGAGGCCACACTAGGTTAGTGCATTATGGTTCATGGCACTACACCGGAACACACGTCAAAAGTCTTCAAGTCAAGGAAAATCATTTTACAAATGGGAAAACTCCTAAAACAAAGTGAAACAACCATTTATTCAGCATGACAATCTCATCAGCACGTCAATCATATCATCATGACAATATCGACATATAGTCAACACAAGTCAAACTCAGCCAAACTTCGGTCAAACTTGGTCAAAAGAAGTTACATTATCATAACCAGTCCAATGGTCAACTCTTGGTTATCTTTCAGATGTGTCCTAAAAAATAGCCTTTGTCATTCATTCCTTAGGATGTGTCCTTCCTAGGCATCGTTATTGTCATCCAACATTTTTTGAGGGATCCTCTTGACATCAATATTCTTCAAATGTGTCCTTCTGAAGAACAAACTCTGTCATTTATGCCTTAGGATGTGTCCTTCCTAGGCATTGTCATCATTTCAAGGGATCCCTTTTGACATTTAGGGATCAATCCTCTCGACATCAACATTATTCAAGATGTGTCCTTCCTGAATTTGGCAATTTTTGACATTCGTCATCTTGGCTTCGTCAAAAATTTGACACCCCAGCATCTCATCATCATCAAACCTAACATCTTGGCATTAGAACAATGGGTATCCAGATGCTCTTGGAAAACACTTGGCACTTGTCTTTTGGCTTTTTATCATGTTACTAGTTTTTCAGCGAGATCCCAACAACAGGATTTAGAGAAGCAACAACATATCCTAACGTTTGTCCTGACTTTTGACACGCATGATTACTAGTTTGTCAGCGAGGTCTTGATTCAGGGATTTAGAAAAACAACAACGTATGATGATAATGGCGCTATTTTTGTATTTTGGCAATCATGCTGCTAGTTTCTCAAGGATGTCCTAAAAATAAGATTTAGAGAAGCAACGACATTTCATGAATTGTCCTTCTTTTCTTTTTTTTCTACTTGTGGTTGATTAAGACAAAAAGACTGGGGAAATCACGCTCTTAGTATGAGTCGTGATCATTCCTTGCCTATGACTGCTTGTCTTATGTGATGGTACGAACTTGTACACCTTGATCTATGTCATATCATGGTGTTTGTTGGCCATTACAACAGTCTGCCCAATAATGATTAAGAGCAATAAATATTAAAGTCCTATGGTAAATTTTTGAAGGATTTGGTCTAGGAACTAACATGCATCTGCTTCGGTCTGGTCATCTTCTCTCATCCATCTCACGATGATATCCTATGACATACAAAAACATAAGTGCATACATGATCATATAAACATTGCATTAGGTCCATACATACATCGTACATAGCATTACATCATATAAAATTTAATTTCATATGGCATTAACATAATCATAAACATGGCATCCATTCAAATAAATACATTATGCATATCATTATCATCATCATCACAAAATTGACATAACATATAAATAAGCATTGCATCATCATGGAAACATATCATAAGTAAGCATCATAGAACATACATAATACCATCATCCATCATAAATCAACAACATACATAACACATCACATCACATATATCATAATGCATAAATCAAATAACATTGCATAACACACATGTAGGCTGCATCAAAACTACATCATCATATAAAATCATCTCAAAATATACAATGTCACAAGATAGAGTCAAGAGATATCCCAAAAATAGAGCTTGTGGGCTCAATGATATATACATAATGTGTTGTAACAAAGAACCAAATGTAGCAAACATGCCCCTAGGAAAGGCTCTCATCATCCCCTCATGGTGAAGAGTGCGATGGCTGAGGATCTATGACTGGTGCTAAGATACTAAGTGGACCTGTAATAGCATTTATCTGTGCAACCAATGGAACTGACACTGATGGCATCATCTCCATGGTAATAGACACTTGTGATGACACTGCAGCCTGAATCTGAGAGGTCAAATGATCTATCACTGGTGGCTGCCTCTATACTAATCTCTACCCTGAACTAGTGGACCCATGACTATGGCTCGAATGATGACTCGAGGCATGCCTATGTGAGTGGTGGGACCTATGCCCTGATGTGTGGCCTGAGGAGGTGGATCCTCCTACACTGATATGGCTCTTGCTGCCACTCCCACTCCTTGGTCTATGACTGCTACTTGTCCTTGTCTGAGAGTGTGACAATGTAGGATCTCTTCACTCAGGAGACACTGCCTACTCATATAGAGTCTTGTACTACCCATACCTAGTGCTCACCCTAGCAAGCTCACGAGCAATGTCCCCAAAAGGTCCTGAGCATAATGTTGCAAAGTCCACACACCACTATGCTAAATCCTACTGGTAGATCACTACCTGATCCCGCTCTACGCAAGCCACCTCTAGCTTCACCTATAATGCCCTGACCTGTGCCGCACTCTCATCTAGCCTCATTTGTAGATCCGACACCCTCTAGTCTATCATGCCATCATGTGGCAATGTCAAGGAAGATGGTATCTCCTCCTCTCCCTCCACCATCCTCCATCTGAGGAGTCTCTCAGCCTCATCCATGGCATCATCATCATCGTCATCATCCTCAGCCACATCCTCTCCACCAACTCCCTCATCCTGAGGTACATCTATGTCCACATCCACATCCTCCTCCTGTTTGGCCTCCTCCTCCACCATAGGATCTTCCTGTCTCTCCTCCTCCTATTTGGCCTCCTCCTCTGCCACAAGATCCTCTTGTCTCTCCTCCTCCTATCTCTCCTCCTGCTCTGGCCCTTTGGATCCTCCTGTCTCTCCTCTTACTCTGGCCCCACTGGCTCCTCCTATCTCTCCTCCTCCTCCTCCTACCTCGGTTGTTCCTCCTCCTGCCTCGGCTGCTCCTCCTCCTCTCTCTCCCCCTCCTCAACCACCTCTAGGATGGCATCTAGTGCTACTCTTTCCACACGTGGGTGCACCCTCCTACCCTATCTTTGGCCATCTCTCCTTCGTCTCTGACCATGTCCTCCATCATCCCCATCTTCTCCACCCTAGCCTCCATCCCTGCCTCCATCTCACTCTCCACCTTGGCCTCCATCCCTCCCCCTACCTCCATCCCATCATCCATCCCTCCCCCTACCTCCATCCTTGCCTCCATCCCTCCCTTGGCCCCTACCTCTATCACCATCTCTTCCCCCTCGCCTAACTCTAAGCACATGAGGTATAACTAACCGCCTGTTCATAGGTGTTGGCCTATCTGGATCTGTCAATGGCACTGGTCTATGTGCCTGCCACCATAAGTCATAATCGACTGTGGTCCCAGGATTTGCAATCCCACCTCTCCATCCCCACTACTGGGCTCCTAGCCAATCGATCTGTTGCTCGAAAAAGGCTACGTGAATCGTTGGCCTACAAGTTGACTCTCTGGAAGACCGATCATACTTGGTTGTGCCTATAGGTACACCCTGCTACTCTATGAACTATCTGAGGACACGCTACGGTAGATACATCTCTATAATTAGTTGGCATTGCACTGTACTCCCAATCAGGTAGCGATACTGCCTGCAAAGGCTGAGATGGTCGATCTCATCATCCCACTACTGGCAGTCTCTGTACAACCTCTACATGAAGGACACCATAGTATCAATCTGATGCCACCACCAACTTGTCTCCTCCATTCGTGTCTGCTGAAGAGCACCGACATAGTAATACGCATAGGGCATCCCCTCGGCCAGTTGTGGTCTCTGAATAGGCAGACTAAATATCACTATGTGCTCCCAAGCCCAAATCATCAACAGGGTGGTGCCACATGAAATGCTCTTTGCCCTCCTGTAGGCAACCTCATGAAGTTGGTGGTAGAGTGTGCCCAATAAATAAGGCCCCCAGGCATACACTGTCCTATCTCATCTCATCCCCACTATGACGTCTCCCCAACCAATAGGGAACCCATATTCGCGACAGTCGGGAATCAGTATTCTACCAATCAGTGTCACCAGGAAGGCATCAAAATGAGCATAATGCTTTGCCATAAAATCCCAGCAGATCTTGTAACCTTGGATGTTGAGTCCTACTCCCTCATCTCGGTAGTATGTTGTGAAGGTTTGATGGCCATGGCAAGGGTCATAAATGATTTGCTCTCCTCGGATCGGTAGGTGTAGAATGCAGTAAACATCCTCAAGAGTAACTATCACCTCTCCCATCGGTAGGTGGAAGGAGCATGTCTCTGAATGCCATCACTCACATAGCACAGTCAATAGTCCCCTATTTTCCCGAATAGTAGGCATATAGGCAGCATAAAACAAACCTAGCTACATCAATCATCGTCGCTCCCATAGAGTCAGTTGATCAGCAAATCGGAAGGTCAACGGTTTTCTCTCTCGCATGTATATAGTGGCTAGCTATCTCTGCACAAAGCCAAACAACATGTCAGTACCTTCTAGACAATTGTCAGTATCATCAAAAAGCATTTTAAATTTGAAAAGCATCAAAATTAGCCCTAGTAAAAGTCAAAGTCAAATATGTCGCATTGATTGCACTTGCATAGCAAAATAACGGTTGCGTCGTTCCGTACTTCAAATGCGTCGCAACATATTGATTGTGTCATTCTAACACTCAATTGCATCCCATCAGAGCACTTGTGTCATGATATATGATACATGTGTCACTTCATTTGAATGCGGCGCTCCAATAGGCGATTGCATCGCAAAATGACAAATGCGGCATTCTAACTTTCGAATGTGGCTCAAAAAGGTGAATGTGTCACAGTTTTTGGCAAATGCGTTGCAAACCCTTGGCATGCCCTAGAAACCCCTCACACTTGCGTTGTGATGCATCAAATACATCGAACGTGAAGTCAAATGTGGCTTACGTGCATGCATATGCATCGCAACACATTCATTGTTCACCCTAAAACCTTAACTTTGACACGCAAAACAAAAAAATTACAAAGGGGCTTAAGGGTACATAACACTGGCTCTGCACCCTCTGGCCACCTATAGGTCTGCACGATCTCACCATGGTGCTCTGTCACTGGAATCACCATCCTCGCTATAGTCCTCTTCGCTCTGAGCTCTCGAATTTGCAATGTGAATAGTGAAAATGAATTGACTTTTACCCCTTTGTCAACCTATTTATAAAGTCAAAATTGCATTTGTCAACTAGGTTATTACTGGAGGCTCCTTTGACCAACTTTGACCACCCTGTTGGCTGCCTTAAACATGTTAGAATCTAAAACCGTTCGCACCATCATTTTTTTGGTCATCAAATTGACTTATCGGGACCCTTTCCAAATTTTTTTGTCGCCGACCCAAAATTTGAAAATTTTCCCGAGGGGGCATTGATACTTTGTACCTTCACTGGGGCATGGCTTTGACTTATTTTCTTTGTCACAATGCGACATGCTACATTATGACAAAGAGGGAAAAAATGTAGACACTTAAAAATGACCTAAGCCTGCAAGCTCTATTTTTACCACTTTCGTCCTAGCATAATTATGACATTTGGTCCACATTCGACTATTGTTTAAATAATTCATAATTATTTAATTAATTCATGTCCGTTTATTCTTCATGATTATTAAATAAATAAATTTATTTATTTATTAAATAAATCATTAATTGTCTAAGTCTTCCTCTAATTAAATAAATTTCTTAATTTATTTAATTATCTTTATTCATTATTCTTCCTAATTATTAAATAAATGAATTTAATTAATTTATTTAATATGTCACTAATTCTCATAATTAAATGAATTTATTAATTTATTTAATTACTAATCATATCCTCTCAATTAAATAATTATCTTAATTATTTAATTACCTAATTTAACATTTCTCTCATTTTAAATAAGTTGATTATTTAAAATGATGTCACATTCTTAACTGACAATTCATTTTAGTAAATAATCTAAAAAATCGATTATTTATTATCTCACAAAATCCATATTTTGAGTTGATTTAATTCAAATTGGTAACTTTCTTCCAAAAATCAAGTAATTGAGCAAATTATTGATTTTTCAAATCTGATCTTCAATTCAACTCTTATCTTCTTGATTTTTCGAATCTCACAAATCAGGCAGTCTTTATCTTCTTGATTTAAAAAAATATTTTCTAATTAATTATCTCATCTATTCTCCACCGCCAATTTGATTATCTCAGATGACATCTCAACCACTCATTTAAGGATTTTTCCCTAACCCTAATTAGGGATTATCAGATTAAATCTTGGCCTCTGATTTTAGGTCTCTGTCGAAAGTTGATCTCGTCTGTCGATTCAAAATTGCATTTTCTATAAAATGCTATTTTGCTCACATTTTTAGATTACACTCATAAATTTTGTTATTCTGGTGCTTAAATACTTAGAGTTATTTGGCATTTTAGAGTCATATGGTCATAGGCATAGGCATAGTTTTTATTTAAATCCTTAAAGCTTGTGTAGGACTTAGTCTTTGGCATCAAATTTCTCACACATTCAATATGAGGGCAATACATTTGCAGCAAGTTAGGAGGTGCTACGAAGAGGAATCATGGAAGCTTCAACGATTATCTGGTATAAACGTTTCTTCTTTTAGTTTTCAATGCACTTCATAGTTCTTTGGGTTTATATGCATTGTTGTTTTGCTAACATCTAACATACCTGAAATTTACCCACAGATATAGAAACTTGAATTGTGGTAGCTTGATATATAGAGTCTATTGATTCTAAGGTTCAATTTGTATGATTTTGAAAAAAGAATCCAATTGAGTAGAGTTATCAACGTTCTTCATAAATCATAAGAATTTTTTTAGTACACTAGCCATTTTGATGTCTTCTTGAAGTCTCAAACATTATTTTGCATCATTGTTACTTTAGTCTTCAGAGTGGTAGCTTAATATAGCTCCACAATACAAAATCCGGTTTACCTGTGCAATGTAACAATGGCATAGACAGATTTTTCTTTCAAAGAACCAAAGGGTGAGTGCACAATTGAAGTGTATAAACACATATCTTTTTATAATATCAAGGATACTTTTTGAAACTTCCATGCATTGCTAATCTAAAAGGAAAAGTCTTATGTATCCTTTTCTTAATTGAGTTGTTCCAATCAAAGGATTAAATATATTGAAATCTTTTTATCAATCATTTCATAGAATACCAATTGAAAATGTGTTTTTTTCTTTTAGATAAAGGTGTTTACTATAGACACAGAAAATATACAGATTGATATCACACTCGATTTTGATTTACTAACATCGCTTCATCCTGAATTATCCCTTTGTCTAACCATTTAATCAAATAGCCTTATTTGATTAAAGTCATCATAATTCCCCTTTTAATTAAATAAATCCCTTGATTTAATTAAATCATTGTCTTTGTGTAATTAGCTAGGTCATTTCATCTTCCTATCTTTGTTGAATTAAATAATCCATATTATTTGATTAAATCTCTAAAGTCCATCTAATTAAATTAAATAAATCAAACATTTATCTAATTTAATATAACATCACCCCCTATGGTTAAATAAATCAAAAATATTTATTTAACTAAGTCTACATCATTCTCTTCTCATTTTGAGTTATTTAAATCCTAAAATCTAAGTCAAAATGGTCAAATCAACTAACATCACTTAAATTAATCAAATAATGATTAATGCTAATCCTAATCACTCAAATCCTCTAGATTTTGCAATTTGCACATGTAAACCAATTTAATTGATTTATAAATCATCTATTTTCATTCAAAAAAGGAATCCAAGTGGGAATATTCTTCAAATTTGAAATCTACCCCCAAATAGACATTTACATCCAATAAAGCATTTAAAATCTCTTACATGTCCTTGCCTTGAGCCAAGTGGCATTTAACTCTCTTCTCTCATCCCCCCTAAACATGTCACTTCTTCAAATTCAAATTTCAAACTTGCACATTGATCAAAATGTGCTCAACCTTCATCCTCTCACATGTTGACAAGTGGCAACATGTCATTGGTTTATCTTTTATCCCACATTCATCCTATCTTTCAATCTTACACTCTTTTTTTCTATAAATAGAGAGCTCATCCTTCATTTTCATTATCCACAATTTGAGCAAAGTTATTATACTTCAATTTCATCTTAGAGCTTTACCATTGGCATCAAATCCATCAATTGTAGCTAGGTTATTGCAGGTTTTCTCCATGGAAGGCATTTGAAGCAATCACCAAGTGGATCACAATCATCAAATCTTCATCAAACTTGCTTAGGAGTTGGGAAAGGGCCAATTTCCACATCAAATTGGCACCAAATCCCTCAAGAGATTAAGAGTTTTATTTGTTTTAGAATATGATTCAACATCTTTATTTCAAGTTCATCGTGTTCTTCATTTTATTCCTTTTCTCTTGCATTCAAATGGATTTCTTGAGGGATCTATAATCTAACTTGCATTGACCTTATTAATGTGTTCTTTATTGTGTTCTTGTAGGTATAGGATTTAGGTTCACAGTTTACCATCAATCAATTAATTTATTCAAGACAAACCATGAAGGACAACAATGATCAATGCTATGGATAACCAATTAATAAGTATAAACATGAATAAGTCAAGCATGTACATGTGAATAAGGGAAGCACAAGTAGTCACAAACGTGTATGCCTTGAGGTCTACACATGAATACATAGTATACAAAACTTAATACAAAACATATGCATGAATACAAGGTATATGCGTGAAAATGTGTAAGTCGCAAAGTATACATTATAACACATGTAAGTCACAAAGTATACATGTAAGTTGTAAAGTGTACACTTGAATACACGCAACTCATATCTATTGAACCATGAATTTATAACATGCAAATATTGACACCATCAATAAAAAATATTTGTATTAACCAAATAGCCATGTACACATACATCAATATATGTCGATATAAATATAAAATATAGGTACAAAACAACCATATAGGCTTAGAAGAATGTCATATAGGCATACAATATCAAATATATCCAATACAAAATATGTATAAAAATTCCATATAGGCATACAACAAAGGGCTCTAGAATCAAAAGTCATTGCTCTCTAGGCTCTCGAAATAAACTCTTGCCCTTTGATTGTTGATCAAATGTTGATAGGTCTGTCACTCATTTGTGCTACACTCGAGGAGTGCTCCTACTGCTCCTCCTACTACTGTTAAGTTCTTGGTGAAGTTTTAACTGTTACAATAAGAAGTAAAGACATTAATATATAGAAATTACTATGTGTGGGAAATGTTAGTATCAAAATAAGATAACAAAAACACACCAATGCAACATTAAACTAAAAGCTAAATAGAATGAAATCAAAGAAATCAAACAGAGCTTTTTCAGAATCATTCCATTGTCCTCTATCTCCAGTGATTTGCTTGAAGCTCCTGCTCTCAGATTGTGTAAGCAAAGCTTCTCAGAATGGCAACTTGCAGAATGAGTATGCAAAGAGAGAGTACTTCTCTATCCTATATGCTGGTGGAGTGAAATGTTGATGTACGGCTATGCACAGGGGCTGAGGATTATGAATGCTATTGAAGCCATGATATGGATTGCTAATATGCTAAGCTATGATATGCTATGATTCTAAAGGCTATGAATGCTGGAAGGCTGATTGACTATAGTTTTCCTATATGCAAGCTTCTTCCTTCTTTCAGAGACTCAACAATCCCTTTTATAGATTTTTACAGGCAAGAGCCTCGCTGGCAAAGATCAATGGCTGTGAGATTGTCTGGTAAATTTGAATGATGAGAGATGGAGAGGTTGAGAGGAAGATGGAAGATGTTGGGAGGTTGGAGAGAAGAATGGAGGTTTGTCTTCAACCCACGAGAACAACTTTGCTCAGAAACAGAGAAATTTGTTAATTTTATGTTTTGAAATTGTTTCATGATTGTTGTTGATAATCCAATATTAAATAAATAAATTTATTTAATTTTATGTGAGTTTAGGATTTAAAATATTTTTGAAATATTTGATGTGAATGGACATTAGAAGATTTAATTAAATATTTGGAAATATTTAATTGTGAATGAAATTTAGAAGAATTAATTAAATATTTATATTTAAAATATTTAGAATATTTAATTGTGAATGGAATATTTTTAGAAGAGAAGAATATTTAATCTTTATTTGAATAAAATATTCAAGCCAAGATTATATGATAATTAATATAAATAAATCATAATGTTTAATTAATTAAGAAATGGATAAGAAAAGTGATTAAATAAACTTATTTATTTAATCAAAATGAAAGAATGAACAATATAAATAAATTATTTAGCCTTATTTATACGTATATTGAATTCATAGATTTAATTAAATATTAAAAATATTTAATTAATTACCAGACTATTGTGATGTGACCATTTTTAGGTGTATACATTTTGCCCCTCATTGAAGTGATGTGTTTTACGCATTGCTTCAAAGAATTTTGAAATTTTTCGCAGATGGTGATTGCTGAATGTTGATAGGTATATGCCCCCTCAGACGATGAATCGATAAGATTTTGATTTTTGTGAAAACTTTTTTGAATTTTTAAATTTGTTGGAATTTTTCGATTTTTATGATTTTTAAGATGTCGATTCATCGTTCGAAAATGATAATGTGAAGAAATTTGCGTGGAAAGATGTGAGATGAAAAATTGATGACTTAAAGTGCCCCTATTGTGATAAAATGTGATAAAATGCCCCAATTTTTCCTCTAAATAGGTTAAAAATGTCATTTTCCATGTCATTTTCCCATTTTAACCTAGTAAAATTTGAAATTTTTGAGCTCTAGAGTGAGAAAGATGGCACTTCCTACCCACCAGCACCATTTTGAGTGCATCCGATGACATCAGCGGCCAGCACACTATGGACCTGCGGTATGTACCCCGTTAAACTTTTGTTATTTGAAAATTTTCCGTTTAGGGCATGTTTTCCAACATTTATGGACCTTCATGCATTCTTTTAGCGCCTTTAGTCTTTTTGTAGCGCCCATTATGTTTTCCATAGCGCCCTTCATTCTATAGCGCCCATTAAGTGTTTTGTAGCACCCATTAGATTTTCTGTAGCAATCTTTATTCCTCAGCGCCCATGATGATTTTGACAGCGCCCATTACAATTTGACAATGTATGACTGTGTATTGATTGTTTACGTATTTCGTTGCCTTGTTTTGATGATGTTTGTCCGATAAATTTGTTCCCAAGGTTGTTGGAAAACAAATAGTAGCTGATAAATTTGCTTTTAAAGTTGTTAAAAACAAATAGTTGTTGATAGGTTCGCTTCTAAGGTTGTTAAAAACAAACAGGATTTTGATTAAAAAAAATTCATGAAAATGAAAAACAAATAGTTTGTTGATAAGTTTGCTTCTAAGGTTGTTAAAAAAAAATAGGATTTTGATAAATTTGTTTTCATGAAAATGAAAAACAAATAGTTTGTTGATAAGTTTGCTTCTAAGGTTGTTAAAAACAAAGGATTTTGATAAATTTGTTTTCATGAAAATGAAAAAAAAAAAATTGTTGATAAGTTTGCTTCTAAAGTTAAAAACAAACAGGATTTTGATAAATTTGCTTTCCATGATGATGAAAAACAAATAATTGGTTGATATTCAGATTTGATTGATTTGTCGTGATGATTTGATATTAATTTTTCTTTGACTTGATGATTCTTCCTATTCAACAGGAGAGATTGACCGTCTTGCAGTTACGGGAGAAATTCCTGAAGACATGGAGATTGATTCCACAACTTGTACAGGCGGATAGAGATGTGATCGAGGCATGCAGACTGACCTCGTTACTTGAGATGCCTAAGGTGCGTCTCAACAAAGCCTTATTGACATCACTTGTAGAGAGGTGGCACAGCGACACAAACACCTTTCATTTGCTGATAGGAGAGATTACCGTGACTCCTGAGGATGTGTATCACATCCTGAAGATTCCAGTGATGGGTCAGATAGTGAGATTTGACGGACAAGAGGTGGGAGGTATTGATGCTTCGAGATGGATATTCAGAGATGATCACATTGCAGGATATTATATCTCATTGGCGGAGATGATAGATTCATATGTGCCCTTACCCTCTCTACTTGCAGGCTTCATTGGAGGTGTCTTGTGCCCCAACCATAGGTCGAAGGGTTTTGCAGTCGGGTGGGGTCATGTACTTGAGAGTATGGTGATGTAGGGTACATGTTATGCTTGGGGATTGTGCATGCTTGCACATTTATATGATGAGCTACACCATGTTGTGTACGGTCAAGGCTGAAGTTTGGCTGTTGGTTGTTCACTTTTACAAATATGGGCATGGGAGAATTTTACCGTTATGCGACCATTGACTCGTGGATGACAGCCTATCAGTCGACCGTATAGATTCAGATATACCGATGTCATTGCTCAGTCGAGGTTGGGAAAACTGGATCATTGGCAACATCTCTTGGATGATCTCAATATAGTATGTTGGCGGCCCTATGTAGATTGTGAGGCATGGCCAGAGGATGTGAGGGAGATGCCCTTTGTCTTTACCACCAAATATCTAATTGGTCGTACTCCTGGGATTATTGAGAGGTTTGTTCTTGGTTGGGTGTGGTGACAGTATGGTCGGCCTTAGGGTATTCCCCAGGGTTCTTCTATTTATGTGCGTCGGCAGCAAGAGGTTACAGTGTGGGGTCCATGGACCGCATATGATGTAGCAGTGGCAGAGTTTACCAGTTTGGGAGTACAGACGTGGGACTATAGAGCTAATATTCTTGATGGGTGGATGACTCCAGAGTATGGTCAGTATGTGTTGGAACATCCTATGCCACGATTATTTGATCCTGATGAGCCTGTCGCTCCAGTTGTAGAGTAGATACCACATATAGGGGGACATAGACGATAGCGAGAGGTAGCTTCAAAGGATTATGTCTCTGAGGAGGATGATGATGATGATGAGTCAAAATGGGATGGAGATAGTAGTGATTAGGAGAGTGGAGGTGATAGTGGTGGAGGAGGTGGCAGAGGTGGCAGAGGTAGCGATAGAGGTGGTGGTAGAGGTGGACCGTAGATGATACATTCAGCTCCATCATCTTCAGTAGATCCAGTGGTGTTGAGTCAGATAGCTACCTTGCAGAGTAGAGTGTAGAGCTTACAGGGTCAGTTAGCATAGCCACAGGATTTGGTTACACAGCTACAAGGATAGTTGATGACAGTGACAACCAAGAGAGATACAGCTAGACGGCAGGGTGAACAGGCCATGGCCCTAGCTGATAGTCTACAGAGAGTACCAGCAGGTACCTCAATTGGTGACATGATGAGAGATGTGACTAGGGCCACCCGAGAGGCAGAGTTCTATATGACCAGGTATCATGATGCAGTGCCACCCGAGTGGAGAATGAGTTATACATAGTATCGGTCTACAGATAGTCACTCTTGGGCTACCAGTAGGGGTGTATCTCAGCCATTACCTCCAGGAGGGTCATCAGGAGTAGGTGGAGTAGGTCCATCAAGTACAGGTGGGGCAAGTCCCAGACCAGTAGCATCAGAGGATATCACTTCGTAGTGCTTTTTGCATGATATGTTATTGATACTCTATTGAGACATCTGTATACATACTGATATGATCCCATTTTTGATGATGTTATGTATATTTGACATCTTTTGTACATTTGGCATTCATTTATGAGATATATGATATGTAGCAATGATTCCTTATGTGATGAATGTGTCAATTTTCTATATGCATGATGTTTTATGTGATGGTTTCACAATATTATGCTCATGATGTATATGTATGCATGATTTTTAGATATGAAAATGCAAATGCAATGTTATGATATGATTGCAATCTATTGATGAATGATTTTATGAATAAGAATGTGAAATGATGGATGGTACAATTTTTGAATGCCCATGAATGTTTTGATTATGATATATGCTTTGTTTTTTTATGATTTTTTGATGCAAATATGTATGAAAAAAGTATGTGATGATGTTTTTGTGAATGTCAAAATGTACTCAGTCATTTATTGGAAAGATATGAAACTTTGATACTTTGCCAGCTTGTGGGAAAATCTATAAATGCAAAATCAAAATTCTAAATGAATGTAATCTATACTAACCATGCAGGGTATTTGTACAATTTTTCCATTCTGAGAGCTTATTTGTGCTTTTTGTGTCATCATAGAGCATTGAAATGTTGAAAGTTAATACAAGCATCAAAGGGTATGTTAGCACCAGTGATGACTTGAGTATTGATGTCATGATTTTTGATATAGCAAGATAATACAAGCATCTAGGTATAATTGAACCAAGATGACCTGAGTATCGCTTGCATAAATAGACAAGAGTTAACCCGTTTCCCATGCAAATTTTGAAATGTCATCAATGATACTTAGTAGAGTATGTCTCACGACCAATTTTCATAGTACTAATGATTTCCTCGCAAACAACAGACAAAGAAAAATCATACTCCTTCCTTGCTTTTCTAGTTCAGTACATCATCGAATTGCTCTAGAGATATGATAGAAAATCAACCAACAATTCAATTTTTTCCTAAAGTATTCCAAACATTATTCAAATTAAGATCATCCAACTTGGTTATCAACATTGATGTTTTTATTTTGATTAACGTTGTTTTGATTTCATTGGAATTGAGTGATCATTTTGGTGTTGTGGTTGATTTGATGTGTCAATGTATGTTGTGCTTTGTCAAACCATCATTTGTTCGTTTGTGATGTTCTTAAAGCTCATTGCCCCTCTCTTGTTTAATCTGTGTTTCTACCCCCAATGTAAACACAACCTGAATATTATGGATATATACAAATTTCATCAAGCCATGATGAAAAACAAGGATTCCCATTGCATGATATGGATATGATAGATATGTACAGATGATAGATATAGATAAATGATGTTGTAAAGTGAATGGAAGACATAGGCTAATAGATAGAGGAGCCCATTTTGATCACAAGTAGCGCCTGTTTGCAAGGTTTTCACCACTTGTTTTTATTGCACTTTTTTAAATCATGTGAATTTTTTTTTTTTAATCTACTTTTCTGATTTTTATGTATTTTTTCAGGACTTTTTCTAATTTTTATGTATTTTTTCAAGACTTTTTCTAATTTTTATGTATTTTTTTAGAGCTTTTTTTGATTTTTATGTATTTTTTCAGGACTTTTTATGATTTTTATGATTCAAACATAGAACTTCTTCAAATGAATGTTGTTTATCGATTCTTAAAAAAGGTCCCCTTCTGATGTAGATAACTGATATGCTCCAGAACCGTATGCTGCAATGATGACAAATGGACCAAGCCAATTTGGTTCAAATTTTCCATTCTTTTCTCTGTCTTGCTAATTGGGTGGATTTTCTTTCAAGACTAAATCACCTACTTGAAATGTCTATGGTTTAATTATGTGATTGTAGCTATAGGACATAACTTTTTGATAACCCTTCAAATGATCAACTGCATGTTGACGTCTTTCATCTAACAATTCTAGCTCTTGCAGATGAGATACTCGGTAGTCTTCATTATTTATCAATCCTTTCAATGAGACCCTAAGCAAAGGTATTTCAACCTCTAATGGTAAGATCACTTCTTCTCCATATACCAAGGCATATGGGGTAGCTTTTGTTGGTTTGTAATGCTGGTTCTGTATGCCCACAAAGCTAGATTTAACTGGACATGCCAATCACGATCGACATCATTTACTGTCTTCTTCAAGATCTTCAAGATTGTTTTGTTTGAAGCTTTTGCTTGACCATTTCCTTGTGGATAGTAAGGTGTAGAGAACCTATGTTGGATGTGAAATCTTTCACAAAGTTCATCAACATCCTGATTCTTGAAAGGCCTCCCATTATCAGTAATGATAGAATTAGGAATTCCATATCGACAGATAATGTAAGTCAAGATAAATGAAGAGATTTTTTTACCAATCATGGTTGTCAAAGTAACAACTTCGATCCATTTTGTAAAATACTCTGTAGCCGTGATGATGAATTTATGCCCATTTGATGATGAAGGATGAATTTTACCAATAAGATTTAGTCCCCACTAAGAAAAAGGCCATGTCAGAGTGAAAGGCTGCAGTTCCTATGCAGGTGCATGAATAAGATTCCCATGAATCTGGCATTTAGAACACTTCTTGACAAAAGTAAAAGATTCTCTCTCCATGGTAGGCCAATAATATCCCATTCTAACAAGTTTCTTCGCTAAGGTTAAACCGCTTGAATGAGTTCCACAAATACCACCATGAACCTCTTGTAAGGCTTGTTCAGATTTGTCACGTTCAAGACATTGAAGGAGCATACCATCAAGACCACGTCCGTAAAGGATATCGGCAATCAAGGTATAACGGGATGATTGGCATATGAAATTCCTTTTTTGGTTTCAGGATAAGTCCAGAGGTAAGATGTTATTTTTCAGGTGGGTATAAATCTTGCCATATAAAGGTGAATCAGAACCGGTTAAATGGCATATGACTTGGGTCTCAGGATTATCATAGGCAGGAGAAAACAATTGTTCCACCAAGAATTCGTATCATTTTTTATTTTTTGATAATTGTAACAAGGAAGCAATTGTAGCCATTGCATCTGTAGCTTTATTATCAATCCTTGGGATTTGTGAAAACTTTATTGCCACAAAATACTTTTTAAAATCATCCACCATGTTCTTGTAAGGTAGCAACTTATCATCTTTATCTGATAATCATCATTTATTTGGTTAATGACAAGTTGTGAATCACCATAGACTTGCAACTCTGTAATCCGCCAGTCCAATGCTATCTTCATTCATGTGAGCAATGCTTCATATTTAGCTATGTTATTTGTGTAGGGAAACATCAACCGATATGATTTTGGAATGGTATGTCCTCTAGGTGTGACAAAAAGAATCTCTGCCCTCGAGCCATGTTGCGTGTAAGATCCATCAAAGTACAATGTCCGTGATTTCTTAATTGTTGCTGTGAGGACGTCTGCATCAAGAAATTCAATGTGCATTGGGTTTTCTTCTTGTAAAGGTGCTTCGACCAACTGATCTGCGATGACCTGTCCTTTTATAGCTCTTTGATCTACATAGTGAATGTCAAACTCACTTAAGATCATTACCCATTTTGCAAGTCTCCCTATTAAGGTAGCTTTGCTTAAGAGGTATTTTAGTGGATTGATTTTTGTTATCAGCTTAACTGTATGAGCCAACATATAGTGGCACAACTTTTGGGAAGCAAACACTACTACTAGGCAAGCTTTTTCAATGAAAGTGTAGTTTAGTTCATGACTTGTTAAAGTTTTGTTGATATAGTATATGGCCCTTTCTTTTCCTGTAGAATCCTCCTGTGCTAGTAATGCTCCCAAAGATACTTCTGTTGCTGAAATATATAGTATGAGCAGCTTTCCTGGAACTGGTGGAATAAGACTAGTGTATTTATGAGATATTGCTTGATCTGATTAAATGCTGCTTCACACTTTTCCTCCCATTTGAATGGGACATTTTTATGCAATAGATGTGTAAATGGTAAGCTTTTTGTCTACCAGTTGAGCTATAAACCTCCTGATGGATTGAAGTCATCCTTGCAGTGATCGAAGTTGACTAATATTTTGTGGTGGCGGCATGTCCATTATAGCTTGTACTTTTCTTAGATCAACCTCTATGCCCTTTTCTGAAACAATGTATCCCAGAAGTTTTCCATATTTAATGCCGAAGACACATTTCTTTGGCTTGAGTCAAACATTAAACTTTTCCATTCTGATAAAGATCTTTGACAAGATTTCTAGATGTCCTTCTCTTGTGTTGGATTTGGCCAATAAGTCATCCACATAGTCTTCCATGAAGGTGTGCATCATGTCATGGAAAATGGTTGTCATTTCTCTTTGATAAGTCGCTCCTACATTTTTAAGTCCAAATGGCATGACATTCCAACAATAGGTACCCCAAGGGCACGTGAACGTTGTTTTATCTTGATCCTCTGGTGCAATCTTTATTTGGGTGTATCCTAAAAATCCATCCATTAATGAATACATTGCATGGCTAGCAGTTAAATCAACAATCATATCTATGTTTGGTAAAGGGAAGTCATCTTTGGGACATGCTTTGTTTAAATCTCTGAAATCTGTACAAATTCTAATCCTTCCATCTGGCTTTGAAATAGGTACGATATTGGAGATCCATTCTACATAGTCAGTAGACCAAATGAATCCAACATCTAAAAGCTTCTTTAACTCTTCTTTAACCAATAATGCAACATGTGGATGCATTTTTCTGAGTTTTTGCTTCACAGGTTTTTCCCCTATGTTTATAGATAAATGATGTATTATCAGATTAGGATCTAACCCTAGAATATCGGCATATGACCAAGCGAAGTTGATTTGATTCTCCTTCAAGAACTCTGTGAATTTTAGTACTTCTTCTACTGTTAATGATGTTGCATGTTGCAAGATTTTTGGCTGCTTTGTTGCACTTATGTTGATTGATTATGTGGGCTCAATCAAAATAGAAGATATTTCTTGATAATGTTTGGGAAGAGTGTCAAGTTTCTCATCCTTCAGTGACTCAAAAATGTTTTCACTGTCAGATTCGCTCTTTATTTTTCTCTTGTTGTGATCTACCACTGCCATTTTTTGGTTTTCACCGATAGATCCATCTTTTATTTCATTTATTTTGGAGCTAAGAGACTTGACACCCTCCCTATCAAAATATTGAGTATGGGATTCTTCAATGGAACACTTGTTTTCTTGATTAGATGAACAAAGGAAATTTATAATATCCTCATCATCATGGAATGTAGGGATATGGATAGGTGCATCGTTGTCCCAATCAATAAGTTCTGGATAGACTAAAGGGATGGGATCATTAGGTTGGGTAAGGTCTTGAGCGGTCAAATTCATGACATAGTTGTCATTTTCATGATGAACAAGGTCTATGATGGTATTCTCCTATCGATTATCAATCTTGTTAAAATCTAAATCGTCCTCACTTGAGTCCTAATTGCTTTGTAAAACATAATCAAGTGGAGGCCTTGAGCCCTCCCCTTGTAAGAAGATGGGTGCGAATTTATGTATGACATCCACCCTTTTCTCTGTTAAGAATGTATCATCAGAGACATCATCCCATTCGTATTCATTGGAATCAGTGTCTGAACTGTTCTGCAATTGGAAAATTGATCCATAAATTTTTTGTAGAGTGACATCTTCATGGGGTTTATTTGAAATTGATTCTCCTTCATGAGTTTGTTGTGCTTGCTGTGAAGTTGACGCTTCTATATCCTTACCATATCCAAGTCATGTTTTATCTTTTGGATGTATTGAAATAGGTTGAATTGGCTCAATGATTGCTTCTTTTCTTTTTCCTATAGGACCATTTCCTTCATAGCCCATTCTTTGCATGATGGTATACCCTTTACCATATTGTTCAGTAGGTAACTTGATGTGCAAGAGAGATTCATCTTCATCTTTGTATAGCCAACTTAGGATGTCCCTATCTTCGGCTTCTTCCTTGGTAGTGTTAGCTTTAATGAATTGTCCATCAAACTTTGTGATTGGTACAAAAGCTTTGGATGTAGAGGCTATTGCAATCTTTTGATTTGATAGGGTTGGCTGACCATATGACCTCAGAGAAGGAGGTAAACTAGAAAGGGATAGTGAATATTCGCCTACTCCTTTGTCTTTTAAATGTAGCTTGGTGTCAAGATTCTTTGTCAATTCTTGCAGTTGACCTTGTAGATTGGAAGAAGTAGTAAAAGCCTCCATATTGTGCGGCACAAAAATGTTTTGAGTTGCTCGGAGATTTGAACAAGTTTGGGTGCTATTGTAGTTAGCTTGTATAGTTCTTTCCTGTCCATCATACAAAAACTTGAGGCATTGATGGTATGTTGATGGTACTACCTGCATATCATGAATCCATGGACGACCCAAAAGTATGTTATAGGAAAGATCACGATCTAGAACCTGACAAAATGCATTTTTCACAACAGGTACCACTCTGATAGGTAGCATTATTAGTCCTTTAGAAGCTCTTTCTTCATCATCATATGCCTTGATAGTTATTTTTCTTTGTGGATCAATGGAATTTTCTGATATTCCTAAGGGATGTATTAGCTTTAAGGTACAAATGTTTAAACCGACTCCTCCATCTATCAAGACACGTCTGATTCAGTGTTTATGGATCATGACTTCAAGATAAAGTGATGAATTATGTGGATGTGTCATGGTTGCATCATCTTTTTTAAAGAATGAAAGACAAGTGGGGGAGAACAAATATCCCACCATGGCTTGAATTTTTTTTACATCCAGATCAGTGTCGATAGTTGTGTTTACAAGAGCTTCTTCTAAAATATTTTTGTGTACGGGGGATATTTTGAGAAGTTCAAGGATGGAGATTTGACCTGATGTTTTTCTCAATTGATCAACTAGATTATAATGACTTGGAGGAGGAATAGCTGCCTTAGATGAACTACCTTTTAGGACAACTTTTTTCTTGTCCTCTCGTAGTCACATTAACCTGTTGATATTCTTGTTTTTTCTTGATTTTGATAACATTAACCCGTTGATCATTTGCATAGATGTGGCGGATTATGTTGTCTTCATCATTATTTATTCTTTTCGCTTTGGTATCTGATGTTTCCCCCTTTTGATAGTTTGGTAAAGGATCTTTGAATGCTTGATTATCGTCATTGGTATGATGTCCTTCAATTTTGATGGTGCCATTGTCAATCAAATCTTGTACTAGATTTTGAAAGGCTTGACAGTTATTTATTCTATGACCGTTACATTGATGATAATTGCAATAATACGAGTCATTCCATGATGGTGGTTTGACTCATGGCTCATAATCTCTTTGTGGTGGTAAGGTGATAACCTTATTATTGAGAGGCTCCTTGAGAGAAAACTCAAGAGATTGAACCAAAGTGGTAAAATTCCATCGATTTGAAAAGAATGAAGATCTTGGTAGATTTGATGTTTGGGTATTGCCAAGATTGTTATTGAAATTACCATGATTATCCTTGTTGTTTTGATTGGTCATGCTTTCATGATTGGAGTTTTGTCCTTGTTGATTGTTGTTTCCTTGTTGGTTGGTATTTCCTTGTTGGTTGTTTCATGGAGCACTTGATAGGTTGAAGATAGATTATCTTGTTCGTAGATTGTTTGCATCCACTATACCATCATTGACGACATTTTTATTTCTATTCCAAAACCTTGTTTTATCATTTTTGTTATGGTTGGATGAACTTGGATTATCAAGTTTTATTACTCCTCTTTTGACCAAGGCCCCTTCAATGGTGATTGCGTTTTCAATCGATTTTTCAAAGTTATGAGGACAATGAAGATTAAGCCTATAGCTTAATTCTTGATCTAGGCTATTGATGAAGATATCCATCTTTTCCTTTTCAAGAATAGGATGGGAATATCGTGCAAACAACCTTCTCCATCTTTGCAAAAATGTAGTGAAGGATTCCCCTACTTTTTGTTTCACTTTACAAAGATCAAACATGGTTATCTGGTGTTGGATGTTGTAGGCATATTGTGATATAAATTGATTTATTAACTCCTCAAAGGTTTTGATGGGGGGAGTGATCTTGGAAAGCCACTCCATGGATTTTCCACCCAAACTTCATGGAAACAATCACATTAATTAGGTATCTTCATAAGCAAATTCTAGACTCATATTTTGGAAATCTCTCACATGTTCAATGGGGTCAGTTTTTCCATTGTACCTATCAAATTTAGGGATTTTGCAATGTTTTGGAAAAGGGATCATTTGAAGATTCCTATCAAATGGATAAGGAGATATGTCATCCAAAACATACTTCTTTGTTGCACCCCCTTGCATTTCCTTTATTTTCCCTTGTAATTCTTTTATCTATTGAGTAAGGGCACTAAAATCATTAGGAGGAGTTTCAGGATTATCTTTAATCCCTTCTATATCAAAATTGGAAGGTAACTTAGCTCCTTGATTAGCTAATGAAAGAAAATATCTTTCTTTGTTTCATTCTAAAATCCTTTCCATAAATGTATGGAATTGGGGATCCTGCTCTGCTTCTTGAAGTTTTTCTTCTGTTATCTCTTCAATATGAAATGGATTCTCTTCCTTCTCACTATTATCACCCATTTTGCTTGTGGTACTTTCTCTTTCCTCTTTTTCTATGTGCTTTCAAGATCTCATGACAATAGGCATAATATTTTCCCCAAATTCTACTAACTTTTGATCAAAAGAATAAAATAATGCAATTTTTTTGATGGTTATGAAAGTCAGGATAGAATGAAGATTCTATGACTTAAAATATTTCTAGTCTTTAGCTCATGTTTTTCCCTGATTGAAAGGATGAAAATCCTATTGGCGGGAATTTAAGCAAAAGATCAAGAAAAAATGATTTTGCACTTTTATGAAGTTTGATCGTAGCTTCGTAAAAAGATGGATTTATGATAAATGCCTAATGTGATTGAGTTCTCTATTGCAGAAATTGATTTGGATGAGTAGAATATTCAATTGCAGGTTGGGGAATATAAGAAGAATGAATACGCTGACTGTGGTTGTGCCTTTGAGAAAGGGCTCTTCTTTGAAAGAAAGCTCATGAGTATAATGGTTCTACAGCATAATCATCAGTGAAACCTATAACACATTCATGATATCGATGGATAAAGGTTCTATGTTTAAGTAAAACCTTTTGACTTTGGTACAAGAATTATCTTTTATTCAATAGTTTCTTGTAGCTAAGTGGTTTCTTTGGATTTTTGATTCATTTGAGAATGGATTTCTTAACAAAGGTTGTGGATTTCCAATCTCTTAACATGAGAGTAATCAATGTAATTGTGAGTTTTGGATGATCTTTACTGAATTAATGTTTTGAAAACACATCAAGCAAGTTGTAGAATAGTTGTTTTTAAGTCCTATACTAAACATCAAGTGTATGATCAAAATGTTTTTCAAAAATTATTTCCACAAGTTTTACACATGACAGATAGTTCAAGTAGACTCACTCTTAGTACTCAGGTAGGTCACCATAATAATCAACAGCCCATATCTTAGAACTGTGTCGACTCACATAGTCGTGTCACCCTCGAAGGGGCACCCGTGTTTTTGTCTTTTCTAGGTGCATACTCAGAGTGACGAAAGTGGATACCGGATTCCCTGAGCAAACGGTCCTTGGTAGTTATATGGTGAGTATCTTGGGGGTAGATTCTTCCCTCCCCTGCACTGTGATTATTATGATGTTTGGAAACTGACTTCGATTGGATACTACACCAAGTTCGTAGTAAGGGTTTCCATTTGGTGCGGAAAATGATAGACTCCCTTGAGAGACCACCCAACCTTTAGAACAAAGGCTTTGGGGATGGTTATCAATGCACACTACCATCGAATGGGATTTTCATAACCCATCTGCATTTGATTAAAGTGGGTTGGAAAACTTGGCTTTAGTTGTTCCCACTTAGGTCATTCCCATAGGGTGAGTACTTTTTCCCACTACGGAAGGCCTTCTAAAAGGTTTTAACAAAGCTTAAAATTGCATGAAATAGAATAGATGAGTCTGACATTTTGATCACCCAGTTAAGGGGAGAGCATAGGCCTATCACCATTTTAATCAAAGCAAACAAGAGTTCAATTTTAAGCCCAAATAAACAGTTTTCTATGCTAGGTGAAGATATTGCTTCACAAAGACATGGAGTTTTTTTTAGTCCAAAATAGAAAATGAAGTGACTATCCTAGGATTGCTTCATTCTTTTAAAGCTCTTACTGGCCGCAGTCACGTTGGATCCAGTCAAATTTTACTTAAGTCAAAGATTACAATTGCAGATTTACAAATTCTATGCTAAAATAGAAAAATGTGCTAAAATAGACATCAAGAGAGCTAAAATAGAAATGATCTATGAAAATAGTAAAGAGCACTATAGGATCATTAAAGGGCGTTGTAAGATCAGTAATGGGCTCTGTAGGATCAATAAAGAGTGTTGCAAGATCAATAATGGGAGCTGCAGGATCAATAAAGAGCGTTGCAAGATTAGTAATGGGCACTACAGGATCAGCAAAGAGCATTGTAGGATCAGTAAAGGGCACTGTAATAGAGTTAAAGAGCACTAAATTGGGTGTGATCTGCACTAAAGTGTGTTTGATGTGCTAATACGCTCTTTTAGCCGTAACCTATTAGAAAAATCTACAAAAAAATGTTAAAATTGGGGCAAGAGCCCCACGGTGGGCACCAAAAATGTGTGTGGGAAATGTTAGTATCAAAATAAGATAACAAAAACACACCAATGCGAATTTAAACTAAATAAAGCTAAATAGAATGAAATCAAAAAAATCAAACAGAGCTTCTTCATAATCGTTCCATTGTCCTCTATCTCCAATGATTTGCTTGAAGCTACTGCTCTTAGATTGTGTAAGCAAAGCTTCTTAGAATGACAACTTGTAGAACGAGTATGCAAAGAGAGAGTACTTCTCTATCCTATATGCTGGTGGAGTGAAATGTTGATGTACGGATATGCACAGGGGCTGTGGATTATGAATGCTATTGAAGCTATGATATGCAGATGATAGGCCATGATATGGATTGCTAATATGCTAAGCTATGATATGCTATGATTCTAAAGGCTATGAATGTTGGAAGGCTGATTGACTATAGTTTTCTTGTATGCAAGCTTCTTCCTTCTTTCAGAGACCCGTCAGTCCCTTTTATAGATTTTTACAGGCAAGAGCCTGGCTAGCAAAGATCAATGGTTGTGAGATTGTCTGGTAAATTTGAATGGTGAGAGATGGAGAGGTTGAGAGGAAGATGGAAGATGTTGGGAGGTTGGAGAGAAGAATGGAGGTTTTTCTTCAACCCATGGGAACAACTTTGCTTAGAAATAGAGAAATTTGTTAATTTTCTATTTTGAAGTTGTTTCATGGTTGTTGTTGATAATCCAATATTAAATAAATAAATTTATTTAATTTTATGTGAGTTTGAGGATTTAAAATATTTTTGAAATATTTGATGTGAATGGACATTAGAAGATTTAATTAAATATTTGGAATATTTAATTGTGAATAGACTTTAGAAGAATTAATTAAATATTTGGAATATTTAATTGTGAATGAAATTTGGAAGAATTAATTAAATATTTAGAATATTTAATTGTGAATGGAATATTTTTAGAAGAGAAGAATATTTAATCTTTATTTGAATAAAATATTCAAGCCAAGATTGTATGATAATTAATATAAATAAATCATAACGTTTATTTATTTAATTAAGAAATGGATAAGAAAAGTGATTAAATAAACTTATTTATTTAATCAAAATGAAAGAATGAACAATATAAATAAATTATTTAGATTTATTTATATGCAGATTGAATTCAGAGATTTAATTAAATATTAAAAATATTTAATTAATTACCGACTATTGTGATGTGACCATTTTTAGGTGTATACAGTTACATTATAAAAAAATTATATATTTTAAAAAATAATCACTTACGACCATCTCACGATCACTCTCCATGAAGGAAATATTAGCACACTGATGTTGAGGCATGCTCAAGCCCTATATAAACCATCCAAATAGAAATTAGACTATGAATCAATAATTTGGTTTGATTTTTCACTCGAACTAACATCTATAACAACAAATGTAAATTGAAATTTAGTAATTTGCCTCATACCTCCCCTATCAGAGCCATCAAGGATTGTATAGCAGATAAACACTGATATCCATTGCCCTCATAACATTTGGAGGTGTTTCCACAACCAACATCTGAAAATAAAACAATAAATTATTCAATCACAAAAAAGTTACAATAGCAATCCACGTCATGAATTATAGTGTATGAGATCTAATGAACAAAATTTTGAGTACTTATTAAACTATATATTTTTGATTATCATGCTTTCTATTTTCCCTATCCATATCTTGTTCGAAAGGACATGTTTTTAAGATTTTACCCATAGTAGCAAGCCGCTGAATCATTTGATTAAATGCTTTCATAGACATGTACGATAATTGTGGTGGCATAGAGAAGGAAGTGAACTGTTTGAAAAAATGCCTCAAAAGAAATGGGGTCTCATGGTGATGGAAAGCCATTACAAAAAAAATCACGTCATGACATTCCATCACCATAAGAATGCATTTCTTTTAGGAATTTTTTCAAAAAGTTCATTGCCTTCTCTATGGTATTATTGCTTACTATTATGCTTTGATAGATATTTTTCTAAGCATCCATAGTTTGTTGGAAAACACCTATTTTAGGCTTTTAGCCATAGTAGCAAGGAAGCACGAGTAGTTTGATAAAATTCTTTGGTGCACATGTATGAAAAATGTGGTATCATAGAAAAGTTGGTGAGCATTTTGAAGAAATGCCTTGAAGAAATGTGGTCTCATGGTGATGGAATGGAATTCCATCACCATGAGACCACATTTCTTCAAGGCTTTTTTTGAAACTAATAACTTGCTTGTCTATGCTATTGCTTACTATTATGGTGTCATATTTTTTCCAAGCATCCATAGTTTGTCATGTAGGTGTACCTTTAAAAGCACATGCCTCCATGTGAAGAAATTGCATCACTGCTTATGTTGACTTTCTAAACAACTATATTTTAGTTAAAATTTTATCATCTATCAACATCTAGTTATTAGTTATGGAATGTGAAGTAATGCTTTGAGTTTGAATGATGTGGAATGCAACGTAACCAATGATATGAATATAAACTACACAAATCTATTAAGTACAATTCATTAGTTAAACTCTTTATTCTGTTACCTACATGAAGATTTGAGTAAATCCACTGGCATTGGAAGGTGTTCCCTCAACACCTCCAATATTACCCTGTTCAACATCCAAAATCACATATTAAAATACCATTCATAAAATAATGCTATTAACATGTAATAAATTTATAATTATTTACTAGTTACATACCCCACCATAGGTGTATTGCAAAAATAAGTAGGTGGAGGGTTGGTGTATCTAGTCTCAACATTGTGACCCTGCAATTTTATTAAAATCATAAAACTAAATTAGTTAATCTTGCATTTCAAAATCAAAATTTAATAAATTAAATTCAATGAACATGCTAACTTTTACCTAAATATGAATTCCATACGCATCATGCAAAATTTCAGCTACCCTTTCCATCTCCGTAGTTGCATACAGATCCTCCACAATAGCCTCTTGAGTGCCGATGGGGTCATATGAACAAGTCTCCCCACAAGATTGACACACATGGATTCAAAGGCCACCACTCGAAGACTCCCCTAGATGGCTCTATAGAATAGGGCTAGTATGATGGGTGACACTATGGGTCAAAGTGTTGATCACTTGCAATGTCTCTACATTAGTACTCTCCTTCATGATGACAGGCATAACGACGTGCTCATGAGGTGGCCTAGCAATAGCTTGTCTCCCTTGCAGCGTAGGATCTGACTATGCACCAGACCTACTCTGAGTTGACCCCCCACCTCTCCCCTGGAAGTCCCTCATATCAAAATAATTTGAGATTTTGTTCAATATGAGCTCATTGTATAGTTTCCTAAGAAAATACTAGGGGACTTCTCAATTTTTGCATGGTCGGTCATCAAAGACCATGTACACCTATCATAAAAATGGTTCCTAATCTCTTGGTGGTGGAACCAATGAATAGGAAACCTCTTTGAATTGAGGCTAATATTTTGATTTGTGCGTGGGTTAGTGAATAATGAGCACAAATCACCTTTTGTAATTTTTAAATGCTTTACTTGTTTATATGATAGTTTTTCTGCATAATATGCCCTAGTTGCCTACCTCCTATCTTGCCATCCAATTATTTGTTTGCTAATTGAATCTACATTTTTTAACATATCTTTCAATGAATTTGTGAGGGTCATTCTTTCTATGGTTGAACCATTTGGATCACTCAACCTACTAATAAAATCCTCAAAAAAAAATTTGTTGTTCTCAATCTCACCCATTAAATTTTGTTGAGTGCTAGGAGGGTGTTGAGGGATTGGTGGAGGAGGTTGTTGTTGAGGCTTATTTTCTTGTTGAGGATTTTTTTCTTTAGGTTTTGGTTGCTCTTCTTGTTAAGGATTTTCTGGGCTCATTTGCATCTCCTACAAATTCAAAAAAAAAAAAATCAAATATAACCTAAAACTAACAAAATCAACCTAAATCTAAGAAATTCAAAACAAACAACAAACAATACTTACCTCTCCCACCTCTTCATCATCATGGCACCATCCTTGCAAAGAAATAACAGCTCCTGTTGAAGATTTGTGCCCAATACCTTCTCCTAGAATGTGAGTGTGAAAGTTGGGGGTTTTGGCTATGGGCAGAAGAAGAAAATAGTCGAAGTGAAAATGAAGACTTTCAATTTTTTTTGCTTTTAACATGCAATAATGTGATCATGTTATAATGCACTCATTCTATGAGTTTTCAAACTTTTTTTAGAAAGTAGCCATGAAATTGCTACCCAACTTCATGCACCTACCCAATGCATAATTTAAGAAATTAAGGGTTCAGTTAGGTCCAATAATTCAATGGGGAGCAAAGCATAGTGTGAAATTGTCAATGGTGACAATTTACAATGCTACATGTTTAGCCCCCACTTTAGTGAGAGTAAAAACTTACTCTCATACTCACACTAAAGTAAAAAAATATGTATCAAGAGTGGCCTAATTTTCCAAATCTTGAAGAGATATTATGACTAAGGATCTAGGGGATCACAGAAGCCCCTAAGATCCAAGATCTTGTGGAAAACTAACATAAGCACAAAGGAACACAAACATTTATGTAATGAAGCAAGAAAACATACACAAACATACATGTTGAAGAAAAATGAAAAAGGAGGGTATAGATATCACATAACTTAGAAAGTTGCATTATGCTAGGATCCACACCAAAGGAATTCATGACTCAGACTAGAAAATTTTGATATTTTCTAGGTGAATAGAAAAAAAGGGGACCATATGCTAGTGAAGTTTGATATTCACTAGGTGAGCTATCAAGAAAAAGTAGAAAAATAAGAAACACACAAGATCTAGTGAAGTTAGATATTCATTATGTGTGTACTCATAACCATGCAAAGAATTATAATTCTTGATAACTTTGATAAGGTGTTACAAAAATGATCAAGATACTATGCCAAAACTAGGTTCAATGTATCTGAACAAAGTGAAGAAAAAATATTCCAATTTCAACGCACCACTAAGTCCAACATGTGTGAACAAAGTGAAGAAAAAATACAAATGTATGCCCCCACCTTAAAGAAATTGCAAAACACCATGTTGTGAGCAATTTCCTTAAGATAGAAAATGATAAATGCCATGATATAAGGTCATGAGAGATTATTTGGAAATCCCTATGCAAATAATATGTTTCCACATAAATCTACCTCATGATAGGTGGTTCCCCCCAATACAATGGCATAGATAACACAAAATATGAACACAAAAGGGATCTATAGATCTAAGGTCATTATATGTCTTCGCTATAGTGATATAATAGAGCTTGGAATTGACATCATTCCCCAAATACTCATGAAGAAATGAACATAATAGAAGAATGAAACATAGAGAAAATGAAAAACTTTTGGGTTAATATGGAAGATACCTAAATGTCTCAATGCCTTGCATCATCCCCAAAAGGAAAAAACAAGACAAAAAAGTTCATGAAATAGAGAAGAATAGATATAAAAAGAGAAAAATGTCACAATAGGTTCATTTCCTTTGTATCCTTGTGCTTATGGAGTGACAAGGGTCATCCAAAGAAAGCTCACAAATACAAATACATGCCAAGAAATAAAACATGGGAGATCACATCACATGCAAACAATAACAAAGAACACACACAAAGAAAGTATAACAAAGGTACTACACGTACGAGCTGACCTAAAGTAGCTCATCCTCATCCCATATTGCTCATCATATATAGAAGGAAAACAAACTAGCCAAAGGGACTACAAAAAGTGTCACACTAGGATCAATACCGGGTTGAACACATGGTGGGTCACTCTCATCAGGAGGATAATCATGGTTGGCCCCATCTAAATTTATGGACTTTGAAAACAAAAAAAATAGTTCATTATGCACTTGTTCATCAATTTTAGAAATTTCATCTTTATCATCCAAGTTAATCACAATGAGAGGTTTAATGACAATATCAATTGTATGTTCTATTGGTTGTTTTTAGTGAACCAAACTTGGTCTCAACAATTGTTTATGAATTTTCCAAAATTTAGTGATCAACAATTGTGAGGATTGGCCAATGACTAGGTGAAAGCTTGCTAGGCTTTCCCTCTACACTTTGGGCTCTACAAGACACGAGGTGATCCCACAATAGTGGTTTACAATTTTTGGCCAAAATAGACACTAAAATAATTTTTTTAACTAAATCTTCACTTTCGAGCACCTATAGCAGCTAAACCGTGAGGAATTTGAAGATGATGTAAACTAGAGTTTCGTGAAATTTTGTCTGTAGATTCTAAATTTATTTTTTTCAAAATTTTTGGAATTAGATTGCATTGCTTTTCCATCTCCCTCAAAAACTAGTTTTTTTAGAAAGCCACATTTTTAAAAAGTGACGCTCACCGTATAACACAACTTTTTTTCCATGAAGGATAAAATTCTAGTTCTTTCAAATTTAGATTTGTAACTCCAATATCTATTGCTTCCACTTGGTTAGATATTTTTTTAATGAATATTTTTTATTTAATCAAGTTTAAAAATCAAACAAATTACAATTCAAACATAGCGTGACTGTATAATGCGTAACTTTTATTGTATGTATCTATTAGTGCAATTAATATTTAATTACACTTGCATAACTTTACTTAGGTAATATTTTAATTCTTAGGTTTATTATTCTCATCCTTATCTTGTTGAGCTATCTTGTTGCTCAAGATAAGATTAGGGTTATGCATCTTTGCTTTTATAAAGCAAATCATCTCATGTAATTATGTATTCCTGAATAATAATATTTTGCACATCTTTTGCAAAGCTCTTGCTTTTTCTATTTTTCTCTTCTGTGGAAGGCTTTTCTGGTTTGCATTTCAGATCTTGGTTTCTAACATGGTATAAGAGCCTTGATTTGTAGCCCCTTCTCTGATTTTTTGAGAAAATCATTGCAAAGTTTGTTTGGGATTCCTTGAGAGTATCATGCCTTGAGTTCATTTATGAGGCGTTTTGGATCAGATCGGGCTTCACCATTGGATTCAGAGCACTGAAAATATTTAGGATTTGCTTTTGTTTTGCATATTTTGGCCATTGTTTTCTAGATCCATGAGGGTTTCAAGCTAGGAGATTTTTTGCAAGCTCTAGAGGTAGCTGATTTTTCGGAGCAGTTTGGGCACAAATTGAGGTCACCATTGCATTCACAGTGGCCAAAAACCCTAAGAACACCTGTCGTTTCGTCGATTTTGGTGAAGTTGGTTTGAAAGGAAAAAAAATTTGTTTGAGGGGTTGTACGACCTCCCTAGCACACAGTTTGATGCACGAAAAATTTAAAAAAATTGAAAAAAAAGTGTTTTTTGAAATCCGTGTCGACGCCTCCAATACAAATCTCGCCCACCACCGTTGCGCCACTCAGTGGCCACCAAGAGTGGCGGCCACTAGGCAGTGGCCACCATAGCTTTGCCGACCATTTTTCACCCCCACAGCCCCTCTTCACATGGGTTGTAGTCCTATTGAGGACTTGGTGCTCTGCGCCCAGCCTCGGCCAGGCTTAGCCCCCACCAACGGTCACATTGGTGACCGAGGGCCGCGCTCAATGCCTGGCAGCCTCCCTAAGTACTTCATAGGTCATATGTATGACCAGGGGCCTCACTCTAGTCCTCAGTCTACCAGCCCGTGGTCGCACATAAGGCCAAGGGATTTTTTTTTAAGTCCCCTGGTTGCCTGTAGGCCTTATTGGCCATCCTAGAGCACTTTCACTAAATTGGGTGTATTTTTTGTGTATGATGTCCATTTTTCACAAACAAGATACCATTGGAATTCTGATTCTAACATCGATCTATTGAAGTAGGTGTTTTTTTACTAGATTTTGATCTAGATTTATTTTCCAGGTCTTTGAACTCAGATGATTTTTTTTTGCTTCGGAGGGCATATCTTTTGACTTGCTCATCCCTTTTTCGCCATTCTTGCGGCATTGGAAAGCTAGTTCAGTCCTCTACATAGATCTGAGGTCTATTTTTATTTTACGTTTATGCATGTTTGCATTCTATCCTTTTATAATCATTGGTTTATTGTAATAAATGAACTGAGATAAAGTTCCATCAGGGGGGTTTCTTGCATAATAATTCTGATTAGAGTGTGCATGCACTTTGATCTCCATCTTCATCTTGTTTTGATGGAAACTCGCATGGGTTATTTGGTTTCTTAATTTCTTTTGGCCACATTTTTTCTCTAGCTTGACACATATCAGATTCATCGGTTCACAATTTAGATTAAGAGTTTATGTTTCTTGATCCACATTTGTTCAGATCCTTCTCAGTTTGAGGGCAATGTTTTTATGGTTAATGTTCTAGAGTATTAATGGTACTTGTTCCTATGGAAGATTTTTAGTCACAGTTTTGCATTGGCATCGAGATACACGGTTTTTAGATTTTGTTATCATTTCATCTACTATTGCTTCACAGATTCTAGGGTTGTTCCAGTTTGTGAGATTTCCAGTGTTCCGTGGCATCAGGTCTGCTGTTGCATTATTATGATTTTTATTTGGTTTCTTCTAGACAAAAGTATCTTTCCTTGCTTGTCGGATTGTGGTTCCAGTGTTACTCCATAGTGTTTGTTAGCTCTCAAAAATGCAAGTAAAATACCTCAAGAGGTTGCCAATCTCTTGCTACATTTTAGGGTAATAGACAAGGTCAAAATGGTTAAACCTTCTTCTCTTCAAGTGCTGCTAGACCTAGGCGGGTATACTTGGATGAATGAGGCGGACTTGATTTAAGCTCATTTATTTTAAAGTATTTGACCCATAGTGGAAAATGGGAGTGGATAAATAAAATGTGATTTTGTATAGGCTGTATAGCAATATCAAAGCTAACACCTAATATGTTCAGTTAACAGATGTAAAAATGAGTAAAATTGAATGGTGAAAATGTAGAGACTAGTGCCTTATTGGGTATGCAGAGTCAAATTAGAAATCTAAAATGAGTAACTTCTTTTCGGAAAGTATTCTAATTGTTCGACATATATTTTAGTTTATAACCTATATAAACATGCAAGAATATGACTACCAAGTTCTTCTTAATGATCTAAATGAGATTCCCTAATTACTATGATCAACTAAAAGGATTTAATCTTTTCTTGAAAGAACCAATTAATCAACCATACAGATACAACAAGTGTGCACTGATAAACTAAATATAAACCTGTTATATCAATTTAAATAACTAGAAAACATCAACCTTGGAGACAAATTCAATAATACTTTCAATGAACACAACAAACAACTGATACCAAAAATACACCACCACATCAAATGATTTTCATTGATATCTCCATAATTTCAAACATGCATCATAGTCTCATAGTATGACATTTTAATCTACTGCATCTTTCTCCTATATCCTATATTATATCCTGTTTCGCTACCAAAATAGATATTTATACATCAAATACTTGAAAGGATGCATCCTTTCAGAAATTTCATATGTTAAAACAATAATAGATTAAAAGATAATTAAGTTCTGTTAAGCCATAAATGAATCTTTGATAAGTGGTCCAAGTAATCCTGGTGCTTATGCGTGTCTGCATCTCCCACTGCGTTCTAGATCGTGATCTCCATTATTACCATCTTCTCATTCTGTTCGCATGCCTCATCCAGTGTTGTATCTTCCATCATAGTTGTCTTCAAAATTTCTTGTAGTATTGATTCACTTTCACTTTTCCACTTAGTCATCTCTTTAATCCTCCTTTATCATCAAAGAATGCAGTCAATCCTTTTCTAGTAGCATTTATCAATCCTTGTGCATCCCTCACAATTCTTCAAAGAAGTCTCGGTGTTTATTCTCATAATGATTTGCAGCCTCAATTGCTACATTATCAGAAACATTCCTCTGGTTTATTTCTTGAAACTTCTCCAAAATCTTGCCATTCATTCTTTCATGTTCTGTAATGTAACAAAGTTATGTGAGTGTGGTCCCCAGAGCTTATTTAACCAAGTTGCTAGACTAGCTTGTCTCTTCTTAATCATTTTTACAAGTGTATCATACTTCCCTTGAGAGTAAGCACTTGATCCTTCCTAGTGATCTTTTACTTGTGAACTTTCACCATGAGTGAGCAACTTGGTTGATTTCATTGTGACACCTAACAAATCATTTAGGTGGTCATTTTCTCTCAACATCCTCTCATTATTCATTTTGTACACTTCCCTCTCCTTGATTAACATCTGAATTTGAGCTTTGTTTAATTTTGCTACATTGATTCCAATTTCTGCAATTGCCACGGGATCAACCTCTCCAATCTTTAAATTCATAACATGCCCAAATGCTTTCTCAGTATCAATGACAATTGATTTCCTATGAGGTGGATATAAATCCCAAATCATTAGTGACCTTTCATCTGGATTGTACTTCGACCCTGCATATACTTCTATCACCTTTTTTGGGATGAGCTTGTGTGTAGCATTACTATCTTTCAAGAAACTATCAAAAACCAATGCAGAATTGAGATCCAACCCTAGAAAAATCATAACACTGACAATTTCCAACATTTTCCTTCCCTTTTCAGGGGTCATACTTGCCATCTCTTTGTCCACACACACCTTTAGGTCATTCAACAATTGTTCTTCATTACCTGATGTGATATTGTCAACCTTTTCTCTTATTTCTTTTCCTTTTCATTTGTATAGGAAGGCCTTAAACTATGGAGAGTTTACAAATTCATCATATGCTACAAATGATTTGTACTCTACATGCCTTATATCTGCATCTACATTCTCTTCAGCACTCAATTCCCTGGCAAGACAAGTGTAATGTTGAGTTCTCAATCTTGACATCTTATTTGGTTAGTCTTGTGGTACATTATCCTCAAATGCCTCCTCCCCAAAAAATAACAGCTCTGTATCTTGCAACCCTTGATTATATTTTTTGACCACTATCTCTGCTTCTTCAGCTTCCAAGTTGTGGGTCATATCATCAAATTGATAGGTCACATGTTGATACCCTCCAAAGTTTATCCTCATTTTAGTAGAATTGATGTACCCTTCTAGGTCAAAATTCTTTCTAGGTGGTCTTCTTTTCATATTGTACTATAGTAACTTATCAAGGATCAAATTGTATCCTTCCTTGGCTAATACAGTAAAATCACTGAAGCATAATGTACTAGGCATGAAATACTCCTTTCCAAAGGAGCTCAAATTCATACCACTAGAAAAGTCCATCTGTCTGACAATTTCCAAGTATGCAATTTTGTTCGAGACTATTTTAGGAAAAATAAATGGGGCATCTTCAAATCCATAAACCCTAATCATGGTAGCATCCTCCAAGAAATACCAATCCCCCCAATTGTGATTAATTGGCCCATTGAAGTCCTTAAGCCTAAGAAACCTCTTTATCTCTTCAGATAAAGAATAGTCACATGGATGATTATACAATTTGTACAGTGTCTTCACAAAAAACTTTTCAAAGTGTACAAAACTTGAGTTAGCAAACCTACTGTCCTAGACAGTCATCCATAATTGAATAGGTAATGTCGTGCCTTCCTTGTCAAATTGGAAAATTCTCATCTCTTGAGGCCACAACCCTAACTCCTATCCAAAATACAACATGTATTTCGCTCAGAACTTTTAAACTGAAAGAATGCCTTGTTTATCCATTTTCCCTTCTGCTTCCTCCGCTATCAATTCCACACTAATATTTCCAATTGAATTTTCCTTAATTCATGTAGTTATTTGTGCTTTGTCACGCCATTGATGTTTTAACTGAAACACGAGTATAGCAGGTCCTTTTTTGAAACTCTCATTGTCACATCATGTAATATTTTCGGTGAGACATTTTCAAATCTTGGGTGACCTCTCTACTATGGCTTTTACCAAAGTTCATTAAAACATCTTCCAAGAAATCTTGTAGTTTCCCTGACACTTCAAGTCTCTCTGACTACCAAAATATATATATCGCTTTGGTGTCCCACAGTCTCATTGATATTCTAAGTCTCATCAATAGTTATCCTTTTGGTCTTATGTACATTGTTGTAACATTGTGAGTCGGGTAGATGCTCCACAGATTAATTTGTGTCTTGTCGAGAAATTTCCTTAGGTTTATTTTCTGATCATCGAGACATAACATCATACTGATGGAACAACACTCAGCATGACTCTCATATCTTTCTTCGATGAAACTAGTCTTGCTAATAATCAATACATACCGTCGAGTCCTTTACTAACATAATCCTGTCGGTGTGACATTTGGGTCGGCAGGACTCCCTAACTTCATCCCGATAATCATCAATAGAATTTGCTTTTGTTTTGTCAGAAATACCGGATAAATGCTATAGGACCTCATTCGGATGGCTCTAGTCTGGCTGATATTTCTCCTTGTGCACCAGTTGGTGAGACATATATAAGTTCGATATGAATCATTATGATGATTGTTGTTTTGCCTATAGGATCCTTCTATTGCTGAGACAATGAACTGTGTCTTGCCGATATGTGTCTTCAGATAAAATCATATCGGTATGATATTCCTAAACTCTTGCCAATAGACTACAAAAGATATACATTAGTATAAAATTCTTTATGGATTGGGGAGACCCTCACCATATCTTGCCAATATGAATTATACATTGAAATATTCAAGGTTAGATGAATTCTATGGTACCACATGACAGAATATGAGAAAAATGTTATGAAGAGAGGATCCTTGTGATTAAGTAAGGACTTCTTTGGAAACTCATGAATATAAACAACTGTAAAATTTTCAAATTTTTATATTTCTAATAGCGGCTCCGTCTGGGGATGAATGATTGTGAGATCATTGCAAGGATCTAGATTTCTAGGTGAGCAGACCAAACTCAAGGTGATGGACCAGTGAGCAAGATTGAATTAATGGAAATGGAAATGAACATGACCCTCTACTACTGTACATGGAAAGATTTATTTTAAAAGAAGGAATATCAGGATTGTCCATTTACTAGCAATTCTTGTTCCTTTTATTTCCTAGACTACTATGCATGGAAGAGAAATTTTTGAGAGGATTGTCAAGATTTTTCCATGCACTAGCAACCCTTAATCCTTTGTATTTCTCAAGAGAAAAAATGCTTCAAGAATTTCCCATGTACAGGAAACTCTTGTTCTTCACCAATCATGTTTTGCAGATAATATGAATCTTCACATTTCTTACCAAAAACAACAAAGGGTCCAAGCCACAAAGCTTCAAATTTCCCATGCTTACCCTTCTCCTGACACCGTGCATTCCACATTAGCACCAGATAACTCTCCTCAAATTTTCTATCTTTTTCTTTTCTATCAAATAAATGCTTCATTTGTGCCTACAACTTCATGTTCTGGTTTTGAGCTACTCTCCTTATCTCATCAAGTTCAACCAATTGCTCCATTCTCTCCTCCTTAGGTTCTGGAATATATATATCTTCTTGAAGGATAAACTTGTAAACTAGTAACATATTTTGTAGAGGCATCCTAGCTTGTGTTCCATATACTAATTCAAATGGGGATTTTCTAGCTGCCTTTTTTATAGTGATCCTATCAGCCCACACAACCATTTTCAATTTTGAATCCCAAGCCTTCTTATTTTGACCTAGCATTCTCATGATTTTAAGAAGACTTTTGTTGCTGGACTCTGCCTAACCATTAGATTGCGGATGATAGGGAGCTACATAAGAAATAGTAATGCCACATGTGCTGCAAAAATCCTTGAATTCATCAGATCTGAAACACATCTCGTTATCTATAATCAATCTTAGTGGTGTACCGAATCTGGTAATGATGTTATCCATTAAAAAATTGGTTACAACTTTACTTGTAGCTTGCTTGGTTGAGATCACTTCTACCCATTTGGTGAAATAATCAGTAGCTACTAGTATCCACTTATGTCCACTTGATTTCTCTTGTATCTCCCTAATAAAATCAATCCCCCATTGATGGAAAGGGGCTCCAGTCTGCATAGGTCTAAGTGGTAAAGCTCCCTGATACTTCATTTTCCCAGAGAATTTCTGGCATGCTTCACATCTTCCTACATATGAAAAAGAGTCATTAAAAACTTTTGGCTAGGAATAACCTGCCCTGAGAATCTTATGTGTAGTTGTCTTCACAGAATAATGGCCTCCACAGACCCCTTCATGCATTTCTCTTAAGACATGCTTATCTTGTGACTCATCTAGACAAAAAAACAATATCCTGTCCATGTTCTTCCAAAAAAAATTGCCTTCCATGAACACATACTTAGATGCTTGCAGCTTTAAAGTTCTTTTCTGACTATCACTTAATCCTTCTAGACACTTCATGTGTCTGAGGTAATGCATGATATCTATATACCAAGGAGTATGCTCAATACTTGCAATTGCATTCTCTTCCTCTTCTATATTACAAATTTTATTTGCTTCGATATTTGCTTCTGCCATTAGCCTAGCCAAACCATGACCTCTCACCAATTTAGTGATTTGTATTTCCATATCAAAATTCTAGATTTTATTAATCCACCTGCATCTCTTTCATGTTACCTCCGACTGCATCAAGATATCTTTAATAGCTGCATGAGGGACATAAACAATCACCTTAGCTCCAACAAGATATGACTTGAAAGCTTTTGTGGCTTTCACCAATGCAAATACTTGTTTTTCCATTATATCATATTTCAATTCTGACCCCTGTAATGACTTGCTGAAAAAAGACACAGGTTGTTCATGACCTTCCTCATTTTTTTGTAACATGACAACAACTATAGTATGCAACGAAGTAAATGAAAATATTTGAAATGGTTTTGAAAAATTTGGAGATTTAAGGACAAGAGCTTCCTTGATGGCCCTTTTGATGGATGTGAAAGCTTCCAATGCCTATGCAATCCATTCTATCTTTTGTCCCTTTCTTAACATCTTTGATATAGGCTTAATAATTTCAGCAAAATTAGAGACAAATCTCCTAACAAAATTGATCTGTCCAAAAAATGACCGGATGGCCTTGATGGTCTTAGGAATTGGAACTTTATCTATGGCTTCAACCCTTTCAGGATCTATTCTAATCCCCTCTTTTGACATAATATTCCCTAAAAGTTTACCTTTTGTGACTGCAAAATGACATTTTTTAGGGTTCAGACTAATACCATATTCTAAAGCTTTAATAAATACCCTTTCTAGATGTTCTACATGATCTTTAGTGCTTTTTGAATAAGCAGTAAGGTCATCTTAATAAACCACCATGATAGCATTAATCAAGTCTGCAAATGCTACGCCCATAGCACTTTGAAAGGTTGCACTTGCATTTGTGAGACCGAATGGCATTCTAACATAAACATATGTTCCCCATGGGGTTGTAAAATTTGTCTTATACTATTCAGATTCTTTAACTTTGAACTAGTTATAACCTGAAAACCCATCCATCATAGATAATAGCTCGCACTTTGTCACCTTATGTAGTATAGCTTCCATATTTGGTAAAGGGTAATTATCCTTGAGGGATGCCACATTTAGATTTCTGAAATCCACACATAATTTGATATCTCTGTTTTTCTTCCTCACAAGAACCAGGTTTGAGACCCATGTTGAGTGCCTGATCGGTTTGATGATAACACCATCTCTGATCTTTGCCAATTCTTCCTGCATTTTTGGTTCCAATGTTGGGTTAATGGGCCTTTTTTTCTATCTAAATGGTTTTGCATCTGGTTTCAACGGGATTTCATGTTGAAAAAATCCTCCCTATATGCTTTAAGGTCTTCATAGGACCATGCAAACACATATTTATATTTTCTCAATAATGCTATCAACATTCTTCGAATTGTCGGGCTTATTTTCTTCCCTATGTATACCTTTCTTGGTGCCATCTCAGTCCCTAAGTTGATTTCTTCAATATCCTCCCTCCTGACTGGTGTCTGCTTCATGAGGGACCAATCACTTCCATCATATACCCTCTCCAATGCCACTAGCCCTTTGGGAAGCTTATTAGTTTTAAGCTGTAAGACCTCCTTCCCAAATATTGTTTGCTTCCCATCTACCTCTTCTACAAAGGCATTGAAATCAATTTCTTGAGCTTCATATTGATCTATATAGTGAAGAAATTTCAAGAGGTCAGTATCATCATTAAAAACCTGCCAACTATATATATTATTAGGCACAACAAGTCTTTTTTTGAACTCAATTTGTGACACTCCAGCTAGTGTAATGTCATCTCTTCTTAGCATTGCATTTGCTAAAAAATCTGCCATTATGTTTTTTGACTGATCTATCCATCCAATAGAGAAAGCATCAAGTAGCTCAATTGTGTCCCATACAACATTCCTATATTGCTTCAATCTCTTATGTTTTTCTACATATTTTGATTTAACTTTGAAACAACCAGCTCGAAATCCCCTAGAATAGCTAGCAACTTGATTTTATGTTTTACAGCTATATTCAAACCTGTTAATAAAGCTTCATACTCTTCCACATTGTTTGTACATTCAAATTCCAACAAAAATGAGTATTTAAATGTAACTCCTTCAGGTGAAACAAATACTATTCATTCTCCATTACCTTCTTGGCTACTGCTCCATCAAAGTACATTTTCCACACACCATTGCAGTTTTGTGCAACATGCTTTTCGATTGGATCAACATTGACTAATTCTAGATAGGCTGGTTCTATCTCAAAATTCCCAAGATCCAAATCACAAAAACAATTGACTTGATCTTGAGGTACACAATCAACAACTTGGTTCATCCTTGGCTCCCTGTACAACTTGATTTCCTGACCATTCATTGGAATTGTTGCATATGACAAATCAAATTGGACATTTCCCCCAACCGCTTCCATCCACTGTATTGATAGAAGCATCCCGAACTGAGGAGAGGTATTGATTACTGTTATATCTATATTTTAGGACACCTGAGGATAAGCAGCTAATTTGACTTCAAAATCTTTCATAATACCCACCACAGGAACATGCCTCCTATCCATTGCATAGCACTTCCCTCCATTAGTATCCACCCACATACCAAGTTGTTTCATAACTCCAATTGGCATAATATTGATAGTAGCGCTAGAGTCTATCATGCAGTTCCTTAACAGTTTGTTATTTATAAGTAACGTAGTGAAAAAAGGATCAACTTGTGGGGGATTTATTAATACATCATTTAGGTAGACTTCTGGGATACTTAGTTTCTCTTGCTTATTGATTGTTTTATTGGGCATCTTATTTCATAATTTATAAGTTTTTCATTTCTATTTGTTATCAATTGAACAACACTGTCCCTATATTCTTTAATTTTCATCATCTCAAGTAGTGGAACAAACATTTTTACCTGGGATAAAGCTTGAGTGAAGTCAAAACAAGAACCCTCCACCTTAATCATTTTCTTTTTCTCTAATTTTTCTCCTTTTTTCTCTTCCTTTTCTCTTTTATTCGATTGATCAGTCTTTTGCATTTCTTTGTGTAACTCTTTAACTTCCTCCTTTTCGACAAGCTTCTATTCATTTTTCTCATATTGTTTATTTTTTGTTTTCTTCAAAATTCCTTGTGTCATCTTTTGATATTTTATACATATTCCCCTGGGGACACCTTCTTTTTCAGTCACTATCCTATTCCTTAACCAATACTTGCTCTTTGATTCTTCAACTGTAGCAATGGTTAACCTCTCTATCTCCTCTTCAGTGAGTTTCCTCATATTGCACTGAGCAGGTACCTCAACAGAGTGTGGTTCTGTATAATATTCTTCAGAATCATAAAGAACCTATTGTTCAACCATGTGGACATTTCACCTTTGATTTGAAACATCGTACTCATAACCTTCATCTTCTGAAGATGAGTATTTCTCCTCAACATAGTCAAAAGTATTTGAAGTCAAATACACTGTGTGATCCTCTCCACTGTTACCCATTAACATTCCTTCTTCTTGCATTCTTTGGGCTACAACACAATAATCTGGGGAATGTGGCTTATCACAACTTTCACACCAACAACTATTATTTACCATATACACTCCCTTCTTCCTTAATGGATCAGGAGTTTCTTTGTTTCTAGGCCTATCTATTATAGGTTTTCCATCCTTCCAATTTGTATCGTAGGGCATGTCATGTAACCTAGGCCTCTCATTTTTGTATGTGTTCTCCTCTTTGTATTGATAATTATTGGCTTGTTGAGGAACCCTAGGGTTGTCTCTCTTACTGATTATCCCAACAGCTTTCTTATTGTTTTCAATAGTTAATGCTATCTTTTGGGCTTCAGCTAAATCTCTTGGGAACCTATTTCTTAGTTCATACCCTATTTTTGGATCGAACGCATTCAAATAAATACTCAATGCTATAGAGTCTAGAAACTTTGATCCAAGTGGTGTCTTATTCTGCAATTTGTTGAATCTTCGGTTAAAATCATAAATTGAGTCATTCTGATTTTTCTGAATCCATACTAATTCATGAAGGGCAACATCTGGTGCACTTAGATTCCCATATTGCTCAAGAAATTGATCCTGAAATTCTTGGACAAAATTAATAGAGGTTGTTGGTAGACTATTGAACCAATCCCTAGCTTCTTTAGTGAGCGACATCATGAATAGCCTCATATGTAAATCCTCATAAGGCATATCCAAATCTTGGATGAAAGCATTGAAACTCCTTAAATGATCTTTAGCAGTAATTGCACTACTCCTTGTAAACTTAGGAACAAGACTTCTCCAACTTCCATCCACAGGGTAAGGGTATAGTTGAAACCCTATCAAGTCAAATTGTCTAATCATTATTGTGTATTGATGAGGGGGAGGGTTAGGTGGGTGCTGATACTGGTACAATGGATTGTGGTATTGTGCATGATGATGTGGCATGTAATGTTGACCATGAGGTGGTTGTGTATTTGTATATTGTGAGGAAATATGTTATGGATGGTTTGGTTGTTTGTATTGATTTCCTATCTGATTCTTAGGAGCCTTTAATGGATCAGAAGGCACTGCATTATTATTTCCCTACTTATGAGGAGGTATATACTTTAAAAAACTAGCTATTTGAGTAGTAATTTGAGCTTTCTGCAATTTGAACTCTTGGATTTCTTGTATCATTTGGGCTTTCTCTTGTTCAACTTTTGCTCTTTCTAGTTCTTGTTTATGAAACTCGAACTGTGCTTTTACTTCTTCACTAGTTGAGAACTCATAATTTTCTTGAGGAATTAAATGATCAATAGGCTCACTTTGGTTACCCTCCATTCTTTGATCATATTCCTATTGATATCTGATTCTTTTAGCTTTGAGTTTAGCTTCAAACTCTGCCTGTTTCTAAGGATTATAAAAAGGATTTCTTTGTTCTTCCGGGGTACAAGGTTCTGCACTTGAATTATCTCTCCATGTATCATAACGATCATATGTCTCACAATGTGGTCTTGATGCTTTGTCTTTGTTCATTATGCAAATGTCATCATTTATCTTCTTACCCTTATCAACCTCATCATCCTTGCTTGTCCACTTACTATTTCTAGAAGGACCTCCCTAATATTGTGATCTTCTACCATTCATGTTGAATAGATGCAATGTTCTTGTTAGAGTCACCACTCACTTTGTCAAAAGTGAGATAAAATGAAATTATTCTTATTCCTAGTGGAGTCTATATAGCATTTCTAACTCTATGACTAAGGCCTTGAATCTAAGTTGACTCCCCAATGGAGTCGCCAATTTGTTAGCTCTCAAAAACCTAGGTAAAATACCTCAAGAGGTTACCAATCTCTTGATACATTTTAGGGTAACAGGCAAGGTCAAAATGGTTAAAACTTCTTCTCTTCAGGTGCTACTAGACCTAGGCGGGTATACTTGGATGAATGAGGCAGGATTGACTTATGCTTATTTCGTTTAAAGTATTTTACCCACAGTGGAAAATGGGAGTGGATAAATAAAATGTGATTTGGTATAGATTGTATAGCAATATCAAAGATAAAACCTAATATGTTCAGTTAACAGATGTAAAAATGAGTAAAACTAAATGGTGAAAATGTAGAGACTAGTGCCTTATTGGGTATGTAGAGTCAAATGAGAAATCTAAAATGAGTAACTTCTTTTTGGAAAGTATTCTAATTGTTCAACATATATTATAGTTTATAACCTGTATAAACATGCAAGAATATGACTACCAAGTTCTTCTTAATGATCCAAATGAGATTCCCTAATTACTATGATCAACTAAAAGGATTTAATATTTTCTTGAAAGAACCAATTAATCAACCATACAAATACAAGTGTGCACCGATAAAACTAAATATAAACTTGTTATATCAATTTAAATAACTAGAAAACATCAACCTTGGAGACAAATTCAATAATACTTTCAATGAACACAACAAACAACTGATACCAAAAATATGCCACCACATCAAATGATTTTCATTGATATCTCCATAATTTCAAACATGCATCATAGTCTCATAGTATGACATTTTAATCTACTACATCTTTCTCCTATATCCTATATTATATCCTATTTCGCTACCAAAATAGATATTTATACATCAAATACTTGAAAGGATGCATCCTTTCAGAAATGTCATATGTTAACACAATAATAGATTAAAAGATAATTAAGTTCTGTTAAGCCATAAATGAATCTTTGATAAGTGGTTCAAGTAATCCTGGTGCTTATGTGTATCTGCATCTCCCATTTCTTTCCGGATCATGATCTCCATTATTACCATCTTCTCATTCTGTTCGCATGCCTCGTCGAGTGTTGTATCTTCCGCGGTAGCTATCTTCAGAATTTCTTGTAGTATAGATTCACTTTCACTTTTCCACTTAGTCATTTCTTTTAATCCTCCTTTATCATCAAAGAATGCAGTCAATCCTTTTTTGGTAGCATTTATCAATCCTTGTGCATCCCCTTGCAATTCTTCAAAGAAGTCTTGGTGCTTATTCACATAATGATTTGCAGCCTCAATTGCTACATTATCAAAAACATCCCTCTGGTTTATTTCTTGAAACTTCTCCAAAATCCCGTAATTCATTCTTTCGTGTTCTTGCAATGCAACAAAGTTATGTGAGTGTTTTCCCCATATCTTATTTAACCAAGTTGCTAGATGGGCTTCTCTCTTCTTAATCATTGTTACAAGTGTATCTTACTTCCCTTGAGAGTAAGCACTTGATCCTTCCCAGTGATCTTTTTCTTGTGAACTTTCACCATGAGCGAGCAATTTGGTTGATTTCATTGTGACACCTAACAAATCCTTTAGGCTGTCATTTTCTCTCAACATCCTCTCATTATTCATATTGTACATTTCCCTCTCCTTGATTAACATCTGAATTTGAGCTTTGTTTAATTTTGCTACATTGATTTAAATTTCTGCAATTGCCATAGGATCAACCTCTCCAATCTTTAAATTCATAACATGCCCAAATGTTTTCTTAGTATCAATGACAACTGATTTCCTGTGAGGTGGATATAAAGCCCAAATCATTAGTGACCCTTCATCTGGATTGTACTTTGACCCTGCATATACTTATATCACCTTTTTTGGGCTAAGCTTGTGTGTAGCATTACTATCTTTCAAGAAACTATCAAAAACTAGTGCAAAATTGAGATCCAACCATGGAAAAATCATAACACCAGAAATTTCCAAAATTTTCCTTCCCTTTTCAGGGGTCATACTTGCCATCTCTCTATCCACACACACCTTTAGGTCATTCAACAATTGTTCTTAATTACCTAATGTGATATTGTCAACCTTTTCTCTTATTTATTTTCCTTTTCGTTTGTATAGGAATGCCTTAAACTCTGGAGATTTTACAAATTCATCATCTGCTACAAATAATTTGTACTCTACATGCCTTGCATCTGCATCTAAATTCTCTTCAACACTCAATTCCCTGGCAGGGCAAGTATAATGTTGATTTCTCAATCTTGACATCTTATTTGGTTGGTCTTGTGGTACATTATCCTCAGATGCCTCCTCCCCATAAAATAGCAGCTTTGCATCCTGCAACCCTTGATTATATTTTTTTGACCACTATCGTTGCTTCTTCAGCTTCCAAGTTGTGGATCATATCATCAAATTGATAGGGCACATGTTGATACCCTCCAAAGTTTATCCTCATTTTAGCAGAATTGATGTACCCTTCTGGGTCAAAATTCTTTCTATGTGGTCCTCTTTTCATATTGTATTGCAATAACTTATCAAGGATCAAATTTTATCCTTAGCTAATATAGTAAAATCACCAAAGCATAATGTACTGGGCATTAAAACCTGCTTTCCAAAGGAGCTGAAATTCATAACACTAGAAAAGTCCATCTGTCTGACAATTTCCAAGTATGCAATTCTGTTTGGGACTATTTTGGGAAAAATGAATGGGGCATCTTCAAATCCATAAACCCTAATCATGGTAACATCCTCCAAGCAATACCAATCCCCCCAGTTTTGATTAATTGTCCCATTGAAGTCCTTAGGCCCGAGAAACCTCTTTATCTCTTCAGATAAAGAATAGTCACATGGATGATTATACAATTTGTACAATGTCTTCACAAAAAATTCCTCAAAGTGTACAAAAATTGAGTTAGCAAACCTACTGTCCCAGACAACCATCCATAATTGAATAGGTAATGTCATGCCTTCCTTGTGAAATTGGGAAATTCTCATCTCTTGAGGCCATAGCCCTAACTCCTTTCCAAAATACATATATTTCGCTTAGAAATTTTGAACTGAAAGAATGCCTTGTTTATCTGTTCACCCTTCTACTTCCTCCGCTATCAATTCCACACTAATATTTCCAATTGAATTTTCCTTAATTCATGTAGTTATTTGTGCTTTGTCGTGCCATTAATGTTTTAGCTGAAACATGAGTATAGCAGGTCCTTTTTCAAAACTCTCACTATCACATCATGTAATATTTTCAGTGAGACATTTTGAAATCTTGGGTGACCTCTCTACTATGGATTTTACCAACGTTCATTAAAACATCCACCAAGACATCTTGTAGTTTCCTTGACACTTCAAGTCTCTCTGACTACCAAAAACTATATATCACTTTGGTGTCCCACAGTCTCATCGATATTCTAAGTCTCACCAACAGTTATCCTTTCAGTCTTATGTACATCACTGTAACATTGCGAGTCGGGAAGATGCTCCACAAATTACTTTGTGTCTTGTTGAGAAATTTCCTTAGGTTTGTTTTCTGATCACCGAGACATAAAAATTCTCTTGCTGATGGAACAACACTCGGCGTGAATCTCATATCTTTCTCTGATGAAACTAGTCTCATTGATAATCAATACATACCACCGAGTCCTTTACTAAAATAATCCTGTCGGTGTGACATTTGGGTCGGCAGGACTCCCTGACTTCATCCCAATAATCATCGATAGAATCCCCTTCTGCTTTGTCAGAAAGACCTGATAAATGCTATAGGACCTCATTCTGATGGCTCTAGTCTGGCCTATATTTCTCCTTCTGCACCAGTCGGTGAGATATATATAAGTTTGATATGAATCATTCTGATGATTGTTGTTTTGCTGATAGGATCCTTCTGTCATTGAGACAATGAACTGCGTCCTTCCAATATGTGTCTTCAGATAAAATTATATCGGTATAATATTCCTGAACTCTTTCTGATAGACTACAAAAGATACACATTAGTATAAAATGCTTTATGGATCGGGGAGACCCTCACCATCTCTTGCTGATATGAATTATACATTGAAATATTCAGGGTTAGATGAATTCTATGGGACCACATGATAGAATATGACCAAAATGTTATGAAGGGAGGATTCTTGTGCTTAAAGTAAGGACTTCTTTGGAAACTCATGAATATAAACAACTGTAAATTTTCAAAATTTTATAGTTCTAACAGTGTTTTTCCAGTGCTTCTTTGTAGTAGTCATCTCATTGTAGGGGGGTTTTGTCCCACTGGGTTTTCCTTCTCTACCTCACTATTACATTTGTACATGAGTACCTAATCAAGCCTTGTTGTCGGGACCCATTCATGCATTCTTGCATTCATCTTAGCATTTAGGTGCATGCTTTTTTAGTCTCCCTAAGTTGCACTTACGGGGGGGTGTTAGTGTAATTAATATTTAATTACACTTGCATAACTTTACTTAGGTATATTTTAATTCCTAGGTTTATTATTCTCTTCCTTATCTTATTGAGCTATCTTGTTGCTCAAGATAAGATTAGGTCTATGCATCTTTTCTTTTATAAAGAAAATCATCTCATGTAATTATGTATTCCTAAATAATAATATTTTTCACATCTTTTGCAAAGCTCTTGCTTTTTCTATTTTTATCTTCTATGGAAGGATTTTCTGGTTTGCATTTCAGATCTTGGTTTCTAACGATATCAAAATTCATTTTTGTTGTTGGATCAACGACTCCAATATCTGGTGCACTCATATTTTTCAAAAAAAAATAATAATCTTCTATTTTTCCACGTGCAGAACAAATAGCTTCATTTTTAGTGAAAAACATATATTTAATAAACCTTAAGAAAAAAGATAATAAAGCCAAAACATATTAAAATTATATTCGTTGGATAGCTCATTCTTAGGGCTACTTGATACTAGTTGGGTTTGTGAAGTCTCCTCCATTTTCATTCTAAAATCGAGCTTCGAAGTGCAAAATTTTGGACATTTTTGGTGCCTAGGAGGGGGAAGGGGAAAAAAGGGTGGTTCGGTCGAACCTAAAAAATTTGTTCGATCGAACAGGTGTTCAGTCAAACCTAGGTTTGGTCAAACCTCTTCAAAATATAATAAAAAAATGTTTGTCAAGCCAATGCAGTTGAACCTACAAAACATGTTCGCTCGAACCCCCTGCCATGAATCATTTTTTTTTTTTGTTTTTTGTTTTTTGTAATAGTTTTATTTTATAATATATAATATTAATATAAATCTTAGAAATTATATACTTTTTATATTATAATATATAATATAGTTATTATTATAATATAAAAATTATATATTATAATTATTATTAATTACATACTTTTTTATTTTATAATATATAATATTAATTATATATTAATTATATAGTTGTATTTTATTTTATTTTATTTTCCATTTTTCTAATAGTTTACTACCTTACTTCCCCTATGAATCCTTATTTATGATGTTACCTCTCTCATGTTTACGCGAATAAACGAGAATTGGTTATAAATCTCAGAAATGAAATTTAACATGGATGAGGTGTGAATGAATGCAATTATGAAAAAGATAGGAAAATGAAAATAGCATGTTTTCTTAGCCCTTTGTGATTGTAAGATAATGAATCGTGCATGTAGAAAATTAAATCATGAAAAGGACACAGCTTTTAACTCTCATAAAATTATGTTTTTCCTCTAAATATATACTTATAATATTAATTATATAATATATAATAATTATATACTTTTTAATCTCTATAATATAAATTATATCTATATAATAGTTATTAATAATATATAAATCATATATATTATTAATAATTATAAATAATATACTATATAGTTATATATTATTAATAATTATAAATAATATATTATATACATATATTATAAATAAGCACAAAAATGTAAGAATACAGACAAGGCACAACAATGATACAAAACATTGAAATGTACAACAAATCAAACATGAAACAAAGGGGTCGATCTACATACCTGGGGACTTTTGATTCAATCTTCATGCCTCTAATCACTTCCAAACAAATTCTCTACCAATAATCTCATTCCTGGTGTTCCAGAATTTCTCGCTCTCTCCTTATTTAACATTGAGGAGGTGTGAATGAATGCAACTATGAAAAAGAGAGGAAAATGAGAATAGTACATGTTCTTAACCCTTCGTTATTATAAGATAATGAATCCTGGATGTATGAAATTAAATCATGAAAAGGACATGGCTTTTAACTCTCATAAAATCACATTTTTCCTCTAATAAAAAGAAAACAATTAGAGGTTGCTCACTCATTTAGCCCAACCACTTTCAATCCTTGCACCCCATTTAGTCACCTCTAGTTTGAGCTACAATCTTGTGTTAAATTTGAGGAAGGATAGCCTCAAAGAATTCCTACTAGGATTCTTCATCTTTATTGTTGAATTTATGCTTAGCCTTAGCTTTTGACCATGAGAACCATGAGAATCTGGATTTGGAAAAGATATTATAAATGGTTTTGATGTATTTTTTGAAAACATGATAGAAAGACTACAGTAGAGTTTGTTAGCTACCCAAATGAACATGAGTTTCTAGAGAGAAATGATGAGGTAGTAATGTCAAGAGTTTGTTAGCTACCCAAATGGACATGAGTTTCTAGGAACTATTTTAGCTCTCTAGGACTGGACAACTCCTAATAAAACTTATTAGGAATCTTTAACCAATGAAGTTTAGATTTTATATAAGCTCTTTAATGAGTATAGGCACTAGTTGTATGCTTCTAGTAGGGAATCTTAGCAACTTATAACAAGTAGAGAGGTGGAATTAAGGGTTAAGTCTCCAAATATATGGCAACATGAATGAGTTTTAAGTTCATCATAACATATGAGCTATGACAATTATAGATGCATACAAATTATTTCATGCATTTGGTTGATTTAGTCCACCATAAAATACAACCATTTTGAGAAGTTGGTGGAGGTTTAACATGGATGTTTTGGTGTGATATTATATATTAAAGTGGAGAAGAAATAAGAAAAAAATGTATTTTCTTCAACCTCATTCTTCTTGAAATTTTAGAGTATTTGAAAAGCACGGTACTCTTTAAAGTCTCCATTGGAATTGAATAGCAACTCACAACAAAGAAGAAATATTGAGAACATTATATCTCTATTAGTTATCCTAATTACATGTTTAAATGAATTATATTGGTATAGAAAGGGAGTGGGAGAGAGATAAAGGGTATAGGGTTAAGAGTAGAGGGTAGAGGGTTTAAGGGTTAAGGGTTAAGGGTAGAGGGGAGCTCGAGATAGGAGTGAGTGAGTGAGAGAGAGGGTTTAAGGCTTTAAGGCTTAAGGGTAGAGGGTAGAGGGGATCTAGAGATAGGAGTGACAGAGAGAGAGAGAGAGATTTGAGAG
>VDFB02000363.1:48168237-48273703 GCA_007258455.2 Sequoia sempervirens | reverse complement strand
TCTTACAATGATGTAATCAGCCTTGAAAAGGGGTTCTTAGGTCCACTTCTATGTTCAATTCTGATTCCATGAATTATGGATCTGGATTTATGATTGAGAAATTCGTGCGCATGGCACTCTATATGTACCATTAGAATCTACTTTGTAAAGGTTGGCTAATTGAAGAAAGATCAGCCACTTGAGAATAGGAGATTAAAAGAAACTAGATTTAGGATTTTCAAGATTTTTAGAAAGATACTCTGAATAGTTTAGTAAAAGGCTCGGTTTTACAAGTTCTCATATGTTTTCATGTCAAGATTTAAAAAGTTTGGATCCATTTTTGGATAATGTTAATGATATATGATTAATCAATACGCCAGTGTTTTGTTGTGCTTAATTGTTCTTTATTTGATGAAAATCAATAGAAGGAACTAGATTCAAGGTCATATCATTGGATTATCTATGAGTTGAATTGTTATTGTATTCATTTTGATCTGCGTTTTGAATGATGAGTGAACAATTTGTTTTAAGTAAGTTTAGTGAATGGTGATGATATATGAATTAGCATTATGGAATGTGTACAGTAGCATAGTTTATTCTATGGATTACATCTTGTTGTAATTGTGGTTAGGAAGGACAAACACTCATTGTTGATTTGCATGTCTGGATACATAAGGATTTTATTCATGTTTCAGTGATTTAAATCTCGGTTTCATATTTTTTCTTTTTGTTTAAAACCCCCCAAACATAAACTACCTGATGTTTTGCACTCTTGTTCTTTATTACCAGCAATGGCCCCTTGAATATTACAATCACATTGACCATTGAGTAATGTCAGCACAGTTGAGAACCAACTACCAGGACCTTGGGAGTTAGATTGCCATATGTTGTCTTTCTCTTTCAAGAGAAATAGAATAGTAATATTTTGTTTAATGTTGTTGTGTTGTTTTTACCATCAATAGATCTGGCGCTAGAAGGAGGGCCTCAAGAACAAGCTGGCTCGCATTGGGTCATTTTCACCAGATAGGTTCGAGAGAGTTCTTAGATCTTCTCAGAATCCTGAACCATTTGTTGAACTCCACACCCCTGTTGGGCATAGGCCCCGGGCTCGTAGAGTTTTGGTCCAACCTTTATCACCACCGCTTACTCCACCTGGGTTTCCACCAAATCCATCTACACCACCTCACCAACCACTTTCACCCATTCCACAACCTACTTGACCTCTATCGCCGCCAAGACCTATGGCTTATTTTGTTAATAACCCTTCACCGTTAGGGACTATCCCTAGAGGTATCCACGATCTCCCAAAGAACCCAGAGAGGTTTTGTCCCAAGTACATGCATGGGGAGTTGAGAAGTGCCGAAGAGCACATACAAGCATTTAAAGATTCATGTACCCGTGCTCAAGTGGCTCATCAGGATGTTGTGTGCAGATTGTTTCCCTATTCTTTGGGAGACATGGCGTACAATTGGTACCTGAATTTACCCCAAGGGTCAATCTTGAGTTGGATGGATTTAGAGAATGCCTTTATTAATCAGTTTAGGGTTTATGTAGACCCTGCCATCCTTTACCACCAGTTTGCCACTATAAGGAAGGAACACCATGAACCGCTGCCTCTATTCAACACTAGGTTCCAGAGAATGTATCGAAGGTTACAGGATCCTTACCTAGTGGCGGAAAACATTGCCATCTTGGCATATCTAAGGGCTATGGACCCTCTGATTGGCTTGTTCTTGAAAAGGACATATCGTGCTAATGAAACTGACACTTTGGCTAAGGTATATCATCTTGCCATTCAGCTGCAACAGCAGATCAGTCTGCAAAGCGAGAGTCTAGGAGGAGTTCTCCCTCCTTTAGGGTACCCAATGCCCAATCCACCCCCGCTATTCAATACGGTCCCAAGGATGTCTTATTCCCAATACGGACCCATGTCTGAATTCCAAGGTTCACCTCCCTTACCATTTTTTAATAATGGTTCACAGGATTCCTCCCAGCAAAACCAAAATTACCAGAATCAAGTTGGAGGGTCAAGTTCAGTTAATTCATCTTTCGCTGTAAAGAATGTAGAAAGTGAAAAGACTCTCCAATTGACCAACAATATGGAGACTCTCAAGAAGACATTGTATCAGATGGCTAATGACATGGCTCAACTCAGAAAAAATCCCCCTCAGAACCAGAACCAAGGTTCTCAAAATCAGGGAGGATATTCTAATCAGGGTGGTTATCCTAACCAGAATGGTTATTCCAATACCAATCAGAACACCAATCGGAATTTCCAGAACCAAAACTCCTCTAACCAAAACTATCAAAATTAGAATAGAGGATACAATCAAAGGCATAGCAATAATAGGCAATGGAATACCAGACCCAATAACGGAGGAGTGTCCCATAATTATCAAGCACGAGATGAGAGGCCACACACTACTAATGTGGCAGACCTCAACCTTATGACTAATTGGTGTAGGCTACATGACACTGCGGTCCATTTGGAGGTAAATTGTCCAGAGATGGAGAAAATGGTCAAGATTGCCCAAGCTGATGCTCCATCCCATGGTACATTCAACAAATTTGGTGGGTCTACTAACACTACCATGGCATATGACATCTTTGAGGAAGAACTTCCATTTCCCAATCAAAAGGACAATGAAGCGGTAGAAGATGTTTATGATGCCCAGGCCTTCCAAACCAAGGGAGGCCACTTCCTTAGAAATCAGAACAGAGGGCCATTCACGACCTCTGCCCCTCCTAACAACATGGTTTCCCCGAATCAGAATGCTGACAATAATCCACCACCGCCAAAGGGACCAACAGATTCTCAGAACAAAGGTAATCCATTTTCAATTCCTAAATATCAGGTTAGGAATGATTCAAAATTTGATTTTATTGCAGAAATGCAGAGGCAGAAGACTTCGATGTCTTTCTTTGATGTTCTGAAATGGTGCCCTGCTCAAAAGGAAATCTTGATGAAAGCCTTGGGGGAAGCAGATAGGTCGAGAGGGAAAGAAAAGGCGACTCCTACTAATGAGATGAATGCAACTCTCTACAAAGGTAAGACTGGTACACCACCTTTCTTGCTAAGTTTGAGAATTTTTGGAAAGAATTTACATAACTGTCTTCTGGATTATGGGGCATCGGGGAATGTTATGCCCTTTTCCATTTGTAGGAAGTTAGGTCTAAGCCCACTCCAGACAAATAAAAAGGTTATCCAGTTAGATAAAACGGAAGTTAATGTGGTAGGAGAGCTTAAAAACATTCATGTACAGATTGGGTCCAATCCAAGGATCCAAACTTATGTGGATGTCCAAGTTGTAGATATCCCAGAAACCTATGGTATGCTCTTGAGCAGAGACCTGATGAAAAGCCTAGGTGGATATTTGTCTTTGGAATTCTCACATATGTGGCTGCCCTGGAAAGGAATAGCAAGCCAAATCAGAATTGAAAGTGAGCCCAGGCTCAAGCACATGATCACTGAATATAATACCCCTAATGAGGTAGCCTATTTCGAAACCGAGATAGGAGTTTACAAATAGGAGGAGATCATGACCTTTTCAGTACTTCATTATGATGACTCACCCCTTTCCCAGCAAAATGACCCAATGATTACTATTAATCAGCAAGTCCTAACACAAAAATTACAACAGGACAGGCTAGTACTAGGAGAAGAAGTCGATATGTGGAGTCTCTTACTTCCTAACTGGTGTAGGGTGCATTACCAGAATCACTCTGAATTAACTTGCCAACCCTGTGTAGATATTTTAGAACATGTTTCCCGGGTAGAAGAAACTGGTGAGTGTCAATCCCAAGCCCCTATTAATGAATTTCCATTCCAAGCTAAGGATGCACCATCCTTACGAGAGCCGGCTCTGCTAAGAGGGAATCACCTTCTCAACTCGAGCAGACTCAGGTTTTGTGTTCCGAATTACCACAAGAAACTGAGGAATCTCAATCTTTACCGATTACACCTACTCTCGAAACCCTTTCAATGCCTAGGGAATTAATGACAAAGGTACCAAATAATGACCTAGCTCAAGGGGAAGTTCAGGAATCACTTCCTGAACAAACTTTCAATTCAGGGGAATCTTCTGAGGAATTGTGCTCCCTGTTACTTTCAAGTACTGATGATCAGCACCAGTTCGAGCCGCCATGTACTTCTGCCAAGAAAAAGACTGTAGGCCAGAAAAAGAAGGAGATCCCTACCCCAGATCAGTTATGGATCTTGAAATTTGATGGCTCCAAGTCCAAATCAGGAAGTGGAGCAGGGGTAGAATTAACCAATCCAAAAGGGAAGACCTACTTTGCTTCCTATAGGCTACAGTTTGGTTGCACAAACAATGTGGCAGAGTATGAAAAATTAGCTAGAGGCTTAATGTTTGCCATCAGAAGGTCACATCTCTTATGGTGATGGGGGACTCTGAAGTTATTGTCAAACAGGTTTGTAGCCAATATACCTACCATAACAAAAGATTGGTTGCCTACAGAAATAGGGTTTGGAATTTGATCGAGGACTTTGATGCTTTTAGAATTAATCTGATTCCTAGGAAGCAAAATTAGATTGCAGATGCTTTGGCAGTCACTGCTAGTACTTTGAAGCCCATGCAGGATTCCAAATTGAAAAGATTTTCAGTAGAGCTAGTTTCAATCCCTACAGTCCCTGACAATGTTCAAAATTTTCAGGTCTTCGAGGATGACCAACACATACTTGCCTTCTTGGCAAGTTCAGATGTCTTTGAAGGACAAATCATAGATGAGTTGGATAGAGATCAGGGGGAATGGGACCCTGAAGATTGTAATACAGAAGGAGTGATGAACTTAAAGAGTAATAGCATCCCCAAGGGGATGGTAGCATTAGAAAGGATATTCGATTTTGATCCCCAGGCTCGGGAAAGAGTGCCAACGCAACGTGAAGGGGGAAATATGAATCGATTAATCTGGCTGATTTGGGCCCTGAAAGAAATGTTCTTATAGGTAAGACCTGCCCTAAGGAAATTAGAAACGAAATAATCAAGGTGTTAAAAGAAGATATTGCAGCGATTGCTTGGAGTTATGAGGATTTGAAGACCTTTGACACCTATGTCATCACACACACAATACCATTGAAGCTAGAAGCCAAGCCCTTTTGTCAAAAGTAGCACCCGGTCAATGCTTTGATTGAGCCTTTAATACATAATGAGGTGCAAAATCTCTTGTCAGCAAGAATCATCTTCCTCATAAGGCATTCCACATGGATTGCCAATTTAGTTCCGGTGCATAAGAAAAGTGGGGAGATCAGGTTGTGTGTTGATTTTAGAAATTTGAACAAGGCCTCAGAGAAGGATAACTATCCACTTCCTTCTCTTGATGAGGTATTACAAACTGTTAATGGTTCCCAGATGATGTCATTCTTAGATGGCTATTCTAGATATAACCAAGTGCTTGTCAGTCATGAGGACAGGATGAAGACTTCCTTCACTACTAAGTGGGGGACATTTGCCTATAAACACATGCCGTTTGGCCTCATTAACACTGGAGCTACCTTTCAGTGCGCAATGGATGTGGCTTTTAAAGATTTGATAGGTAAGCATATTATTATTTATGTTGATGACTTGACAATATTTTCCAAGAAAAGAAAGGATCATGCTACTAATTTAGCAAAGGTCCTTAAAAGATGTATCAGCTATGGAGTCTCTCTAAATCCCAAGAAGTGTGTCTTTGGAGTTTCTAAAGGGAAACTTCTAGGGCATTTAATATCTGAAAAGGGGATATCCATAGATCCTGACAGAGTTGAGGCTATTTTGAAATTAATGATGCCAGGCAACAAAAAGGAGATGAGGTCCTTCTTCGGGAGGATTAATTTCGTGAGGAAATTCATAATAGGGTTTGCAGAAATTGTCAAGCCCCTCAACGAGATGATAAAGAAAGATGCTAAAATTGAATTGAGCAATGAGGCTAAATCTACATTTTCACAGATCAAGCAATCAATATCTGAGGCACCGGTATTGACCAGCCCAGATTACTTAAAGCCTTTTTATATTTATTCATTTGCATCTGATCATTCATGTGCATCAGTCCTAACACAACATAGAGGTGAAGGAGATGAAAGACCAATTGCTCTCATGAGCTTGCCATTCAAGAATGTAGAAGTTAGGTATCCACCCTTGGAAAAACATGCTTTTGCATTAGTGCGAGTAGTAAAAAAGTTCAGGCATTACATTTTGAGAAGCCAAGTTATTGCTATAGTGCCTGATCCAACGATTAAGTCTCTCCTTATGCAAAGTGAATTGGGGGAAAGAAGAGGCAAGTGAATGGCTATTCTCCAAGAATATGATTTAGAGATGAAACTTGTCCGAGGACAAGGTTTATCAAAGGCCATGGTAGAGGTTGACAAGAATATTACCTATCAGCAATATACAGTGCATTCATTTACTAAGGACCCATGGTATAAAAACTTGATCTTATTCCTTCTAAATAACAGATGCCCAGAAGGGATGAATGCTACCTAGAGAAGGGCACTGAGGATGAAGAGTGCTCATTACATGCTCAAGGGAGGAGCTCTATACAAAAGAAATTATGAGGGAGTGTACCTGCGATGTCTAGATCAACAAGAAGCTAAACATGCCATGGCGGAATTCCATGGTAGGCATGGCACAGGACACGGATCAACAGACTCTTTAGCTCATCAAATCCTCAGATCAGGATATTATTGGCCTCATGTCTTCAGGGATGCACATCAACACATCAGGACATGTCATACATGTTAGACCTCTGCATCAAAGGAGTGTAATCTAGCCATGCCTCTACAACCAATATATGAGGTAAGACCATTCACCCAATGGGCACTGGATTTTGTTGGGGTGATTAATCCTAATTCTTCTGTAGGGCACAAATTCATCTTGACTACTATAGACTATTGCACCCGTTGGACTGAGGGTCAACCATGCAAGAATAGCACCACTGAGGTGGTTATTAAATTTCTCACTGAAAACATCGTTACCAGGTTTGGAGTGCCCTTTGCCTTGGTATGTGACAATGGCCCTACCTTTTCATCTGCTGAATTTATACAATGGGCCTATGAACACAAAATTATATTGAAGTATTCCTCTAACTATTATCCTCAGGGAAATGGTGTAGCGGAATCTACTAACAAGAACTTGTTAGAAGTTATAAAGAAGTTACTTGAAAGTAACCCTAGGGACTGGCATACCCAGTTAAGATTTGCCTTATGGGTAGATCGAACTCATATTAAGGTTGCCTTAGGAAATTCCCCTTTCAAACTAGTTTATGGCCAAGATCCATTTTTTCCCATACATTTACAGATACCTGTTCTTAAGTTCATGCAGGAATTTTATACAAAAAGATGACCGGATTGAGGTGAGGCTAAATAGCCTTTTGAACATGGAAGAACAGAGAGATGCTGCTCTGCAGCAATTTTTCAAGCATCAAGCTGTTGTCAAACATTGGTTTGAAAAAAGAGCTAAGATTAAGGTGTTCAGAATCTCAGATCTGGTATTGTTGTGGGACAAGGCCAAGGAGAAAAAGGGTGATCATCAGAAATTTGATAGACTCTGGTTAGGTCCATATCAAGTAGCTGAGATCTTGGGTGAGAACACTTTCCATTTGAGCACCTTGATGGGAGAACCTATTCCATTTCCAATCAATGGGAAGTTTCTCAAGCATTACTTCGGCTCGTGAAGGTTTGAATTTCTGAACTAATTGTATATATGTATTTTTTGTAATTATTGTTCCTTTTGTTTCCTTTTGCTTCCTTTCATTTGGTTTGTTGTTCTATCTTTTTTGTTTGTTTTCTTTGTTGTTTTGTGTCTGTTGTTGTGTTTTTCTTTGGGGATTTCTCTTTTCCTTCAACCTTTAAATATTGGGGTTGTTACTCAAAGAATGTTGTGGATACTAGGAGAGAAATTGGTTTAGGTATTTTTGGGCATATGTGATGAAAGATCTTGTTCTAAAGCTCATGTCTTATGGTCATTTTAGCATGAGTCTGAAGGTTATTAGGAGTAAGGTATATTGTAGATAACCTCCATGAACTATCATTGGAATCTGTCACAAAATAGATAAAACATCCAACTATAAAGTGCTTATTCATCTCAGGGTGATTATATCTTCGATTCAAGTGAAAAATTTGTTTCCCTAAGACTGTCATAGGATCCACTGTAGTTCTCAACCCACATCTCAGACTATTAAAGTCTATGTATTGAGAAGGTTTTTGAAAAGAACTTTTTTTCTGCAAGTAAGGCCTGTAAAAGAGATATAAGAAAAAAAAAAAGAGAGAAGCACTACAATAAAGGAAAACTCAATACTAAATGGGTAATTCAAGTATCTCTATCGGGGCTATGGACGCCTGACTGGTAGTAGAGCAATACTTTGAGAGAACTAGAGGTATCTCCATCGGGGCTATGGACGCCTGACTGGCAGCGGAGCAATACCCAGGATTCCATTGAACGACAGTCGAAGGACTCAACCTATGTAGCTTGGATAGTAGATATAGTTTTTTAGGTGTGGAGAAAGCTCAAATAAAGAAGGATGCACCATAAGCATGCACACACTCAGATTCAAGTAGTAGTTTTATGTTGGTCCTACATTTGAGATTCCAACTCAACTTTCCTTAAATATTCTAATCACACTTGAGTTAACATGTCTCATAAATTATAAGTTTTTGGGGTGATTGAATTCTTCAAATATCTTAAAAATGGGTAAACCATTTTCCCAGCTGAGTCGCCATTTGTTATGCCTTGCATAACCACCACCTTTTTATGTTGGAATAAAAATGGGTCCCCCTTTTGCTTGTTTTTGTCTTTTGTTTTGGTTGTCTTTTGTTGTATGATGAATCTTAGGAGTTCTTTGTTTTTGCTCCTAAGTCCATCTTTGTTCTGTCGGAACTAGGACTGGGAACAAGTCTAAACCTGGAACTATTTCAAGATTTCCAGTTCAGATATGGTTCTGACTCTGATTCCGCCTTTTTCTTTACACTTTTCCGTTTGTTGGTTGTTTTTGACTAACGCTTGTGTTGGTTGTTTTTTTGTTCCCTCAGTCATTTCCTTGCTTTTTCTTTGTTCGCTTTCGCGGGACCGGATCCGGAATCAAGATGGAACTTTGAACTTTACAAAAGTTCCATTTTAGTTTCATCCCCGCTCTCGCCTCTGCTTGTTGTTTTTGGTTGGTTCTTTTGTCGGACTCGGGTCCAGGGTGGGAAGTGAAGTATGAAACTTTTGTTAGTTTCTCTATCTTATTTCTGACCCGACTCTAACTCCGCCTTACCTTATGATGTTCCATTGACCTGACTTGACTCTTTGACCATGTCTGCTCTGCCCTGATCAACCACATTTATGGCATTAAATGCAGCCTGTTTGCACACATGAATTGTTGATTAAAGATGTAATTATGCTTAAGCTGTCTCATTATTATTATTACACGAAGCGTTTGAGCAAACTACGACCAGGAGACTCTCAGGATAATTGAGGCGATCACGGGGCAAATTGCGAAGTGAATCATTCTGAATTTTTGATCAAATCTGGGAAACATCTTGAGGTTGGTTCATTTTCTTTTCTTTCTTCCATTTTAGTTCTTTCGCTTGTGTCATTTTGGCATTTTCGCGGATTTCTTTCTATGAATTTGTTCGCTTGGTTTGGTCTTCTTTTTGTTCGGTTTGTTTCTTTCTTTCTCTTTTCCATCCTATTTTGTTTTGTTCCGTTGTCTTTCCATTTGTCGCTTTTTGTTTTGTCTTTTTGGTTCGGTTGTCGCTTTCGTGAAAGGGTTTGTTTGTCATACTCTTGTTTTGACTAGGGTTTTGTTTGTCTGAAAGGGTTTCCTTGCTTGGGTAATGAATTTCTATTTGAAACCATGTTCTGGTTTTTATCACGTTGGTTTTGGGTGGTTTGTCATGGTTTTTCACCGTGCCCTAGTTTTTACAAATAGGGTATCATGGGGATTAGGGTTTCACATTATTTACCTGTTCATGGTTTTAATGGTTGATGTACGAAGGAGTTATTGGAGCTTTAAAATTAGGCCTTTGTTAGTTTCTGCGCGGGCCCATGTAACCTGGGGTTTGGGGCCCATGCGACCTTGTTTTGAGGGCTCTTTATTGGTAGGTTTTACTCATTCTTGTTCTTCATTATAATGACTCTTTACTCTATCGGAACCGGGTTCAGGGATAAAAGTTGAACTTAGTAGCTATCTTTTGTTTCTGGTTTGTTTTCTGATCCAACCCCGACTCCGACTGTCTCTGATCCATTCCCATCCCGTTCTTATGATGTCGGTCTTTACTCTTCGTCGGAATCAGGTCTGAGGAGGAGGTTGAACTTTGTAATAGTGTTTTGTTTTGGTTCCAGTTCCCGTTCTGGTCCTGCTTCTGAGCATGTTTTGGTTCCCGTCCCGACCCCGACTCTGTTATAGTTTTGTCTGGTTTCCGTTCCGGTCCCCCCTTATACACCGTTTGTTTCATATCCATTTCCGATCTCGGCCCTACTGGATGATATGAAACATTGTTTATGCCTAATGCTTCTACGGTCCCGCTTCCGATAAAGGCATAGTTTGACTAAGTATTATCTTAGGAGGATGGAGCAATGGTTATATAATTGACTAACTTAGATGCTTTATTTGTCTAATAGCAGGGAATTGTTGCAAGTATTAAGAGATGTCGGGAGTGTCAGATGAGGCCTCTCAAAGGAGCCAACTAGGGGAAACTTCATGGTAGGGACCTAGGCCAAAGAAGATTAAAGTGGAACAGCTCCCGTATACCTTGAGATGTAAACATAGGGAGGCTGTCCTCACAGCTAGTAAAATTGATTCTAATTGGACTGATATTACTAACACCAATTTGGGTCCTTTCAACTATGAAGAATTGCTTGAGGAGACTTTCATTGAGGAGTAGGTCACACCAAGGACAGAAAAGATTGTTCAGTCTGGATTGGCACATGCTGCACTCTTCCCTCTATCTGTTCAATGCCCGGAGTTGATTCTTGCAATAGCTGGAGCATATAACCCTACTACTAGGCAGTGTATGGATGTGAAGGGCAATGTCATTATTGACTTCACACCCCCAATGATCAAATTCCTATTTCATATGCCTGATCCCAAGAATCCTAGACAATTAAATGAGGCAGAGGCTCTGAAGCTTTACAGTGGAAACGAGGGGAATACACTCTACATGAATAAGACTTGGATGAGAGTGGAGAAGAAATCTCTGACCAAGCTTCCAGACCAACCTAAGAGGGTGGATTTTAGTAAAGAAATTTGAGATATAATTATGTTCTTGTCTAGGGTGTTTGGGAAGAGGGATGCTTCACTATTTAAGGAATGGATGTTTCCTTTTATTCAAGTTGTTTTAGATGGGAGGCAACAATTTGATTGGTCAATGATAGTGTCTGATAGCATTCACAATCAGATGATGAGGGTGAGAGAAACCAAGTGTTTCTTTATGACCTCCTATGTGGTCTATGCAGTTGCCTGAGTGGGGATCTTTCCTGGACTTCAAAGAGTGGGTATATTGGGAGAAGCCCAAGGACATAAGAAGGTGTGGGAGCATTAGAACCAGCTCACCTTGCAGGCATCAGAGCAATATTATAGAAGGGTAAATGATGCTTTTCTTTATGTCATTATCAATAAACTTAATGGTGATGCTGGGTACCGACTTACCAGGGAGGCAATGGCTTTTGTGAACGAATGGGGACACTAGTTTATCCAGTACCCCACATTCACTTACTTTAGGTTAGCAGGCTTCGATGGTCATCCCCATTTGCTACCTAGGTGTTGTGGTGATAGAATCATCTTAATGGAATTTATTTATCAAGCCTTGGCTGTTAACCTCCAGTTTAGCAATAAACATAAGACTGGGTGCCACAAGTTTCCAATGAAGCTAGGAGCCTTTTGCTATCCACACATTTAGGCAGGTAAGGCTATTTGCGATGAATTAGCTTACCTGAAGTTGGGTTTGTACACTGCTAGGAAATACTATGATCCAAAGCAGAAGATGAGGGCTTTTCTCCCCAGTGTCTTTGAGAAGCACTTCAATATATTGGAGGATTTTTGGCAAGACTTGCAGGATGACTATGATCTGCGGAAAAGGAATTATGAAAGGATATCTATCCCACTCATGATTGAGTTTGGGATAAAAGAGGATATTCCTGATACATTATCTGATGATGGGATAGTTTTGGATCCTGAATATGATGTAGATAATATTGGAACAAAGGATCTTGATCCAGTTGCTTGGAGTGCAGATGAGACAATTGACATAATGCAGATTGCCAGACCAGTGCTTGATAGGAGTATCCAATGGGTAAGTTTAAGGGTTAATCAGGCTGAGGCATCATCATCAAAGAAGAGGAAGGCTAGTACCACCCAGGGGTACAAAAGGGTAAAAAGAAGGATGGCACCTAAGGAAACCTTGGAGTTTTTGCCTTCTAAGCAGCAAGAAGAGGAGGTGGTTCCTCAGGACTTTTCAGAGGTGCATGAAGATGAAATAACTATGGAGGGAGTTGTTTCTACATCTTCTATAAAAGAGGCACCTACTCAGCCCTTTGATATACTAGAGTTAGGTCATGAATCATCAATGGGATATATTTATGGCGAAGTAGAAGCCTTGAGGCAAATGGAGGATGAGGTGGAGATACATAATATAGAAACAGATTCAGAAAAGACTCCCTCAGATAAAGAGCATCATGTATCAACATCTTTGGATATGACGGATGATGCAAGCACTGAACACATGTTGACTGAAGAGGATCAGTGGAAACTGTTTGAGGAGGCAAAAAGAGAAGTCGATGCTAAAGCACAAGCTGAGGCATCACCTAAGCTACAAGAAGAAGGGGCTAGAGTACAATCTGAGTTGGCAGCCAAGCAAAGGAGTTAGAAGATAAAGTGAAGGCCGATGAGTTAGCTCAACAGTAACAACAAAAGGAACAAGAATTCAAACTTCAAGAAGAAAGGGATAGGTTGGTATTGCAGCAGAAAATTCATGATCTTGAAGAGGAAAAAGCTCAACAAAGAAGAGAAAAAGAAGCTGTTGAAGCTAAACTCAAGGAACAAGAGGCGTATAGAAAGAAGGAAGAGCAAGAATTCCTGAAAAGGGAACAAGAGGCTGCTGAGATGGCTGAATATGCAAGGAAATCCAAGGAAGCATGGGATTATGTTGAAACATTGAAAAATCAACGAGATGAAATGTATGAAAAGAAGAAAGAAGAAGAAGAAATTTTAAGGCAGGAGTTGGAGCTTAAGAGGCTACAAGATCAGAAGGATAGAGAGGAAGCTAGAAAGCTAGCAATGGAAGGGGAGCAAGGTGATCAACAAAATGTGCAGGAGGTTGATTCTCAACCAAAGCTTACATTGTTGCAACCCCTGTCTTCCACCACTGTTACTTCCTCTTCAGCCCAGGCAGTCACTACCCCTATTGCTCCAACTTGGCTAAAGTTGGATTTGGAAAGAAAACTAGTTGTTCAACCACAACTGTTAAACTGGGAAGAAATGATGAAGGAGATTAGAAAAGAGAAGCCAAAGAAAAGGTCTCGGGTTCTTCACTCCACTAGGCTTACTAAGGTCGGAGAGATCATTGCTGAATGTGCCATTCCTGTAATGGAAAAAGACCGTGATGACATGAAAATAACTGATTATTAGTTGGGAGCGGTAAATTTGGGAAAGCCTACAAGGAATCAACAAATGAGCTTGATCGATATTGTGGCTTCTTCAACCAAAACATGGATGATCAAGGACAAGCAAAGGAAAGATGAGCTTAAGGCTTAGTTGGATCAGCTTCATGGTTTCTTGAAGGATGTTTCTAGTCCCATTTCTCAACAGGCTGCATCTCCTGAATTCCCAGTCTTGTTAACAAAGAGGGAAGCTGATGATTTGATTCAGATGAAAAGATGGGAATGATGGAAAAATGGTTGGATAAGCTTAATCGGGAGGTTGATGATATTCTTGTTGAAGGCTCTAAGATTCATGAAGCTGCTCTCGAGTTAGCAGAAGATCTAGACCAATAAGGTAAAGATTTGGACAAGCAAGATGGTGAATACAAAGAATATGTTAAAAGGCTGAAGGATATTAGCAAAGTGCCCAAATCTGTCTTGTTAGAATATTCAATTCTTGAGCAAGGTAACAAATATTTTTTGGAAAAGACTGCAAGTATCATAAGATACAAATCTAGAGTTATGCATGGGCAGTAGGAAGAGGTCCGAGAAATGACCAAGGACTTGCATCAACAGATGGTTAAGTTAGAGGCAGTGGTAGCCATTATAATCAACATAGATCCCTCAAAAAAAGAAGGCCTATCTTTGGATAAACTAAGGGAGAAATGGAGGGGCAGGTTTGAGGAAATCATGCAAAAGGGAGATGATGGAGAGAGTTTATTAATTGATCAGTTTATGGATATTTGGGAAGAGGTAAGAACTGCCAGAAAGGAGCTGATTGAGCTAAAAGAGACGCAAAGTTTGGTTTCTGCAGAGTTTAAAAGAATCAAATTTGAAGGTGATTGGTTGGATGGCCTGGATTTGAATACTCTTCAGTAGGTATTCTCCAGTTACGACGAGTACATTCAGGAGCCTTTAGAGCAAGAGTGATTGAATCTTGGAATCATATCCCATTTGCCTTTTCTCCCCTTTCTGTGGATGTTAACATAAGCTTTACTCCAAGTCTGATCCGTGTTCTTTATCTTCTTCTTGAAGTATCAGATTCTCCTTCTTACAATGATGTAATCATCCTTGAAAAGGGGTTCTTAGGTCCACTTCTATGTTTAGTTCCGATTCCATGAATTGTGGATCTAGATTTATGATTGAGAAATTTGTGTGCATGGCACTCTATATGTACCATTAGAATCTACTTTGTAAAGGTCGGCTAAGTGAAAAAATATCAGCCACCTGAGAATAGGAGATTAAAAGAAACTAGATTTAGGATTTTCAAGATTTTTAAAAAAAAGATACTCTGAATAGTTTAGTAAAAGGCTCGGTTTTGCAAGTTCTCATATGTTTTTATGTCAAGATTTTAAAAAATTTGGATCCATTTTTGGATAAGGTTAATGATATATGATTAATCCATATGCCAGTGTTTTGATGTGCTTAATTGTTCTTTATTTGATGAAAATCAATAGAAGGAACTGGATTCAAGGTCATATCATTGGATTATCTATGAGTTGAATTGTTATCATATTCATTTTGATCTTTGTTTTGAATGATGAGTGAACAATTTGTTTTAAGTTAGTTTAGTGAATGGTGATGATATCCGAATTAGCATTATGGAATGTGTACAGTAGCGTAGTTTATTCTATGGATTGCATCTTGTTGTAATTGTGGTTAGGTAGAATGGACACTCATTGTTGATTTGCATGTCTGGATACATAAGGATTTTATTCATGTTTCTGTGATTTAAAGCTCGGTTTCATCTTTTTCTTTTGTTTAAAACCCCTCAAACGCAAACTACCTGATGTTATGCACTCTTGTTCTTTATTACCAGCAATGGCCCCTTGAATATTACAACCACATTGACCATTGAGTAATGTCAGCACAGTTGAGAACCAACTACCAAGACCTTGGGAGTTAGATTGCTATATGTTGTCTTTCTCTTTCAGGAGAAATAGAATAGTAATATTCTGTTTAATGTTGTGCTGTTCTGTCCATCAATAGATCTGGCGCTAGAAGGAGGGCCTGAAGAACAAGCTGGCTCGCATTGGGTCATTTTCACCAGATAGGTTCGAGAGAGTTCTTAGATCTTCTCAGAATCCTGAACTATTTGTTGAACTCCACACCCCTGTTGGGCATAGGCCCCGGGCTCGTTCAGTCTTGGTCCAACCTTTATCACCACTGCTCACTCCACCTAGGTTTCCACCAAATCCATCTACACCACCTCACCATCCACTTTCACCCATTCCACAACCTGCTCAACCTCTATCACCACTAAGACCTATGGCTTACTTTGTTAATAACCCTTCACCATTAGGGACTATCCTTGGAGGTATACATGATCTCCCAAAGAACACGGAGAGGTTCTATCCCAAGTACATGCATGGGGAGTTGAGAAGTGCCGAGGAGCACATACAGGCATTTAAAGATGCCTATACCTATGCTCAGGTGACTCATCAGGACGTTGGGTGCAGATTGTTTCCCTATTCTTTGGGAGACATGGCATACAATTGGTACCTGAACTTACCCCAAGGGTTAGTCCTGAGTTGGATGGATTTAGAGAACACCTTCATTAACCAGTTTAGGGTTTATGTAGACCTTGCCATCCTTTACCACAAGTTTTCCACTATAAGGAAGGAACACCATGAACTGCTACCTCTATTCAACACCACATTCCAGAGAATGTATCGAAGGTTACAGGATCCTTACCTAGTGGCGGAAAACATTGCCATCTTGGCATATCTAAGGGCTATGGACCCTCTGATTGGCTTGTTCTTGAAAAGGACATATCGTGCTAATGAAACTAACACTTTGGCTAAGGTATATCATCTCGCCATTTAGCTGCAACAACAGATCAGTCTGCAAAGCAGGAGTCTAGGAGGAGTTCTCCCTCCTTTAGGGTACCCAATGTCCAATCCACCCCCGCTATTCAATACAGTCCTAGGGATGTCTCATTCCCAATATGGACCCATGTTTGAATTCAAAGGTTCACCTCCCTTACCATTTTTTAATAATGGTCCACAGGATACCTCCCAGGAAAATCAAAATTACCAGAATCAAGCTGGAGGATCAAGTTCAGTTAATTCATCTTTCATTGTGAAGAATGTAGAAAGTGAAAAGACTCTCCAACTGACCAATGAGATGGATACTCTCAAGAAGACACTGTCTCAAATGTCTAATGACATGGCTCAACTCAGACAAAATCCCCCTCAAAACCAGAACCAAGGTTCTCAGAATCAGGGAGGATATTCTAATCAGGGTGGTTATCCTAACCAGAATGGTTATTCCAATACTAATCATAACACCAATAGGAATTTCTAGAACCAAAACTCCTGTAACCAAAACTATCAAAATAAAAAAAGAGGATACAATCAAAGGCCTAGCAATAATAGGCAATGGAATACCAGACCCAATAATGGAGGAGTGTCCCACAATTATCAAGCAGGAAATAAGAGACCGCACACTGCTAATGTGGTAGACCCTCAACCTTATGAATAATTGGTGTAGACTACATGACACTGCGGTCCATTCGAAGGTAAATTGTACAAAGATGGAGAAAATGGTTAAGATTGCCCAAGTTGATACTCCATTCCATGGTACATTCAACAAATTTGGTGGATCTACTGACACTGCCATGGCATATGATATCTTTGAGGAAAAACTTCCATTTCCCAATCAGAAGGACAATGAAGTGGTAGAAGATGTTTATGATGCCTAGGCCTTCCAAACCAAGGGAGGCCACTTCCTAAGAAATTAGAACATAGGGCCATTCATGACCTTTGCCTCTCCTAACAACATGGTTCCCTCGAATCAGAATGCTGATAATAATCCACCACCGCCAAAGGGACCAATAGATTCTCAAAACAAAGGTAATCCATTTTTGATTCCTAAATATCAGGTTAGGAATGATTTAGAATTTGATTTTATTACAGAAATGTAGAGGCAGAAGACTTCAATGTCTTTCTTTGATGTTCTAAAATGGTGCCCTGCTCAAAAGGAAATCTTGTTGAAAGCCTTGGGGGAAGCAGATAGGTCGAGAGGAAAAGAAAAGGCGACTCCTACTAATGAGATGAATGCAGCTCTCTACAAAGGTAAGATTGGTACACCACCTTTCTTACTAAGTTTGAGAATTTTTGGAAAGAATTTACATAACTGTCTTTTGGATTCTGGGGCGTTGGGGAATGTTATGCCCTTTTCCATTTCTAGGAAGTTAGGTCTGAGCCCACTCCAGACAAATAAAAAGGTTATCCAGTTAGATAAAACAAAAGTTAATGTGGTAGGAGAGCTTAAAAATATTCATGTACATATTGGGTCCGAACCAAGGATCCAAACTTATGTGGATGTCCAAGTCGTAGATATCCTAGAAACCTATGGTATGCTCTTGAGAAGAGACCTAATGAAAAGCCTAGGTAGATATTTGTCTTTGGATTTCTCACACATGTGGGTGCCCTAGAAAGGAATAGCAACCCAAATCAGAATTGAAAGTGAGCCTAGGCTCAAACACATGATCACTAAATATAATACCCCTAATGAGGTAGCCTATTTCGAAACTGAGATAGGGGTTTACAAATAGGAGGAGATCATGACCTTTTCAATACTTCATTATGATGACTCACCCCTTTCCCAACAAAATGACCCAATGATTACTATTAATCAAAAAGTCCTAACATGAAAATTACAACAGGACAGGTTGGTACTGGGAGAAGAAGTTGATATGTGGAGTCTCTTACTTCCTAACTGGTGTAGGGTGCATTACCAGATTCACTCTGAATTAACTTGCCAACCCTGTGTAGATATTTTAGAACATGTCTCCCAGGTAGAAGAAACTGGTGAGTGTCAATCCCAAGCCCCTAGTAATGAATTTCCATTCCAAGCTAAGGATGCAACCATCCTTACGAGAGCCGGCTCTGCTCAAAATGAATCACATCCTCAACTCGAGTAGACTTAGGTTTTGTGTTCCGAATTACCACAAGAAACTGAGGAATCTTAGTCTTTTCCGATTACACCTACTTCTAAAACCCTTCCAATGCCTAGGGCATTGATGACGAAGGTACCAAATCATGACCTAGCTCAAAGGGAAGTTCAAGAATCACTTCCTGAACAAACTTTCAATTTAGGGGAATCTTTTGATGAATTGTGCTCCAGTTACTTTCAAGTACTGATGATCAGCACCAGTTCGAGCTGCCATGTACTTCTGCCAAGCAAAAGACTGTGGGCTAGAAAAAGAAGGAAATCCCTGCCCCAGATCAGTTATGGATCTTGAAATTTGATGGCTCCAAGTCCAAATCAGGAAGTGGAGTAGGGGTAGAATTAATCAACCCAAAAGGCAAGACCTACTTTGCTTCCTATAGGCTACAATTTGGTTGCACAAACAATGTGGCAGAGTACGAAGCACTGGCTAGAGGCTTAATGTTTGCCCATCGGAAGAAGGTCACATCTCTTATGGTGATGGGGGACTCTGAAGTTATTGTCAAATAGGTTCGCAACTAATATACCTGCCATAACAAAAGATTGACTGCTTACAGAAATAGGGTTTGGAATTTGATTGAGGACTTTGATGCTTTCGAAATTATTCTGATTCTTAGGGAGAAAAAATTGATTGCAGATGCTTTGGTGGTCACTGCTAGTACTTTGGAGCCCATGCAGGATTCCAAATTGAAAAGATTTTTAGTAGAGTTAGTTTCAATCCTTGCAGTCCCTGACAATGTTTAGAATTTTCAGGTCTTCGAGGACAACCAACACATACTTGCCTTCTTGGCAAGTTCAAATGTCTTTGAAGGACAGATCATAGATGAGTCAGATAGAGATTAGGGAGAATGAGACCCTGAAGATTGTGATATGAAAGGAGTGATGAACTTAAAGAGTAATAGCATTCCCAAGGGGATGGTAGCATTAGAAAGGATATTTGATTATGATCCTCGAGCTCGAGAGAGAGTGCCAATGCAAAGTGAAGAGGGAAAATACGAATCCATTAATCTGGATGATTCGGGCCCTGAAAGAAATGTTCTTATAGGTAAGACCTGTCCTAAGGAAATCAAAAACAAAATAATCAAGGTGTTAAATGAAGATATTGTAACGATTGCCTAGAGTTATGAGGATTTGAAGACCTTTGACACCTCTGTCATCACACATACAATACCGATGAAGCCAGAAGCCAAGCCCTTTCATCAAAAGCAGTGCCCGGTCAATAAAATGATCGAGCCTTTAATACATAAGGAGGTGCAAAAGCTCTTGTCAGCAAGAATCATCTTCCCTGTAAGGCATTCCACATGGGTTGCTAATCTAGTTCTGGTGCGTAGGAAAAGTGGGGAGATCAGGTTGTGTGTTGATTTTAGGAATTTGAACAAGGCCTCAGAGAAGGATAACTATCCACTTCCTTCTCTTGATGAGGTATTACAAACTGTTAATGGTTCCTAGATGATTTCATTCTTAGATGGCTATTATGGATATAACCAAGTGCTTGTCAGTCATGAGGACAGGATGAAGACTGCCTTCACTACGAAGTGGGGGACATTTGCCTATAGACGCATGCCGTTTGGCCTCATTAACGCTGGAGCTACCTTTCAGCGCGCAATGGATGTGGATTTTAAAGATTTGATGTGTATTATTATTTATGTTGATGACTTGACAATATTTTCCAAGAGGAGAAAGGATCATGTTGCTGATTTAGCCAAGGTCCTTAAAAAATGTATCAGCTATGGAGTCTCTAAATCCCAAGAAGTGTGTCTTTAGAGTTTATGAAGGGAAACTTCTAGGGCATGTAATATCTGAAAAGGGGATATCCATAGATCCTGATAGAGTCAAGGCTATTTTGAAATTAATGATTCTAGGCAACAAAAAGGAGATGAGGTCCTTCTTCAGAAGGATTAATTTCGTGAGGAAATTCATAACAGGGTTTGCAGAAATTGTCAAGCCCCTCAACGAGATGATGAAGAAAGATGCTAAAATTGAATGGAGTAATGAGGCTAAATCTACATTTTTGCAGATCAAGCAATCAATATCTAAGGAACTGGTATTGACCAGTCTAGATTACTTAGAGCCTTTTTATATTTATTCATTTGCATCTGATCATTTATGTGCATCAGTCCTAACACAATGCAGAGGTGAAGGAGATGAAAGACTAATTGCTTTCATGAGCTCGCCATTCAAGCATGCAGAAGTTAGGTATCCACCCTTGGAAAAATAGGCTTTTGCATTAATGCGAGCAGTAAAAAAGTTCAGGAATTACATTTTGAGAAGCCAAGTTATTGCTATAGTGCCTGATCCATCGATTAAGTCTCTCCTTATGCAAAGTGAATTGGGGGAAAGAAGAGGCAAGTGGATGGCTATTCTCCAAGAATATGATTTAGAGATCCTTCCAATGAAACTTGTCCGAGGATAAGGTTTATCAAAGGCCATGGCAGAGGTCGACAAGAATATTACCTGTCAGCAATATACCGTGCATTCATTTACTAAGGACCCATGGTATACGGACTTGATCTTCTTCCTTCTAAATAACAGATGCCCAAAAGGGATGAATGTTACCCAAAGAAGGGAACTGAGGATGAAGAGTGCTCATTACATGCTCAAGGGAGGAGCTCTGTACAAAAGAAATTATGAGGGAGTGTACCTGCGATGTCTGGATCAACAAGAAGCTAAACATGCCATGGCTAAATTCCATGGTAGGTATGGCACAGGACACGAATCCACAGACTCTTTGGCTCATCAAATCCTTAGATCAAGATATTATTGGCCTCATGTCTTCAGGGATGCACATCAACACGTCAGGACATGTCATACATGTCAGACCTCTGCATCAAAGGAGCGTAATCTAGCCATGCCTCTACAACCAGTATACGAGGTAAGACTATTCGCCCAATGGGCACTAGATTTTGTTGGGGTCATTAATCCTAATTCTTCTGTAGGGCACAAATTCATCTTGACTGCTACAAACTATTGCACCTGTTGGACTGAGGCTCAACCATGCAAGAACAACACCACTAAGGTGGTTATTAAATTTCTCACTGAAAACATCGTTACCAGGTTTGGAGTGCCCTTTGCCCTGGTATGTGACAATGGCCCTACCTTTTCATCTGCTGAATTTATACAATGGGCCTATGAACACAAAATTATATTGAAGTATTCCTCTAACTATTATCCTCAGGGAAATGGTGTAGCGGAATCTACTAACAAGAACTTGTTAGAAGTTATAAAGAAGTTACTTGAAAGTAACCCTAGGGACTGGCATACCCAGTTAAGATTTGCCTTATGGGCAGATCGAACTCATATTAAGGTTGCCCTAGGAAATTCCCCTTTCAAACTAGTTTATGGCCAAGATCCGGTTTTTCCCATACATTTACAGATACCTGTTCTTAAGTTCATACAAGAATTTTATACAAAAGATGACCGGATTGAGGTGAGGCTAAATAGCCTTTTGAACATGGAAGAACAGAGAGATGCTGCTCTACATCAGTTTTTCAAGCATCAAGCTATTGTCAAATGTTGGTTTGAAAAAAGAGATAAGATTAAGGTGTTTAGAATCTGAGATCTGGTATTGCTGTGGGACAAGGCCAAGGAGAAAAAGGGTGATCATCAAAAATTTAATAGACTTTGGCTAGGTCCATATCAAGTAGCCAAGATCTTGGGTGAGAACGATTTCCGTTTGAGCACCTTGATGGGAGAACCTATTCCATTGCTAGTCAATGGGTAGTTTCTCAAGCATTACTTCGGCTCATGAAGGTTTGAGTTTGTGAACTAGTTGTATATATGTATTTTCTATAATTACTGGTCCTTTTGTTTCCTTTTGCTTCCTTTTGTTCATTTGTTGTTTCTATCTTTTCCATTTGTTTCCTTTGTTGTTTTGTGTCTATTGTTGTGTTTTTCTTTGGGGGATTCTCTTTTCTTTCAACCTTTAAACATTGGGGTTGTTATTCAAAGAATGTTGTGGATACTAGGAAAGAAATTGGTTTAGGTATTTTTGGGCATATGTGATGAAAGATCTTGTTCTAAAGCTCATGTCTTATGGTCATTTTAGCATGAGTCTGAAGGTTATTAGGAGTAAGGTATATTGTAGATAACCTCCATGAACTATCATTGGAATCTGTCACAAAATAGATAAAACATCCAACTATAAAGTGCTTATTCATCTCAGGGTGATTATATCTTCGATTCAAGTGAAAAATTTGTTTCCCTAAGACTGTCATAGGATCCACTGTAGTTCTCAACCCACATCTCAGACTATTAAAGTCTATGTATTGAGAAGGTTTTTGAAAAGAACTTTTTTTCTGCAAGTAAGGCCTGTAAAAGAGATATAAGAAAAAAAAAAAGAGAGAAGCACTACAATAAAGGAAAACTCAATACTAAATGGGTAATTCAAGTATCTCTATCGGGGCTATGGACGCCTGACTGGTAGTAGAGCAATACTTTGAGAGAACTAGAGGTATCTCCATCGGGGCTATGGACGCCTGACTGGCAGCGGAGCAATACCCAGGATTCCATTGAACGACAGTCGAAGGACTCAACCTATGTAGCTTGGATAGTAGATATAGTTTTTTAGGTGTGGAGAAAGCTCAAATAAAGAAGGATGCACCATAAGCATGCACACACTCAGATTCAAGTAGTAGTTTTATGTTGGTCCTACATTTGAGATTCCAACTCAACTTTCCTTAAATATTCTAATCACACTTGAGTTAACATGTCTCATAAATTATAAGTTTTTGGGGTGATTGAATTCTTCAAATATCTTAAAAATGGGTAAACCATTTTCCCAGCTGAGTCGCCATTTGTTATGCCTTGCATAACCACCACCTTTTTATGTTGGAATAAAAATGGGTCCCCCTTTTGCTTGTTTTTGTCTTTTGTTTTGGTTGTCTTTTGTTGTATGATGAATCTTAGGAGTTCTTTGTTTTTGCTCCTAAGTCCATCTTTGTTCTGTCGGAACTAGGACTGGGAACAAGTCTAAACCTGGAACTATTTCAAGATTTCCAGTTCAGATATGGTTCTGACTCTGATTCCGCCTTTTTCTTTACACTTTTCCGTTTGTTGGTTGTTTTTGACTAACGCTTGTGTTGGTTGTTTTTTTGTTCCCTCAGTCATTTCCTTGCTTTTTCTTTGTTCGCTTTCGCGGGACCGGATCCGGAATCAAGATGGAACTTTGAACTTTACAAAAGTTCCATTTTAGTTTCATCCCCGCTCTCGCCTCTGCTTGTTGTTTTTGGTTGGTTCTTTTGTCGGACTCGGGTCCAGGGTGGGAAGTGAAGTATGAAACTTTTGTTAGTTTCTCTATCTTATTTCTGACCCGACTCTAACTCCGCCTTACCTTATGATGTTCCATTGACCTGACTTGACTCTTTGACCATGTCTGCTCTGCCCTGATCAACCACATTTATGGCATTAAATGCAGCCTGTTTGCACACATGAATTGTTGATTAAAGATGTAATTATGCTTAAGCTGTCTCATTATTATTATTACACGAAGCGTTTGAGCAAACTACGACCAGGAGACTCTCAGGATAATTGAGGCGATCACGGGGCAAATTGCGAAGTGAATCATTCTGAATTTTTGATCAAATCTGGGAAACATCTTGAGGTTGGTTCATTTTCTTTTCTTTCTTCCATTTTAGTTCTTTCGCTTGTGTCATTTTGGCATTTTCGCGGATTTCTTTCTATGAATTTGTTCGCTTGGTTTGGTCTTCTTTTTGTTCGGTTTGTTTCTTTCTTTCTCTTTTCCATCCTATTTTGTTTTGTTCCGTTGTCTTTCCATTTGTCGCTTTTTGTTTTGTCTTTTTGGTTCGGTTGTCGCTTTCGTGAAAGGGTTTGTTTGTCATACTCTTGTTTTGACTAGGGTTTTGTTTGTCTGAAAGGGTTTCCTTGCTTGGGTAATGAATTTCTATTTGAAACCATGTTCTGGTTTTTATCACGTTGGTTTTGGGTGGTTTGTCATGGTTTTTCACCGTGCCCTAGTTTTTACAAATAGGGTATCATGGGGATTAGGGTTTCACATTATTTACCTGTTCATGGTTTTAATGGTTGATGTACAGAGGAGTTATTGGAGCTTTAAAATTTGGCCTTTGTTGGTTTCTGTACGGGCCCATGTAACTTGGGGTTCGAGGCCCATGCGACTTTGTTTTGAGGGCTCTTTATTCGTTGGTTTTACTTGTTCTCGTTCTTCATTATAATGACTATCTTTACTCTTTGTCAGAACCGGGTTCGGAGATGAAGTTGAACTTAGTAGATATCTTTTGTTTCTGGTTTGATTTTCGATCCGGCCCTGACTCCGACTGTATCAGATCCATTCCCATTCCTTATTATGATGTCGGTCTCTTTACTCTTTGTCGGAACTGGATCTGGGGAGGAGGTTGAACTTGGTAACAACATTTTGTTTTCGGTTCATTTCCCATTCCGATCCCGGCTCCGAGCATGATTTTGTTCCCGTCCCATCCCCGACTCCATTACAGTTTTGTCTAGTTCCCGTTCCGGTCACGCCTTATACACCGTTTGTTCTGTATCTATTTTTTATCCCGGCCCCGCTGGATGATATGAAACATTGTTTATGCCTGATGCTTCTATGGTTCCGCTTCCGATAAAGGCATAGTTTGACTAAGTATTATCTTAGGAGGATGGAGCAATGGTTATATAATTGACTAACTTAGATGCATTATTTGTCTAATAGCAGGGAATTGTTGCAGGTATTAAGAGATATTGGGAGTATCAGATGAGGCCTCTCAAAGGAGCCAACCAGGGGAAACTTCATGGCAGGGACCTAGGTTAAAGAAGATTAAAGTGGAACAGCTCCCGTATACCTTGACATGTAAACATAGGGAGGCTATCCTCACAGCTAGCAAAATTGATTCTGATTGGACTGATATCACTGATACTAATTTGGGTCCTTTCAACTATGAAGAATTGCTTGAGGAGACTTTCACTGAGCAGCAGGTCACACCAAGGATAGAAAGGATTGTTCAGTCTAGATTGGCACATGCTGCACTCTTCCCTCTATCTATTCAATGCCCGGAGTTGATTCTTGCAGCAGCTGGAGCATATAACCCCGTTACTAGGTAGTGTATGGATGTGAAGGGCAATGTCATTATTGACTTCACACCCCCAATGATCAAATTCTTGTTTCATATGCCTGATCCCAAGAATCCTAGACAATTAAATGAGGTAGAGGCCCTGATGCTTTACAGTGGAAACAAGGAGGGGAATAGACTCTACATGAATAAGACTTGGATGAGAGTGGAGAATAAATCTCTAACCAAGCTTCCAGACCAACCTAAGAGGGTGGATTTTAGTAAAGAAATTGGAGATATAATTATGTTCTTGTCTAGGGTGTTTGGGAAGAGGGATGCTTCACTATTTAAGGAATGGATGTTTCCTTTTATTCAACCTGTTTTAGATGGGAGACAACAATTTTATTGGTCAATGATAGTGTCTGATAGTATTCACAATCAGATGATGAGGGTGAGAGAAACCAAGTGTTTCTTTATGACCTCTTATGTGGTCTATGCAGCCGCCCGAGTGGGGATCTTTCTTGGACTTCAAAGAGTGGGTATATTGGGAGAAGCCCAAGGACAGAAGAAGGTGTGGGAGCATTATAACCAGCTCACCTTGCAGGCATCAGAGCGATATTATAGAAGGGTAAATGATGGTTTTCTTTATGTCATTATCAATAAACTTAATGGTGATGTTGGGTACCGAATTAGCATTGAGGCAATGGATTTTGTGAATGAATGGGGACACTGGTTTATCCAGTACCCCACATTCACATACTTTAGGTTAGCAGGCTTCGATGGTCATCCCCATTTGCTACCCAGGTGTTGTGGTGATAGAATCATCTTAATGGAATTTATTTATCAAGCCTTGGTTGTCAACCTCCAATTTAGCAATAAACATAAGACTGGGTGCCACAAGTTTCCAATGAAGCTAGGAGCCTTTTGTTGTCCACACATTCAGGCAGGTAAGGCTGTTTGCGATGAATTAGCTTACCTGAAGTTGGGTTTGTACACTGCTAGGAAATACTATGATCCAAAGCAGAAGATGAGGGCTTTGCTCCCCAGTTTCTTTGAGAAGCACTTCAATATATTGGAGGATTTTTGGCAAGACTTGCAGGATGACTATGATCTGCGAAAAAGGAATTATGAAAGGATATCTATCCCACCCATGATTGAGTTTGGGATAAAGGAGGATATTCCTGATACATTATCTCATGATGGGATAGTTTTGGATCCCGTAAATGATGCAGATAATATTGGAACAAAGGATTTTGATCCAGTTGATTGGAGTGCAGATGAGACAATTGACATAATGCAGATTGCCAGACCAGTGCTTGATAGGAGTATCCAATGGGTAAGTTTAAGGGTTAGTCAGGCCGAGGCATCATCATCAAAGAAGAGGAAGGTTGGTACCACCCATGGGTACAAAAGGGTAAAAAGAAAGATGGCACCTAAGGAACCCTTGGAGTTTTTTCCTTCTAAGTAGCAAGAGGAGGAGGTGGTTCCTCAGGACTTTTCAAAGGTGCATGAAGATGAAATAACTGCAGAGGGAGTTGTTTCTACATCTGCTACAAAAGAGGCACCTACTCAACCCTTTGATACACCGAAGTTAGGTCATGAATCATCAATGGGAGCTATTTATGGCAAAGCAGAAACCTTGAGGAAAATGGAGGACGAGGTGGAGATACATAATATAGAAACTAATTCAGAAAAGACTCCCTCGGATAAAGAGCATCATATATCAACATCTTTGGATATGACGGATGATGCAGGCACTAAACACATGTTGACTGAAGAGGATCAATGGAAACTATTTGAGGAGGCAAAAAGAGAAGCCGATGCTAAAGCACAAGCTGAGGCAATAGCTAAGCTACAAGAAGAAGAGACCAAAGGACAATCTGAATTGGCGGCCAAGAAAAATGAGTTAGAAGATAAAGTGAAGGCCAATGAGTTAGCTCAGCAGCAACAACAAAAGGAACAAGATTTCAAACTTCAAGAAGAAAGGGATAGGTTGGTATTGCAGCAAAAAATTCATGATCTTGAAGAGGAAAAAGCTCAGCAAAGAAGAGAGAAAGAAGTTGTTGAAGCTAAACTCAAGGAACAAGAGGAGGCCTATAGAAAGAGGGAAGAGCAAGAACGCCTGAAAAGGGGACAAGAGGCTGCTAAAATGGCTGAATATGCAAGGAAATCCAAGGAAGCATGGGATTATGTTGAAACATTGAAAAAGCAGTGAAATGAAATGTATGAAAAGAAGAAAGAAGAAGAAGAAATTTTAAGGTAGGAGCTGGAGTTTAAGAGGCTACAAGATCAGAAGGATAGAGAGGACGCTGAAAAGCTAGCAATGGAAGAGGAGAAAGGTGATCAACACAATGTGCAGGAGATTGATTCTCATCCAAAGCTTACATTGTTGCAACCCCTGTCATCCACCACTGTTACTTCCTCTTCAGCTCAGGCAGTCACTACCCCTATTGCTCCAACTTGGCTAAAGTTGGATTTGGAAAGAAAACTAGTTGTTCAACCACAGCCATTAAACTGGGAAGAAATGATGAAGGAGATTAGAAAAGAGAAGCCAAAGAAAAGGTCTCGGGTTCTTCACTCCACTAGGCTTACTGAGGCTGGAGAGATCATTGCTGAATTGCCATTCTTGTAATGGAAAAGAACCGTGATGACATGCAAATAACTGATTATCAGTTGGGAGCGGTAAATTTGGGAAAGCCTACAAGGAATCAGCAAATGAGCTTGATCGATATTATGGCTTCTTCAACCAAAACACGGATGATCAAGGACAAGCAAAGGAAAGATGAGCTTAAGGCTCAGTTGGATCAGCTTCATGGTTTCTTGAAGGATGTTTCTAGTCCCATTTATCAACAGGCTACATCTCCTGAATTCCCAGTCTTGTTAATAAAGAGGGAAGTTGATGATTTAATTCAGATGAAAAGCAAGGTTACAATGATGGACTAATGGTTGGATAAGCTTAATCGAGAGGTTGATGATATTCTTGTTGAAGGCTCTAAGATTCATGAAGCTGCTCTCGAGTTAGCAGAAGATCTAGACCAGCAAGGTAAAGATTTGGACAAGCAAGATGGTGAATACAAAGAATATGTTAAAAGGCTGAAGGATATTAGCAAAGTGCCCAAATCCATCTTGTTAGAGTATTCAATTCTTGAGCAAGGTAATGAAGATTTCTTGGAAAAGACTGCAAGTATCATAAGATACAAATCTAGAGTTATGCATGGGCAGCAGGAAGAGGTCCGAGAAATGACCAAGGACTTGCATCAATAGATGGTTAAGTTAGAGGCAGTGGTAGCCATTATAATCAACATAGATCCCTCAAACAAAGAAGGCCTATCTTTGGATAAACTAAGGGAGAAATGGAGGGGAAGGTTTGAGGAAATCATGCAAAAGGGAGATGATGGAGAGAGTTTATTACTTGATCAATTTATGGATATTTGGGAAGAGGTAAGAACTTCCAGAAAGGAGCTGATTGAGCTAAAGGAGATGCAAAGTTTGGTTTCTGTGGAGTTTAAAAGAATCAAATTTGAAGGTGACTGGTTGGATGGCCCAGATTTGAATACTCTTTAGCAGGTATTCTCTAGTTATGATGAGTACATTCAGGAGTCTTCAGAGCAAGAGTAATTGACTCTTGGTGTCATGTTCCATTTTCCTTTTCTCCCCTTTCTGTGGATGTTGACATAAGCTTTACTCCAAGTCTGATCTGTGTGCTTTATCTTCTTCTTGAAGTATCAGATTCTCCTTCTTACAATGATGTAATCAGCCTTGAAAAGGGGTTCTTAGGTCCACTTCTATGTTCAATTCTGATTCCATGAATTGTGGATCTGGATTTATGATTGAGAAATTCGTGCACATGGCACTCTATATGTACCATTAGAATCTACTTTGTAAAGGTTGGCTAATTGAAGAAAGATCAGCCACCTAAGAATAGGAGATTAAAAGAAACTAGATTTAGGATTTTCAAGATTTTTAGAAAAGATACTCTAAATAGTTTAGTAAAAGGCTCGGTTTTACAAGTTCTCATGGTTTTTATGTCAAGATCTTAAAAATTTGGATCCATTTTTGGATAAGGTTAATGATATATGATTAATCCATACGCCAGTGTTTTGTTGTGCTTAATTGTTCTTTATTTGATGAAAATCAATAGAAGGAACTGGATTCAAGGTCATATCATTGGATTATCTATGAGTTGAATTGTTATTGTATTCATTTTGATCTATGTTTTGAATGATGAGTGAACAATTTGTTTTAAGTAAGTTTAGTGAATGGTGATGATATCCGAATTAGCATTATGGAATGTGTGCAGTAGCGTAGTTTATTCTATGGATTGCATCTTGCTGTAATTGTGGTTAGGTAGAATGAACACTCATTGTTGATTTGCATGTCTAGATACATAAGGATTTTATTCATGTTTCTGTGATTTAAAGCTCGGTTTCATCTTTTTCTTTTGTTTAAAACCTCTAAAACATAAACTACCTGATGTTATGCACTCTTGTTCTTTATTACCAACAATGGCCCCTTGAATATTACAACCATATTGACCATTGAGTAATGTCAGCACAATTGAGAACCAACTACCAGGACCTTGGGAGTTAGATTGCTATATGTTGTCTTTCTCTTTCAGGAGAAATAGAATAGTAATATTCAATTTAATGTTGTGTTGTTTTGACCATCAACACTTGGTTCCTCAAATTTGTGACCATCGGTCAATTTGAGTGTGAATTTGTGTTGGATTTTCATTGGTTGGGTTTTCTCCTAGCTTCGGGATTTTCCGTTCTAGACGAATTTTCCCAAATTTTCTGGGAAGCCTATTGAAACTTGAAAATTTGGGTAAAATGAATGATCTTAATGGTAAATTATTATGATTCTATGCTTTTGATTGGTAAATTTCATGGTAATCTGCAATTGTTTTTGCATTTTGATGATTTAATGGTTGATTTTGTTCCTTCTTCATTGGAATCTTCCTGGGTTGGATTTTTCTAGAAATTCCTTCATGGCCCGGATTCCACGGTTGGCTCGAAATCCTAGATCATGTTGTTTACGATTGTGCTACGTTTCTGGGTTGATTTTGATTTGTGTTTGAGCTTATTTGGATTATGAATATGTTATTGATAATGAGCTAATCTTGATCTTCATGGTATAATAGTGTTATAATGTATATTGATGATGGTTTTGTTGAGTGCAGGCTGAGTCTGGCATGGTCGTTGGAGATTCTGGAGATGAAATTTAATGAAGAAATTCAAATACTATTACTCCACCCCTTGGCTGCCTTGGGGAAGGTAGTTAATTTGGGGCTGCATTGAGACTTGTGCCTTGGTTCGAATTATGTTGAGGATCCTAGGCTGACCTTGGATTGAGTTCATGTATTTAATGTCAATTTATTTTTTGAATTCTCCTTGGGCCAACTTGTTTTGGCTATTTTATTATTATATAACCCTTATTTGGGCCGACATGCTTTGTGGTTCTCTATAAATTGGGAATTTTTCCTCATTTGTAATAGATGGAATATAGATAGAATAGGATACATTGACAGATACAAGTGAATTAGGTAGTAGAGAAGAAGTAGAAGTTAGTCAATTTATGAGCAAGTGTTGTAACAGAACATTGGAATTGTTGTTGAAAACTGGTGATTCAATATAATTGCAGACATTGTGATTTTTTGGTGATCTCTTTTGTGTTGACTTATCTTGCATGGTTCTTATGATTCTATCTTTCAAATTGCTCAAGGTTATTAGATTTAGATTTAGATTTGATTCAATGATGTTCATGATTTAATGTTTGAAGTGTTGCAACAATCCCTGGTCCATACTTTTTGCAGCTAGCTGATTGTTAGTTGCTTTGCAAAGTTAGCCTAGACTTTATATTCATTGTGCTTAGTTCAATTATGGAGATTTATTCATTTCAATTGCAATTGGGTTCTCTTGGATGAATTTTCATGATCTAAAAATATTTAAAACCTCAGAAGATTGCACTGTTTCTGTAAGATTGTAGATTTATCTTGGTCAAGCAGGAATTAGTTATGAGGGATTGGTCCATTTCAAGTATTTCATCATTTGAATTGTTAATCTTAGGAGTAGTTAAATTTAGTAATCTCTTTGAAACCTTAATCTTTTTTTATTTCTTTATTATTTGGATTAGAATTAGGATTGAAGTATCATTACCAAAATTTTCACATTTATCATTGAGCTGTTTATGCATTGTCAAGACCTGACATTAGAGACCTTGGGGTTATCTCTTGAGGCTTGCTGATAGAGATTTACCTTTCAAGAGAGATAGGATTTCATATTATGTCTGAGTTGTTGTGCATAAAACATCATCAACAAGTTCCAAGATGAAACGATGGAAAAATATTTGAACATTTTTGTAGAGGAAGGCAAGGCATTGGTGAGGAAGAGTGGAGTGTTATTACTCCTAGAATGGGACCTAGTGCTGGAACTCTCAAATTTTGAAAATTTGAAGTGCCTATTTCAATAAATTTCCTTTGCACGCTTAGAAGTGCTCCTGAGAAATCTCCCCAAGTGACCTACTTTGGAGGATCATAATTTGGTGCCTGTTGATTTTTTTGAAAAACCCCATTTTCGACTCACTCATGTGGCATATGAGAATGTACATGTCAATTTTTAGCTTCCCATGATGATTTTTTTCAAGGTTTTGAAAGGCGAAGCTGAGGGGTTTTGGCACTATTTTGTTATTTGCAAATTTTCAATCCTGTAAAGTAGCCTCCCATTCGAGCTTGCATTTTGCAACTAGATGATCATAATGTAAAAATGATTGTTGCTCTCCATTATCCATACAAAATTTTTCTCCCATGTCAGGTTTCAGAGTCTCATGATCTGATTTTCTATTTTTTCTAGGCCAAAAGCAAATGCAAATTGTTCAGTTTTGCACCTGCATTTTCTGAAGCTTTTTCGAGGAGATCAAGTTCAACCTTGAATATCTTGTGCAAAATGATGTTTGAACCTAAAACCTATTGCATACATGCTCACTACACCAAAATGATCTACTATGTCTAGTGGCATCTCGCTAGGAGTTGTTTTGATATTTTTCCAAAATGGGAATTGGGTGAGTTTTAATTGGTTTTGAACTGCTACAATTGCAAAAAAGTTCAAATGAGCAACTTTGCAATTGAATAACTTTCACCTCGTGACTTGTTTTGTCAAAATATCTTTGGTACTCCATTCTTGAGCCTGATGCATACATGTTTGTAAGTTTTCATGGCTCCAGGAGATGGTTTGACTAATTTTTGAGGGGAATTCCAAAGCTCACCTAGCCTGTTTAACTCATAGTGCAAAAGTGCTTAAAAGCAACTTTTAATGATAACCCAGTTTATTATTTCACTTCAAGGGCACCTAGAAGTTTTCTCAGCTCAATTTTGGTGAAACTTGTTTGAAAATGAAATTTCTTTTAACTGGGCCTGCCCGGGGACCTAGCACACTTTGTATAGTTATGAGATTGCAAGTGTTTGCAATATTGCAACCACTTCAAATAAATTGTTTTGGGTTGGATAGACATGGTATAGAATGCCCCTAGTTGTGATGAAAAATATGGAAATCTTCATGTTTCTAATCACCTTTACTTATGGCCCTACATGATTCACACAATGATGCAAAGACAAAGTTACCAACAAAGATTTCAATACTAAAATTGAAAGAGGAAGAGCTACATGATTCATGAGTGGAAAACTCATACAAGATAGTAATTGGGTTTCTAGAAAGTGTAGAAGCTTGGCATGTTGAAGTTATGAGATGAACATGATTACTCTGCATTAGACTATTTGACGTATGTCAGTTTTCAGAAACAATCCTGGTGATCCATAATCATGATTGTGAAATTCATCAATGTGGTGTCAATCTGAGGCTTCCACTCTTCATTTTTAGTGTAGTAGAAGAATGCCAATTTCAAGAATTTTTTTTGAATGTACTCAAGGTGAATGATAAGCAATATGGTAGAAGCAGATTGTTCAAAAGTCTAATAAAAATTTAAGGCATGAGATAGAGATTGAGGTCAACAATTCAAAAAGGATGGAAGGTTGACTATGTGCTGGCAGCGACATGAATACCACAAGAGGGCTCCATCATGCTAAATGCATGGGAGAAGGTTTCATTTCACTTGGATTACCATCGAATAAAGTTACAACACTTTTAAATCTTGTTGGATGGCTACATTCGACCAGTGTAAGAGAAGAGAAACTTTCAAATGGCACCATCACCAACTGGCACGCATATGTACCAAAGGAATTTGTTAAAATCCTTCTGCGAATCCCAAACAAATGTTCTCCAAACTCTTTATCTCTCTTGCTCATGTGAGATTTTGAGAGATTTACGTTTTGTTGTTGCATCCATGGTTCCCAAAAAATGCTTGAACGAAACATTGTTTCATCAAACACCATATGCATAGGTTGCTATGTATAAAATGGATTTGTTGAATAGGCATAAAAAATTCCAAAGAATGCCATGAATGCTAGAAAATGCACATAATGGATTCATTGAAAAGGCCTTAGAAACCTTTAAGCAAATGCAATTGGCTTTTGTGAAGCTGGGTAAGCGCACCTTCAAGAGCTCAATGACTATTGAACACTGGCATAGAAGTGGTTGTATGATGTGTAGCTATGAGATAGCATTACTAAGGAAGCTCAAAAATGCTAGTAAGGCATGGACAAGGCACATGAGATTTTTAAAAGAAAATCATTAATGATATTTGTTGTGCATGTCCAAGAATGGAATGTTGAAATGGCTTTAGAAAGTAACCACCATGGAGGTGCATGGAAATATTTCTAAGCAGGGTGGATAAAGGAGTTTGTTAATAGTTCTTTTTGAAATGGAGAAGAGATCTAGAGTGTGGCTCGAAGCTGAGAAACATGGAAGGCCACCACCATGATTATTTAAGAAGGATTGAAACCCTCTAGAAAGAAACATATCAACTGATGAAGGGAGGTCGCCACCATGGCTAGATGAGAGGCTATTTGGAGTTGTGGGTTGAAGCTAGGAAGAGAAGGTTAGGGTTTTTCCCTCATTGCCTCTCACATGTTTTCTCTTCTATTTTCAAGTTGAGCCAGCGATGCACTATGGGTTTGTGATGGCTTGCATCCCTCATTGAGATTTTATTCTTCATTTTCCCCTTCAACACATGATACATTGGGGATGATCGATGGCTGAAGAAGAATTTGGTGGGCCCGACAAAGTAAGTTGAGGATAATAAATACAAAGAGGTGAATGCCATCGATAAATATAAATGGTGAAGGCTCATTGGTTTTTAAAAAGCAAAGTCTTTAAAATGAAAGGTAAAACCTAAATGGATAATTTCATTTTAAATAGTGAATGAGAGCATAAGGGGACAAGTGTTTGATTTTACCTAAGAAGTGAATTAAATATTTACTGTGCAAAGTGAAAGTCCTTTTTGTTGTTGAGAATGAATATAAAGCAAGTGGGTGAAAATTTTACCCTATTGGGCACATTTTTTAGAAGGGGCATAAATGAATTTTCATTGGCTCGATGAAATATTTAAAATGTTGACATTATTAAAGGATAAATATATGGTGGAAAGCATGTTTAAAGGCCTTCCTTCATAAAATATGAATATAGTATTTTTTTGAGAAATGAAAACATTATACAGGTGAAAATGTGATAGTGCACAGGAAATGAGAGGTAGGGTAACTATTTTTTTACTAATGGAGGTTTATTTTCCCGTGAAAGTGAAGATTTTCAATTTGGTGGGAAAATTTATGTTGCAAATGGAGGTGCAAATATAACCACCTGGGAATGCAAATGCAAGTAAAATTTATTCTAAATTGCAAGGAAAATGAAATATAATTTTTCCAATAGCCTAAAGCTTTTTTTCTCTTTGATGTTATAAAAGGAATTCAGGGCTATTTGGCAAGGGTATTTTGTCAAATTCTAGATCTAGAAAATGTATAGTGAGAACAAAAAAATACATTATGAGTCTGTAGCTTAGGCTTTGGGTTAGATGAGTGAATTTTGTCAATTATGTGGCTTTTGAGCATACCTAAATATAAATGTTGATCTCTCAAGCCTATTGTCTCTCCATTTTGATATTGTGCATGAATTATTAATGGATTTGGATTGAGGATATATTCATTAATTGTCTTTGTCTCTCGCTTTGACATATGATTTAATTGTTGCTCTAATATAATGGATGAGTTAAATTTTTTAATTAAGTCATTGATTCATGCTTGTGGCATTTGGATTTGGTAAGTAGTCATAGGAGCTTGGGTGTTAATCTATAAATTTTAAGGAAATTGCAAAGATTATGGATGTTCAAGATTAAATTTTCCTTGTAGTTCAGTTTGCTTTATTTTGACTCCATGCCTTGAGATATGGCACCAATCTTAAGGTGTTGAATGCATTTCTTGTGCTTCTGGTCTTTGATTTGAGACAATTATTCATAAATACAATTACAATTCACCTACCTTTGGTGTGTGAGAATTCTCAACTTTTAGTTGTTTAATCTTTGAAGGAATTTCCAACTTCTTTAAATATTTCATCTATTCAACATGAAAATAGAATATTTCTGCTTAATATGCAATGCATGTGGAAACATTGTGAAAGAGTGTTATAAAACATTATGGGATCACCCTCCTGGGTTTCATAGATCTAGAAGTGTAGGAGGAAAGCTAAATTTCTTTCTCTCATTCATTGGACCACCTTCTTTAAGGTTGTTGACTATTGGAATTGGAAAATCTATAGGTTTCCTTGAAGATTTGGTTGGTATTTAAAAGAGCCAACAAAATGGTGACTCTGCTAGGGAGAATTCTGAATCTCCAAGTGTAGACTGATAATTCATCATCAACTTATTTGCTAATCTGAATTTGGTTCAAATAGTGAAAGAATTCGAATATGGAGAAAGAAATTGTTGCATTGAACCTGAAAGTTTCACAATCTATGGTGCTCTACTGGTGAAAGGAACTCAAAAAGAAATTTACCTATGAAAGAACTTCATACAGCTTGAAGTTCAGTCCTCTACAAAGAGAGGTGGAAATTTTTTCAAAAGAACCTATTGAAGATGTGAAGAAAAGTTCCAGATCTACAATATTTCTAGTTAGGAAGAAAATTTGCAACAGCTTCAACATTTCCAGGTATTCTTCACTTTTGGTTTTCAAGAATTTTATATATGCAAACCATGTTTGAAAATATTGAAAATAAATTTGGTTCCCTATTAGGTGAAAATAGCACTAAGAAAATGAAAGGACAATAGTATTGAGTTTTCATACATTTGAGTTGTAATTTGCAGCGTATATGTTATGTTGAAAGTATGCTTGTTCCTTAAAATTTTCCCACTAAATAGATCTTAGGCTTAGATGCATTTGAATTATGCATTGTGGTATTCTAAGATCATGTTGAAAGCTAGAAATAGGGTAGTGAATGATCAACTTTAGAGTTGATATTTAAAGTTTAAAAGAGGTATGTCAAAATGCATCAAAATATGCATCCTAGTATGGTTTATGATCAATCCCATCCAAATTGTCAAAAAAGTTTCAGCACTGGAAGGTACAGTGCTATCATTTTTAGTGACATTAATGGTTACCCAAATGGCATTCCAACTAAATTCAGAGATAAGTTTCCAAGATTCATTGATGATAAGTTTGAGTCAACAAATAAACATTTGGAAGAATTTAGTAATGTGATGGATGACTATAAGGTAGATCACGAAGATGTGATCATGAGGCTATTTGTTCAATCCTTAAAAGGGGATGCAAGCTATTGGTTCTCTTATTTATCTATATCTTCTATCTTTTCTTGGGAGTAATTTAAAGTGGTATTCATGGGGTAGTTTGGTGAAAGGATTGATCCTATTTTGATAAGAAAAAATTTCATGAACATGGAGAAATGAGTAGAGGAATTAGTACCCTCTTTCAATCTTAGGTTTTCAAAGATAATAAGAGAGATCCCTAAGAATATCATACCAAATGATGTTGAAAGTTTTGTCATGTACTTAGGAGCATTTGAAAAAAAGATGAGCTACCTATTAAGAGATAAAGAGCCCACAACCCTACACCAAGCATATTAGATTGCTATGGATATTGAGAACAATTTGAGATACTCAATGATGAAAGGACATAGGGCTACGAGTGTTGGTCATCCTAAAACATCTCATGCAAATAGAATTCATGGATCAGATAATGAAAATGCTCATCAAAATGGTAACACTGCTACTCTAATTTCTCCATCATCACAACATGCAGGTCATAGTGAGCTCCATGCAAAATGCCATAAAAATTTAGCAATTTTGATCAAACATCTTTTGTTCAAGGACTGTCTAAAATGAAAAGACACAAAGGAGAATAACTACATGATTTGTTCTCAAGGTTTTTGGATGCTTTGTTGAAAGTACCCATAAATTTCAGATTTGGAGACTCAATGTGCATTGATTTATTTTATGAAATCTATGAAATTGGGCTGAGTGTCTTGCTAAGGAGTTGAAACCTCGTAGCTTGGACCAGGTACTTGATTGGATAAATAATTTTGAACAAGCCCAAGTATTTATGCTCAAAATTTGGTGTCTGAAAATGAAGATAGTAGTTTTCTTGTTGAAAAATTAGAAAATGACAATCTGTATTGTATGAATGAGGATGTTGACTGTAATCAGCTCACAATCAACACATATGCAGATCTGTGCAACAGTGAGGAAGATGAAGATATAGGGTATGATGGAAAAAGAGATATGCATGAAAGTTTTCCTTGCAATCTCTTGGGCAATGAAGAAGTAAAAGAGATGCAAGATGTCATTACATGTCATGTTTTGGTTAGTAAAGATAATGCAAGTGTTTAAGACATCTCATCACAAATCGATGATCAAGACATTGAAGGTAAGAGTTCAAGCACTCATTCTGCAAAATTTGAGCATGGTTTATGTAGTGGAAAGCCTTCTTGTGATGAGGGTACTAATGAAAACCAAACTGATTTCTCTTCTGTTGATTATGAATGCTCTTATAAGGGTGATATAGAGGTATTTTATTCACCAAAAGAATGTAATGATATGAATATTAATGAAGTTACCTACCTCCAAGTAAATGATCGAGCCTCATTTAATGCAAACTTAGAATGTAACTTGGGTTTGACATCAATGAAACTTGCTAATTCTATGAGTGATGAAGAATTTGAAGATGAGCATATATGTGTTGAATTTGTTGATCATGAACATAATGTTGGAAATGATGAAGATGTTGGTGAAGGTGTTTATGTCTTTGTTGCTCATGACTATTTATATGAAGTAGAGATGGAAATTTCATCTATACATGAAAAGGATGATGAGGTGCACACTAATGAAAGAAGGAATTCAGTTTTGAATGATCAAGTTGTGCATTGTGACAAACACATGGATCAAGAATCAGAATTATCACCCATAGATAATGTGAAACAATTTGATGGACTTTTAGATTATCTTGACCTAGAAAAACCTCTTGATCAATGTGTAGAGTAGCCAAATGATGCAAATGACAATGGGTGTGATGTTAGTCAATATGAGATTGAATATGGGTCTTTCTTTGATGATCTCTCTCGTCTTCATGGTATGCAAGTGGACAAGTTTTTTTTGAATGAGGAATGCTTTAATGTGAAAGAGAATGAAGGTTCTAACTTCATTTCTAATGAAAAAATTTTAGATAATAGTGAGTCTCTGGCATATAGGTCAATATTCCTATTAGCTGAAAGTGCACATGAGGTTGCTAGTGCACATGGAAGTATTTTCGCTGACCTTGTTAGTCTTGAAAGTGATAGTATTAAAGATGATTCAAACACAAAATATGTTTTGAAAGATCAATGTGAAATTTTGTCTTAGGGTTAAATTTTGAATTGTCTAATTTTTTTTTTGAGACATGCCAAATGGAATTACACAGTGTTTTGAAGAATGAACTATTAGAAACCAATATCTGAAATGCAAACTAGAAAAGCCTTCCACATAAGAGAAAAATAGAAAAAGCAGAGATTTGCAAAAAGATGTGCAAATAATAATTATTCAGGAATTCTTAATTACAAGATATGATTTTCTTTATAAAAGAAAAGATGCATAACCCTAATCTTATCTTGAGCAACAAGATAGCTCAACAAGATAAGGATGAGAATAATTAACCTAGGAATTAAATAATACCTAAGTAAAGTTATGCAAGTGTAATTAAATATTAATTACACTAACAACCCCCAATAAGTGCAACTTAGGGAGACTAAAAATACATGCACCTAAAAACTAAGATGAATGCAAGAAAGCATGAATGGGTCCCGACAACGAGGCCTAATAAGGTACCCAAGTACAAATGCAATAATGAGGTAGAGAAGGAAAACCTAGTGGGACAAAACCCCCCTACAATGAGATGATTGTTGCAAATAAGCACTAGAAGAACACTGTGGAGTAACATTGGAACCACAACCTGACAAGAAAGGAAATATACTTTTGTCTACGAGAAACCAAAAATGGAATCATAATAATGTGACAACAGACCCAATGCCATGGAACACTAGAAAACTCACAAACTAGAACAACCCTAGAATCTGTGAAGCAACAGTAGATGAAATGATGACAGAATCTGGAAGCTATGTATCTCGATGTTGATGCCAAACTAAGACTAAAACTCTTCCATGGGAAGAAGTACCATAAAGACTTTGGAACATTAACTATAAAAACATGGCCCTCAAATTGAGAAGGATTTGAACCAATGTGGATCAATAACCATAATCTCTCAACTAAAGTGTGAACCGATGTGAATCTGATATGTGTCAAGGTAGAGCAAAAAAGTGGCCAAAAGAAACTAAGAAACCAGATAAACTCATGCAAGTTTCCATCAAAACAAGATGAGGATGGAGATCAAAGTGCATGCACACTCTAATCAAATTATTATGCAAGAAACCCCCCTAATGGAACTTTATCTTAGTTCATTTATTACAATAACCCAATGATTGTAAAAGGAGAGAATCCTAAACATGCATAAACAGAAAATAAGATGATGCGGTATTGAAATGAAGTGCAAATATTCAAATTTCACCTTTCCAACTGCCAAAACATCCAAGTAATCTCCAAAACACCCATTAGGACAAATCTAGAATAATTATCAACTTGGGATAGATATAGAAAAAAGTGCATGGACAACAAAATAGAGATCCTCAATACCTTTCCAACGCTGCAAAGAAGACGAAAATTGAAGATCATGGCAAAAAGTTATGAGCTTGGAAGCCATAAATGAACATCTGACTTCAAACAAAAATAAATGCAGCTAAACATAAAAATATTAAAAAATAAACTACACCATTGGAAAGTGCTCGGAACCAATTTTTCGTCGATATCTCGTTTTCCTAATTTTGATACCGTATGCCCAAGTTATTCCCAAAAGAAAAAAACTGCTCCTTGAAGAAAAATTAGGGCTAGGAGGGGCCAAAGAGTGTCGTACAGCTGCTGACGTCAACACTTCACAAGAAAAAATTTAACGGCCTAGAGGCCGTTGGGGAAAAAAAATGCCCCCTTGCTGGAAAAAATTTTCAGCGCCAATATATACCTGTGGGATCGAAATATTCCTTCGTCGATTGGGGGTTGGGTGCGGATGCTCCTGGTCATGCATATGACCTGGGAGCTAAGAGCTAGAGCAGCCAGGGGCTGGGCACATAGTGCACGGTCCCCCATAGGACCACGACTAGTGCAAAAGGGCCCGTGGGGGCTAAGCAGAGGGCCCCTAGTCCCCCATGTGACCGGGGTGGAGTGGAGGGAGCCTGCGGGGGCTGGAGGTGTCGACAGTTGGTGAGCGGTGGACACCAGCGGTGGAGGTGGGCTAGTGGCCACCCTGTGGCCAACGGGCAGTGGAAACCTTTAAAATTGTGAATGTCAACCCAAATCCCAAAAAAACCCCATTTTTGGCATATTTTTCATTTTTTGAGCCTCAAAGTGCATGTTGGGGAGGCCATACGGCCTCCCTAGCAAAACATTTTTTTCCTTAGAAACAACTTTCTCCAAAATCGACAAAACAAAACGAAATCTTAGGGTTTTTGGCTGCTGCGAATGCAATGGTGGCCTTTGTTTGTGCTCAAATTGCTATGAAAAATTGGCTACCCCCAGAGCTTGCAGAAAATATCCCAACTTGAAGCCCTCATGGATCTGGCAAACGATGGCCAAAATCTGCAAAATAAAAGCCAATCCTGACTTTTTCCAGTGCTTTGAATCTAATGGTGAAGCCCGATCTAATCCAAAATTCCTCATAGATGAACTCAAGGCATGATACCCTTGAGGAATCCCGAACGAACTCTGTAATGATTTTCTCAAAAATCTGAGAAGGGGTTGCAAATCAAGGCTCTGATAGGAATTAAATATTACCTAAGTAATGCTATGCAAATGTAATTAAATATTGATTCTACCAACATGAACCTAAGATAGAAATCACTACTTATGCATTGGATGCTAACATTTTTGTTGAGTTCCATGATTTGAATGACGGTGAGAGTACTTTTGGTGTTGATAAGTATGATTTTCAATATCTTGAAACACATGATAATGTGTTTAGGTTGTGGCACTTGGATGATGAAAAAATGATTTCTGATGCAAATTAGTTGGAGGAGATACATATGTATGAGCAATCTTTTCTCAACACACAAGAGGATTGCATGTTGATTTTCAACCATGATATCTCCTCTGAGCATGATCATTATGAAGGGTTCAATGAATGTTATAAGACTAAGCTTCCATATGGTCTTGATCCCTATTCTAAAATGTTGCCACTTGTTATAAAATCACAAATGGAGAAATGAATGGTGATGTGGTCTATATGATTTGGTTTCCATGTGATAACAAAGCCAAGCAGAGAACAAGTTTCCACTTGCACAAAGGAAGCTTGATACTTATGTTTGCAAAGATGCAGTTGTTCATGTTGTTATGGTTTGACAGAGGCAAGCATGAGTTGAGGGAGATCAAGTCCTTTATCAGATTGGTGTTTGACAGAGGTAAGAATTGACTTCCCTTTTCATTTGGTGGCCTAGGGTCACCAAGAGTTTGAAGAAGAATGAATAAAGGAGCAATTTTAGAGTGCCCAATGGACTCAAAATTTGGTCTACTCCCCAAATATCTAGAATCTTTCTATGCCCAAAGGTGGAATACATCCCCAGTCGGAACCACTGGTGGCACTCTCAAATTTTACAAATTTGAAGTGCTTATTTCAAAATTTTGCCTCTACACACTCAGAAGTGCTCCTAAGAAACTTTCCCAAGTGACCTACTTTGGAGGGTCATAATTTGGTACCTATTGATTTTCATGCAAAACCCCTTTATGGTCTCACTCATGTGACATATGTGAATGTGCATGTCAATTTTCAGCTTCCTATGATTATTTTTGTCAGGGTTTTGAAAGGAAAAGTTGAGGGGTTTTGGCACTATTTTATTGTTTGCAAATTTTCAGTCCTACAAAGTAGCCTCCTATTCGAGCTTGCATTTTGAAATTGGATGATTATCATGTCAAACCAATTATTTCTCTCCATTATCCATACATAAATGTGCTCCCATGTTAGGTTTCAAAGTCTCATGATCTGATTTTCTATTTTTTCTAGGCCAAAAGCAAATGCAAATTGTTTAGTTTTGCACCTGCATTTTCTGAAGCTTTTCAAGGAGATCAACTTCGACCTTCAATATCTTGTGCAAAATGATGATTGAAGATAAGCCCTCTTTCATATGTCCTCAATACACCAAAATTATCTATTGTGTCCAGTGGAGTTGTTTTGATATTTTTCCAAAATGGAAATTGGGTGAGTTTGAATTGGTTTTGAACTATTTAAATTGCAAAAAAGTTCAACTCAACAAATTTGCAATTGAATAACTTTCACCTCATGACTCATTTTTCCAAATCATCTTTTTCAATTCATTCTCAAGCTTGATGTATACATTCCTATAAGTTTTCATGGCTCTAGGGATCATTTGACTAATTTTTGAGGGTGATTCTAGAGCTCACTTGGCCTATTTGACTCACTATGCAAAAGTGCTTGAAACTAACTTTTGATGATAACCCAGTTTATTATTTCACTTCAGGAGCACCTACAAGTTGTCTCACCTCAATTCTAGTGAAACTTGTTTGAAAAAAAAAAAAATTAGTCGGGCCCACCTGGGGACCTGGCATGCTCTGCACAGTTATGAGATTGCAAGTGTTTGCAATATTGCAGCCACTTCAAATAAATTGTTTTGGGTTGTATAGAAATGGTATAGAACTCCCCTAGTTGTGATGAAAAAAATGGTAATCTTCATGTTGCTAATCACCTTTTCTTATGGCCCTACATGATTCACATAGTGATGCAAAGACAAAGTTACCAATAAAGATTTCAATACTGAATTTGAAAGAGGAAGAGCTACATGATTCATGAGTGGAAAATTGCTTATACAAGATAGTAATTGGGTTTCTTGAAGGTGTAGAAGCTTGGCATGTTGAATTTATGAGATGAGTAGGATTACTCCGCCTTAGACTATTTCAAGTATGTCATTTTTTAGAAACACTCTCGGTGATCCAAAATCATGATTGTGAAATTCATCAATGTGGTGTCAATCTGAGGCTTCTACTCTTAATTTTAAGTGTATTAGAAGAATGTCAATTTCAAGAACAATTTTTGAATGCACTCAAGGTGAATGATAAGCAATATGGTAGAGGTATATTGTTCATAAGTCTGATCAAAATTTAATGCATGAGATAGAGATTGAGGTCAAAAATTCAGAAAAGATGGAAGGTTGACTATGTGCTGGCAGTGACATGAATACCGCAAGAGGGCTTCATCATGCTAAATGCAAGGGAGAAGTTTGTGTTTCACTTGGATTACCATGGAATAAAGTCACAACACTTTTAAATCTTGTTGGATGGCTCCATTCAGCTAGTGTGAGAAAAGAGAAACTTGAGATGGCGCCATCACTAGTTGGTATGCATATGTACAAAAGGAATTTGTTAAAATCATTATGCAAATCCCAAACAAATGCACTCCAAACTCTTTATCTCTCCTACTTGTGCCATATTTTGAGAGATTTCTATTTTGTTGTTGCGTCCATGGTTCCTAAAAAATGCTTGAATGAAACATTGTTTCATCAAATGCCATATGCATAGGTTGCTATGTATAAAATGGATTTGTTGAATAAGCATCAAAAATTCCAAAGAATGCCATGAATGTTGGAAAATGCACATAATGGATTCATTGAAAAGGTCTTGGAAACCTTTAAGCAAATGCAATTGGCTTTTGTGAAGCTGGGTAAGTGCACCTTCAAGAGCTCAATGGCTATTGAACATTGGCATAGAAGTGGTTGTATGATGTGTAGCTATGAGATAGCATTACTAAGGAAGCTCAAAAATGCTAGTAAGGCATGGACAGGGCACATGAAATTTTTAAAAGAAAATTCTAAATGATAGTTGATATGTCTATCCAAGAATGGATTGTTGAAATGGATTTAGAAAGTAATCACCATGGAGGCACATGGAAATCTTTCCAAGAAGAGTGGATAAAGGACTCTATTAATAGTTCTTTTGAAATGGAAGAGAGATCCAGAGTGTGGCTCAAAACTGAGAAACATGGAAGATCAACACCATGATTATTGAAGAAGGATCAAAACCCTGTAGAAGGAAACATATCAAATGATGAAGGGCGGTTGTTGCCATGGCCAAATGAGAGGTTGTTTGGAGTTGTGGGTTGAAGTTGTGAACAGAAGGTTAGGGTTTTTCCCTCATCGCTCCTCACATGTTTTCTCTTCTATTTTCAAGCTGAGCTAGCAATGGACTATGGGTTTGCAATGGCTTGCATTGCACATCGGGAGTTTATCTCTTCATTTTCCCCTTCAACACACGATACATTGGGGATGATAAATGGCTAAAGAAGAATTTGATGGGCCTAGTAAAGTAAGTTGAGGACAATACATACAAAAATCTGAATTCCATCAATAAATATAAATGGTGAAGGTTCGTTTATTGTTAAAAAGAAAATTCTTTAAAATGAAAGGTAAAACCTAAATGGATAATTTCCTTTTCAATAGTGAATGAGAGCATAAGGGGAGAAGTGTTTAATTTTACCTAAGGAGTGAATTAAATATTCATTGTGCAAAGTGAAAGTCCTTTTTGTTGATGGGAATGAATATAAAGCAAGTGGATAAAATTTTTACCCTACTAGACACATGTTTTAGAAGGGGCATAAATGAATTTTCATTGTCTCGGTGAAATATTTAAAATGTCAACATTATTAAATGATAAATATATGGTGAAAATCATTTTTAAATGCATTCTCTTATAAAATGTGAATATAATATTTTGTTGAGGAGTGAAAACATTCTATAGGTGAAAATGTGATGGTGCGTGGGAAATGAGAGGCAGGGGAACCATTTTTTTAATTGATGGAGATTTTTTATTTATTTATTCAAGGGGTAAACACTTTTGACCTTAGCTATGAACTAGATACAACCATTCAACAATACCACCCCAATGGGGTTTGAACCTTGGTGTCAAGAACAACAATGCCACCTATAAACCATCACACCATGCCAATACTGGCTTTATTGATGGAGATTTATTTTCCCATGAAAGTGAAGATTTTCAATTTGGTGGGAAACTTTATGTTGCAAATGGAGGTGCAAATATAATTGCCTTGGAATGAAAATGCAAGTGAAATTTATTCTAAATTGCAGGGCAAATCAAATGTAATTTTTCCAATAGCCTAAAGCTTGTTTGCTCCTTGATGTTATAAAAGGAATTCAGGGCTATTTGGCAAGGGTCTTTTGTCAAATTATAGATCTAGAAAATGTATAGTGAGAACACAAAAATACATTCTAAGTCTATAGCTTAGGCTTTGGGTTAGATGAGTGAATTTTTTCAATTATGTGGCTTCTGAGCATACCTAAATATAAATGTTGATCTCACAAGCCTATTGTCTCTCCATTTTGATATTGTGCAAGAATTATTAATGGATTTGGATTGAGGATCTATTCATTAATTAGTCTCTCACTTTGACATATGATTTAATTGTTGCTTTGATCTAATGGATGAGTTAAATGCTTTAATTAAGTCATTGATTCATGCTTGTGTCATTTGGATTTAGTAAGTAGTCACAGGAGCTTGGGTGTTAATCTATAAATTGTAAGGAAATTGCAAAGATTATGGATGTTTAGGATTAAATCTACCCTATAGTTTAGTTTGCTTTATTTTGACTCCACGCCCTGGGATATGGCACTAATCTTAAGGTGTTGAATGTAATTATTGTGCTTCTAGTCTTTGATTTGAGACAGTTATTCATAAATACAATTCCAATTCACCTACCTTGGTGTGTGATAATTCCCATCTTTTAGCAGTTTAGTCTTTGAAGGAATTGCCAACTTCTTTAAATATCTCATCTATTCAACATGAAATGAGAATATATCTACTTAATATGCAATGTATGTGGAAATATTGTGAAAGAGTGTTATAAATACATTGTGGGATCACCCTCCCGAGTTTTGCAGAGCTCGAAGTATAGGAGGAAATCTAAATTGCTTTCTCTCATTTTTTGGCCCAACTTCTTTAAGGTTGTTGACTATTGGAATTGGAAAATCCATAGGTTTCCTTGAAGATTTGGTTGCTATTTAAAAGATCCAACACCTGGCATCTGCAATTTTCTTTGATACTATGAGAGGAAAAGAGGCCCCCATTTTTAATAGTGAAAAAGAAGTCACATAGGCTTTGTACGGGCTAGTTTCTAGTCAGCAGTGGGACACTCTAACTATTTGGGATTTAGCCCCAACCACTAAAAAGCCTAAAGTTGTAGAACTTGTCCCAGGTGTTAGAAGAGGATTGATTATAAAGAGAGTTTCAAATACAACCACCTTGGAGGTAGAAACTATGAGTGTTAATGTGGCACAATTCACCAAGGCCACAATTGAGTCATTAATAGGGTAAAGACACAATTTTAGACCTAAATATAATGAGATGGTTGTTGAGTACAATTTGAGCTAGAAAAAGATGGCTCAAATGCAAATTCAAATGGCTCTATGGAAATAACAATTTCAATCATTACAGCCTAGTACCTCACATGCTACAATCTTTCCTCCAATTATTTCACCACCTCAAACTCAAGATGAGATTACCCCCATTGAGTATGAAGATGTACAGATGGCACAATCAAATCTTGAAGCATTAGATTCCCCTAAAATTGAGGAAGTTACCAATGAAGAGTTGATGGAGAAGTTGAAGAACTATGAAGGTAGAATGGATGACCTAGTTCAGCTAAATAATATGAAGATTGTGACAATAGTTTTTGAGAACTTAAATAAGGGGGTAGAGAAAAGAATAATCAATATTCATGCCAATTATTCTTTAATGTTTGATGCCATCAAAAAAAATGATATGGATAAGAAATTGCTACTCCTTTAATGGATAAATGGATTCCAAGGGCACAAATGTTGATGGATATGGCTATTGCATCATCTCGTGATGAAAATAAGCCTCCAAAGATACTTCACACCATGAGATTTGTAGCTGATATAACTGGTTCTCAAGGGTTGATTGAGTCCTTAGAGGTGAAGATTAAAGAATTGGTTAAGAAGTTTGATGATTGGAATTTTGGGCTCCTTCCAGACATTTTAAATGAGAAGGGTGAAGTTAAATCCTTGTGAGACTGAAAAGACCAAGTAGCTCAAGTGATAACCTTCCAGGCCAGAAAAATATGTGATGAAGTAGATTTGAATATGTTGAGGAACAATATGGATAGGCTCATACATACATGGGGTTTCCTTGAAGACTTTGATAAGGAGGAAAATCAAACAGTAGTCATGTATAGCCCATATAGAACAAAGGAAAATAGTATTATGGGATTTGACTGGCCAACTGAGGATTTTGTATTGTGGAAGTCCAACTATATTGATATATTAGACATAAATTGTTGCATATTGGAATGGATGACTATAATTTTGGTCTTACGTCTACAACAATGGAGAGTAACAATAGAGATAATACAATACATGGCCCGAAAATAGTATAGATTAGGCCTTTGATAATGTAATGTAAAATATTGGGGTATCTACAGGATCATCATGGAATAAATAGGCCCTTAAGTGGCGAAAAATTCAAAAAATAGAGTTAGGAAACTTGATGTAAAAATTTGATTAAGTTATCTATATTATTTCAAAAATATGTAAGAATAGAATCTGTAGTGAATTGAATGTAGTTTCTAAACTACTAGGTTTATTTAAAAACAAAAAATCTATTTGGTGAAAATTTGAAATTTCAATGTGTAGTACTTAAATTTCAAAGAAAGAATTAGAAGTAGGTGTCTGTCTAACCACCCTAACCACAATAAAATGATAATATTTTTTATAAGATTTTAGATATAATTAGAGAACTCATGTCTGGATGTGATGCATATTTTTTGTAATTTTTTTCCAAGTAAATAATTAATTATGATTTTCTTATTACAACTTTTAAAAAATATAAAAACTCGTATGTCCTGACCACCTTAACTTGGTCAAAAATTCATGAAATTCTTTTTTAATCCTATAGTATGTGAAGCATATGATGTGACACATGTTTTGGATTCAAAAAATGTGATATAGTTCTAAAGCTATAGATTTTTTCAATCAACCTATCAATCAAGACTTTAGTCATAATTCAAATACAAAATGAATAATAATTATTTATTAAATTCAAAGTAAAGCATAATTTATATTGGTGGAAAATTGAGAATCTCCTTTAAAAACCGTTTTTATTTCATCAATTTTGGGTAAGAAAAAAGTCGTCAGCCACATACCCTACACATACACATCATATCGCCACTTTTTGGCCCATCATGATCCTACACATACCCATTGTATTCTCTCTAGTTTGAAAATTGATGACAAGGATGTAGACATGGAGATACTTTTTCCTTTTCCTCTTTCTTCATTTTTATGCTTTTCTTCTTTCAAGCTGGTGCACGTGGATAAATTACAACTAAGGAACCTTTTAAAGGGTAGGAGAATCTTCATCAACAAATGGAAATAGTTTTTGTATCATATGAAGTTCTCCCTTGTATTTGGAAATGCAAATATAACTACTCCAGGATGTTTTGAAATGAAATTGAAATGTAAGTCAAATGTAAATGTGACTAAATGTGCAATTTGGTCAAAAGCTTGTTTGTTCCCTTGTTCTTATAAAAGGGAATTCAAGACCAATTGTACGGGTCTTTGGTTGAGAGAGCTTTTGAACTCAAGTTAAATAATTTTGTAATTCAAGCACAAAGAAATGGAATTAGTGTTGAGTCTTAAGTATGAATTTGATTCTATAATAGGCATAATGGTTTTACAATAGTGATGGAATTTGAATAAGAAAGTGAAAATTTTGAAATGGATTCTCTCCTTCTATATTATGTTACATGAATTATTAATAAAATGATCAAGGATCTTTTTATTACTCTTCAATTATTTTGGTTGAATGTATGAGTTTATCTCTACTTTAATTCAAGGAATTAATTAAAATGCTCTGATGAAATCATAGGTTTGTGTGACTAAGTATGAGGATTTGATAAGTAGTTTTCATTCTAGGACATTTGAGTTATTTTATTGTAATTCAATATCATAATAGTCTATAAATGCTGAGCTTAGTCATTGTTGTATTATAGTTTATTTCAAATGTGAATTCATTACCCAATGGATAATGCATTATTCTATTAATTTGGTTAACTTTGAAGTCATTGAGTTCACCCTACCTTTCAAAGAACAAATTCTTAAAAAATCATTCATACACCTTAAATTGTGTTAAAGTTTCATGTGAGGTCATCCATTCTATGCTTTAGATGATTATTTGTTAAAGAATTTTCTAGATTCTTGAAGGATTTCATCTAATTTTCACTCTATGAGAATGTATCTATTATTTACAATGTCTATGGTAATTTTGCACAAGAGTATCATTAAGTACATTGTAGGGAACACCCTCTCGGGGGGTGAAGCCACAATAGTGGTTTACAATTTGATGGAGGAAGAAAAATCTATTTTTGTGTGATTTCACTAGCTAAGGGGGTTTTCTCGAACTATCATGTTCGAACGAACCCTTCAAGGCATTCGGTTGAACCCTATAGTTCGCTCGAACTACCGGTTCATGTGAACCATATTCAAGTCAATGAAAAAAGTAATACCCTTTCAATTAGGGATTTTTAGAAAGCTTCATACATCACTTTCAAATGAACAGACAGTGAACAGAGTGGCATGGTGAACGTAAACAAAGAGCTTTGTCTGAATGGTGAATGACAAGTCCTTGAGAAGTCTATAAACATGGACCACAATCTCAACATGCACCACCATATCAACCTCAACCTCCATAACTCACTAGGTTGGTATTCTTTGTTCCAGAATTTGTTGATTTAAAATTACATTTGTTTGAAAAAATTTAAACCCTAAATGTGATTAAAGAAATCCATTTTGTGCTATCATTTTATCATAGGATTCCATGAGACCAAATTTTTCGTTTAAAATGAAGGAAAATTCCATGAGACCAAAATTCCAAACGAATTTTTCGTTTAAAATGAAGGCAAATTCCATGAGACCAAAATTTATCATTTAAAATGAATATACCCTATTTCTAAGCTCCTACTTTGGCTCACAGAGGGTGAAAGATGTGGAATTTGGCTTTACAACTACGAATTGCATTTGCTTGAAAGTTTCTAAAGCCTTTTAAACAATACCCATTTTTTAAAATTTGGATTTACAGCTGCTAATTGCATTTTCTTGAAAGTTTCTAAACCCTTTTAAACAAACCCATTTTGCAATAAAATTTGTATTTATAGCTGCCAATTGCATTTGCTTGAAAGTTTCTAAAGCATTTTAAACAAACCCATTTTGTAAAATTTGGCTTTACAGCTGCCAATTGCATTTGCTTGAAAGTTTCTAAAGCCTTTTAAACAATGCCCATTTTGTAAAATTTGGATTTATAGCTTCCAATTGCATTTTCTTGAAAGTTTCTAAAGCCTTTTAAACAAACCCATTTTGTAACAAAATTTGGATTTATAGCTGCCAATTGCATTTTCTTGAAAGTTTCTAAATCCTTTTAAACAAACCCATTTTGCAACAAAATTTGGGTTTACAGTTGCCAATTGCATTTTCTTGAAAGTTTCTAAAGTCTTTTAAACAAACCCATTTTGCAGCAAAATTTGGGTTTACAGCTGCTAATTGCATTTTCTTGAAAGTTTCTAAAGTATTTTAAACAAACCCATTTTGCAAAATTTGGGTTTATAGCTGCCTTTTAAACTTCCCTCTTCTCAAGATCATTGAATTATATAATAATCAAATCGCAAAAGAGGCAACCCCTCTTCTTAACCTTTCATTTTGGCTAAATAAGTTTAATCTAATATATATTGCTTGACCTAATGGATTTTTAACATGTTGAACCATTTATTCAAAGAAAAGAAGAGAGTCCACAAAGGAATTTTGAGTAAATAAGGTAAGTTTTAACTTATAAAATGTGGTAACTCTTAGATATTTTCCTCACCAAAATATCTCTCCAAATTTAAATCTAAATGTGCATCCAAAAAAATACAAATTCATAACTAAATTTAATTCAAAAAGTGGAACATCTATGGCCTTCTATAAACATCTCAAAGATTTCATTCCCATAAATGATAAATTAAAAGTTAAGTTATGACCTACACCAAAATGACATGAAATTATCTTTCTAAGATGTCATATTTGCATAAATCCCTCAAAGAAATTTTTTAACTAATTTTAAACACTCAAACAAATACATATATATGAATATACTTCACTTATAAATTCTTGGAATATATCAATCCATCACAATTAAAATCTTAGACATCATGCAAAATTGGACCATCTATGGCCTTCTATAAACTTCTTGAAGATTTCATTCCAATAAATGATAAATTAAAAGTTAAGTTATGACCTACACCAAAATGACATGAAATTGTCTTTCTAAGATGTCATATTTGCATAAATCCCTCAAAGAAATTTTTAAACTAATTTTAAACACTTAAAAAAATACATATATATGAATATACTTCACTTATAAATTCTTGGAATATATCAATCCATCACAATTAAACTCTTAGACATCATGCATAATATTTTTTATGTATTCACAAAGCTACCTAGGATCTCATAAGACTTGAGTAGGTATACCAATATGCATATATCTAATTGTGGGGTAAATGAAGTATGATTAGAAGTAAGTTCATATATATCTATTACTTATTTTGCAATCCAATATATTGGTTGGAGAGGTTGCATTTGAATAGAAGGAGTGAAGATAAGGTCTATTAAAATATGACTCGCCATGTTCTCTATTCTTAGGATTTTGGAGTATATCAAAATATCCAACCTATAATTCATTTTTTATCTCAACCAATCTTTGCTTCAACTTCCAAATCATCCACACAATCCTCCCTAAAATATTCATGTGAAACATAATTATGAGGAAGATACAAATAATCCTTGACATAGCTTTTTGTATCAAAGGATAATATGGTTCTACAATTTTAAACTATTTCCAATTTTGAAATCAAAATACAATCAATTATCTATTTAATCTCAATAATCATAATTTTAAGGCAAACATAAATTACTTGAATATTTTTAAGGTCTCTCATTAGATTCTACTTACTCTAACTTAAATTTAAAAAACAACATTAAAATCCACATAACAAATTTCAAAGACATAATATTATTACAATATTATTTAAAAATCTAATTGTAATGAACATGTTACAGTAATAAATATTCAAAAATTATTATTTGTGATGAGAATGCTGAATATTATAATTTTTTAGGCCAATCTTTAGGCACTAATTCACCATTGTTAAAATGATCCTTAGTTTATTCATTGTTTTTTTCAGGATTATAAGTTTTTACAATTTCTATTAAACCAAAATCAAAATAATGGTATAGATTAAGATTCTTGTCTTTATCCTACATTTGGGTCGTGTTTGATTAGATTTACTATCATATTTAGAAGTTGTATTTTGTTATTATATATTTTTTAACATATATAAAATGTATGGTTGGATTAGTGAGATGTTTATAACAATTATACAATATGAAGTTAAACTTTATTAGATTGATTCTTAATAAATTAGGAATAACGATTAAATTTATGGCTTTTTGCAATCTATAAGTATAAATAGTTTGATGGTAGAAACTTTATACATATAAAAATATGATAAATGTGTGATTATTTTGCTTTCCAATCTATAAATTTTTGGTGTTCTTGGCTATATAATTGAGATGATTCACTAATAATGTAATGATAAAATTCATCCTCATATGGATGATTTTATATTATCTTGCATTAAATTCATCCTCTTTATGAGATTCTTATGGACTATTTATATTCTAGTGTAAATTCTTACCTTTAGACATACTTAACTAGATAAATTTAGGTTCAATGAAGGCAATAGATTTTTTTTTCACTTAAATAATCCCATCTCAAAGTTCATTTATGTTAACAACTATTAAATTAGATATTTTTATCCCTAGTTAATTTCAAATAATTTTACACTAATCTTTGTTTTTAGATTACTCCTCCCTAATCTAGCTATGTAGTTTTCTTATTCTTTCTTTCATTGTTTCATTTAAAATTTGAACCATTTAAGGATGATATGTTATACATTATAGTTGTCTTCCAATTCTTTATAAATTGTTCAACCCTCTCATGGTCTAAATAATTTTACATTCAACAACCATGTCTAAAGTACATTATATACCCAACCTCTTCCCCTATTTAACACACTCATAAACCTTGTTACTAATCTCATTCGAAGAGGTGGAACAACCAATCTTAGAGGGATCCTCATCCATGGGTTTTTTTATCTTTGTTCTTAACAATGAGATCCACCACATGTTTAGGTGGTTATCAATAGAATTAATCATTTTAGCAAATATAGGAGAGACAAGGGAGCCATCAATCTAGGCTCTAGTACTATTCTAGAAATAGTAGAACTAGAAGCTAGAATCCTAATAATGATAGCATTTGGATAATACATAAGTGTTCCTTTTGAAGGGATTGGGGAACACTTATTGGATGGGTTTTATTTCCCCTTCACCACATTTTGATTAGGATTAAGAATTGAAATAATAAAATTCTGAAATTGGTATAAGAAAAAAATAAGCCCTTAGTGGAGGGGAGCTCTTTTTTTCCCATGTGCAACTCTAATAATAGATGTATTAAATTACATGAGTAAATGAAAAAGGGAAACTAACAAGTCACATGCATCTAATATTATTTATAAGATAAAAGTGATAGGATAAACAATATTTATAATTTCCTTCTAGAATGAAATAAATAATCAAGTATAAACATTTATATACTTGTGAGGAAACCATCTATATGTTCCTTCCTCTTGTATTTACTTTCTTTATGAGACTTCAAGCCCTTCATGGATAAACCACTTGTAGTAGCAATACCTTCCTCAATGGATTTAAAGGTTAACCTTCTTAATTTTTAACCAAAATTTTAATAACATTCAATTTTGTGTAATTTATGGAGCACTATTATCATTTTAATTCAAAATAATGTGAGAAATTTATATAAATTTAAAAATTAAAAAATCCTAAAATAATAGTTTTAAATTAATTGAAAACATGGTTGGACCCCTCTAATTTTGTGGAACTATTTCTTAAAAGTTATTTTAGTTGAATTTTATATAATAGGCAAAGGAAGCCACATATGGCATTAAGACCTTCCTTGATGGTCTTTACTAGGAAATTTTTAATTTCATTCATAGGTCAAGGTATTTTAAACAAAAGTTGTGTTTGTAAAAAGGTATTTGGTACAAACTCCCAAAAAAATTAATGATATATGTTTATGCTATTAACACATGAAATTTTGGGCCTTAAAATAGCCACATCATCCCCATATTTTAATACAAATGAGACATTGAGGCTTTATGTCACTTATAATAGATCTACTATTCTTAAATTATTTGATTATATCTCCATTTAGATCAATCCATTTATCCTAATTTCTATCAAATCATAGGGTGTCAATTTCAATAATTACACAATGAAGCACATACAATTTTTCATTTGCTAGCAAAGGGTTATCTTATTATGCCATTAAAATAAAATATAGGCCCTCAATACTTTTCATCTTTATTTTTCATCATTACATTGAACATTATAAGGGACATCTTCATTGGTAATCATCTAATGCATAAAGACAAATAATGTGTAATACCTCTCTACTTTGCTTTTTGGCTAGACAATGTGTCCTTGTTTGCTTTGATGTGCTTTTTGGTTATTGAGATACTTTATCATGTGTGTGCGATTTGATCGCTATTTATAGAGCAATAGTCTATTTGTGTGATGTGATGTATCTTATCTGATGCTTTATTTGACATGTTTTAATTGGTGTAATGATGATTAGTTATTGTAACATGTTATTGCATGAGATATTTTTTTATGATGGAACTTTCAGTCTATGATGAGTGTATGGGTGAAGGGGACAAGATCACATCACTCGCTTTCGAGTGCCCTACAATTATGCAATTTCCTCTTCATGGTGTGTTATTATGTTATCTATATGCATGTTCAATATACTCTTTGTTTGCAGGTTGACAGGTACATGACATCGACTCCACCTGGTTTCACAGGTTTGAGCATGTCCATTGGCCAATGGTATTCGATTGGGAGATAGTAGCTAGGTTTTCCATGCCAAGTCATCACCCTAGTCATAGTGTGTCATCAGGTTTTAGTTGGGTTAAGTTGCTTCTTTGTTGTTCATCTCTCCTTGATTTTATTTAATTGCAAGTTGGAAAAGGTAAATAAATGGCTTTATGTATTTAAGTTGTTTATTAAATTTATTTGGTTATAATGTTAGAAATGTTACTTAATTTATTAATTAATTTAATTTAATTAATAAAATAATCTAATCTTGGATTAGATTTATTTTATTGATTATTTAAATTAATTGTGTGGAATTAAATCAAGTTATTCATTTTGGAAATTATAATTGTTAAATTATTTTTAAAATGAAATTTTTAAAAGTGTTAAAGTTTTTTGAAAATAAATTTTTAAAGTTAAATTCTTTTGAAATGAAATTTTTTAAAAGCATTTAAATTCCTTTTGAAATAGAATTTTTTTAAAAAAATAATAGTCATGTTGAAAAGAAATTTGATTTTAAATTTTTAGAAAAACAAAATATCTCAAAAATGGATAGAGGGAAAATAACTATGGTGGATGGGATATTTTAGAGGGCATTGACTAAATTTGGGAAAGATATTTCATTTTGAAAAGAATATATGGCTGCAAAAAGAATGGAGGTTTTCTAATTTTGAGGATGCATTATTGGATTTGGGTGAAGATTTTGGAAGAGCTTTGGAAAAATTATCTTGCAGGGAAGCTCAACTTTATTTTTCTTCAAGTTTCAGATCACAGTTTCTTCCTTGTTTATTGTTTTGAAAATTTGCATTTTCAATTTTGAAAACTTGCTTGGAAACAATTTGAAAACTCTGTTGAATGCATGAAAATTTTTAGATTCTTGTGGAAAATAAAAACTCTTCAACAGAAATTTGAAATTAGGAAATTAGTTTTCTTTTTCAAGATTTAACAATAAAAATTATTTTGTGTTTAGGTTTAGAAATTATTCATAAATTTGGAATCAAGAAATTAGTTTTTTTAAAATTTATGTAGGAAAAATTTGTCCAATCTGGCTATTAAATGAAAATTTTGTGTATATATATATACATATGTTATATATATATATATATATATATATATATATACAAATCCTGTGTATTTTTATTTGAGAAATTTTTTCTTGTTGGAAGGAAAAATTTTGTCAAAATTTGTGGTTTTTGGAAAAAACCAAAAACAAAGGATTTATTTGTTTTCTATGTTTTTCTTTGTTTTAATGAAAGCAAAAAAGAATAAATTTTGTATTTATTAAGTGTGGGGGGGAGGGGCACAGTTGTGGCTGCACACAACCACCCCAGTGGAGGGCGCTACCATATGCACACAACCTCCACATGGGAGGTTGACCACAGCCTATGGCTACTTCCTCCTCCCTTTTGGGGGTCCATGGGCTGAGAATCCTTTTTTTAATTTTAATTTATTTTTTATATATTATATTATATATATTATATATAATATTTAAATATTATATATATAATATATATATATTATATGTATATATTTATATTATTATTTATATATATATATAATATGCATATATTATATATATTATATATATTATATATTTTAAATAATTGGATTGTATTAAGAGTTGTTGGAAATATATATGGTTTTTATAAAATATGTAAATAAAAATTCATATGTTTAATCATATACTTGAATATAATTATTTTCAGATTATTTTTATTAGAAAAGATGCAAAGGTTGATTCCTTAAGAAAAATGGATAATGTGCAAAAGGATAAATAAAAAAATATTTAAATATGAGTAATGGATGTTAAATTTATATAGAAACACATTCTTATTTAAATGAATATTTAATTAATAAAGATGCATATCTTTGCACAAATATTTATTTAATAATGAAAAGATTCTATTTGGGGAAATGAGATTTTTTATATTTAAATATTATCGGGAAACTAAAGTAGACCCTTAGATTTAATTTATTATTACTTGTCAAATACTTATATAATTATTTAATAAGGGAATGATTTTAAGGGAAAGGAATATTTGTATTAAATGAAATGAAATTTTTAGAAGAGCGATTTTTATTTATAGTTCTTGTTAGTTGCAAATGAATTTATGATAAGATTAGTTATTTTCATGAAATGTGTAATTGAGGAATTTAAAATATTGTGTTCATAGTCAAATTATTGATTTTATTTTAAAATAATATATTTGAAAGGACAAATATTGGATTTAAATGTAAGGAGTTTAATAGCAAGATTAATTGATTTTAAAATGATTTATTTTGCAAAGGACCAATAGTTATGTTTAAATGATAGGTTCTGGATCATAGAAGTAAATGTTTATTACTATTTAAGAGCAATTAGGGAATTAAATATCTGGTTAAATTTTATCCTTTGTCTGAAAGAGACATAATTTAATTATTTTTATTGTGGCAATAAACTATTGAATGTTATTAAAGGAAGTGGATTTAGGAAATCCAAATATAGATTTAATTTCTGTTTGATTGCCCTTCTTGAGTGTACACTTCTTCTGTTTTCACTTTGGGGAAGTTGATTAGAAGGGTTGTTAAGTTTTCCATAAGGGGTTTAACTTTTTGGGGTTGTTGTATTATGTTAGTCAACCTTTGTATTTCCTTGGGTAGTGCATATAGTTGTATCTTATTGTTTTACCTAGTTTTCACGAATGGGGATGGTTTGTGCCTCCTTTGGATTAGGAGGGGATTATGTGATTTGTGCCTCCTTTGGATTAGGAGTGGATTATGTGGTTTGTGCCTCCTTTGGATTAGGAGTGGTTTATGTGGTTTGTGCCTCCTTTGGAAGGAGTGGATTATGTGTTTTGTTGCCTCTAGTGTTTGGAGTGAGTTTTCATTATGTGTTCCTCCTAGAGTTGGAGTGGTTTTATCTTGTTAGTATGCACTTGGGATTCCCTTGGTGATTGTTTTGTATGTGTTATCAAGTAGAAGAGTGGCTTTTGTTAGGCGCTAGAGCCCAAAGAGGTAAACTAGGTAACCTTCATAGGTGGTTTAATTAAGTGAGAACTAAAACAATATACTTAGAAGTTTGGGTAGTATTTCACATTAATCAAGATAATTTAGCCTCACTCATAGACATAAGTGCTCTTATAGGCTTGGGATGAGTGGGAAGGCCTAGAATGGCAAGGTCATCTATCTTGTCTTTATGAGAGGTATTTAATTCTACATGAGTGAGTATGGGGGTTGGGATTCAGTTGAGGTCATTAGGATATCCCATAGTGGGGGCCAAAGCCTATGAAGATTCCCAGAGGATATCCCATGTCGAGCTATGTGATGACACTATTTCTATGACAACTGTTGGTATTTTGTTTTATGTGTATGGTCTTCTTATCATACCTGATCTACTTTATTTATGGAAGTAATGTGACTTATGTCAGTGATGTTAGAGTTGTACTTGTGTTATTCTTATGGTTGTATGGTTCATGTGATTGGTTGTGTTAGTGTGAGTTAGCCTGTGTCTAGAGGTTGATGGCCTTGTATAGGATTCCTTGTTACTATATCCTAGCATGGGGGGTGAGCCTTTGGATATAACTTGGTTGGGTGGAATGTACACCTTACTCCGTTGGGTTTTCTTCTTGTTCGTGTGGACAAGATTTCCAGTTGGCAAGCTCGTGAGATTCAGTTTAATTTTATGCTTTATTCATTGCAGTTGAATCTTGTAATCAATTACCCCTCATTTGTTATCGAGGTGGAAGATGTAATATGTAACCATGCTTATTGGATTTACCTCATTCGGGGAATGAGAGTTGTAATCCTATTGTTAAATGATTGTTATTTGAAATCATGTGGTATCTCTTATTCTTTGATGTAATTTATCATGAATGGAATGTATGTGTTCTTAATTTATTAAGTAATTAAAGGTTATGATTTCAATTCATGTTTCTTGTTTGGGTTTTAAGTAATCTCAGTCTCGTAACCTTAGAGGTTGTTGGCAATGGGTAGTGAACTTTCATGTTATTTGTAGTTAAACAAAAAAAAAAATTGTGTTTGAGTAGTTAATTGCAACTTCCTCTAGGGTTGTGTGGCGGGGCATTACATAATGTCAAACTTAAGCCCTTAATTTTATAAATAACTTAAAATAATTTATAACATGGGTAAACACTAAATTCAATCGCATAATCTATCATATACTTATCAATCAAATTTCATATCATGTCTATCATTCTAATGACTAGCTTCCAAATAAAAGCATCTTTCTAAATAAATTAAAGTGCTCAATTATGGTTACATGTTACCAATTTTACTTGTAAAATAATATAATCAATAAACTCATAAGATCTTCTAAACATACAATCAATAGCTCTCTTGCTAAGAGATTCTTTACTATTTACATTTTAACTATTAAAATTCATAATTAACCATGGTAACACTTAATATAGTCTATTAATAAAAATATAAAGCCTTCATTTCCTTCCTCTTTTGGGAGACTTGGATCTACAACCAATTATGTGCATCATTCCATCTTTCATCAATGATTTGGAACATCAAGGATTGATCATTGTACATCATTATACAAAGCTAGTCCATTATATCTAGCTGTAGAATTTGTATAGGAAACTTTTTAATTTAAAAAATGTAAGAATTGATTTATTTTACTATAATATCCAAGAAATTTATAAAAATAGGAGTAATAAAATAAGTACTAATATTAGCTAAATGAGTAAATATAACCATATTTTCATATGGAGGATTTTATATTATCTATAAGATTTGAGGTAATAGAAAAAATATGTACAAAGATTAAATCTTCATTTTCTCCTATTCTTTCATTATTTCTTTCTTTTTGTATTAGGGTTAAATCTTCATCTAGGTTTGTTGTGTACATATAAGAAACCTTTGTTCCTTAGTATCATGATCTTGTACATTGTATGGTAACTTTCATGATAAATATTATGTGCATGTGTCCCTTCCTCCTATCAAATTTTATTTATGGATATGAGGAAGTTTATTTCTAATTTTTTGGTTTCCTCATCAAAATATTTATTCAATAATTTAGAAATCATATTTACAAGCTTATCATCTCTCTCATTTTCTTCTCTTATTTGTACCTTCAATAATGATTAAATTGATTTTGCATGACCACCAATGTTAAGTAATGATGCTTTCCCCTTATTACTAGTTGTAGGAAATAAATCTTAGATGCAACCTTTATCAATATTTTTTAAGTCTTTAATGGCACATTTTGTACTAGAGTGCACACTTGTAAATTTAAATTTTAGAACTATTTTAGATTATGTTTTGTGTGCAATCTAGTAATTTGAATGTTTTGATTATTAAAAACTATGATAGATGTTCAATTTTGTTTTGTTAATGGTATGAATTTAATATTATTGATGATTAGATGAGTTATTAGAAATGTTTTAGATTTCTATTCCCTATATCTAGATATATTATTTACCAAGGTTGCATTACTCCTTTAGGTGTACATACATATATAGCATGGAAAATGCAGATGTTCCACCTCTAGAATCTTTGTTTGCAAATACCACTAATGAGATTAAGAAATTGAGACTCATTAGCATAGGGTGCAAACCCAATGATATATTATGAACCACGCATGTCAATATTACATAGTCTAGAAAAACTAAGAGATGAACTTGAGAGGGCTAGTGCATTTTCCCCAAATAGAGTAGCTACTATTCTTTCCCACATGCGGGAAGAAGTACATGGTGAGGTTCCCCTTAAAAAAATACAAGATAGTGTGACCAAAGAAATGATAAAAAACACTTGTTTTCCATTTTATCAAAATGTACATAAGGTTAGGGGATACTAGGTCACTAGATGTGTCGATCGTGCTATGGCCTCATTGATCTACCCATGATTTCTCACAGCACATGGTCAATACCCAAACAATGACTAGATTCCATTATATTTTGTTCAACAATTGTATGCTAAGGTCCATTTGGGACTCAAACTCAACTACCTGGACATTCCACCATATATTGGTTAGGGGCGTGGTAGGATTTCTAATAGGCCCACCTATCATCGAGCAAATATACCAGCCCTAGTGTTTAGGGTATTGGTTGGTGAGAGGTCCCCTGCTCTCACCCTAGCTTTAGCCCCCATAGTAGATGAGGTTTTTGTTGCTTCCCAAAAGGAAGCAATTAACACTGTAAGCAACATTGTAGCTACCACCACTAGGATATCTATTGATCGTGTAGGTCAGTATTTGATGTCTAGACATTCTTGATCCATGCCATTTTTAGCACAGTGGACCACCATGGATCCTTTTATAGCGACGAACATCCCTACTCCCATAGAGCTTGAGGCACTTACAGGAGATATGGCATGCAAGACTCTGCATTGTTTGGCTAAGGACCTTTTGGAGGCATATGCCTTCATTGCATCAGACTATGGGATTGGTGTAGAGCATGTCAAAGATCATTTGGAACATGGAGCTCATTCACTTCCAAGATCCCATCACTCTCAGCCCAACACTAGTGCATGTTAGGATCCACCTATAGATCATTCAATAGTTGCACAAACTATGGGTTTTACTGAGATGTTGATTGGTTCTAGTTTTTCATCGTCAATACCATCTCACCTACATAGTCCTCTTCACTCATCATTTATGGCATGACATGGGATAGATTATATGGATGCAAATGTTAGTTTGTTGCTTTACCATTTGGTTTATATGGTGGAGGCAACCATTTCAGAGGACTTAGGTCATCTGATATCAAATGATGTGCATGTATGTGTGCATGTGCATGTTTCAATTCCTTTTTAATTATTTTTAAATTTTAGTTTTAACTAGATATATTCATGTACTGATATATATATGTATATATGTTTTAGGTGGACATACCTCATGTCACTCCTAGACTTGGTCCATATCATGTACATCGGCATGACTCTAGATGAATTTGCTGCCAGTGGACATGTGAGTTTTAAATTTTTATATATACACGTGTATACGTACATGCATATGTATGCATAGATCTAGATAGATATTTAAAAATACAAGTAAATTATTAAAAATAACTTTTATAAAATTTATTTAATATAAATATATGTATTTAACACATTTTATACAAAATTTTATTTGCAGGGCTCAACACATCCATCAGAGCAGGACTGTTCTCATTTAGATGGTCGTTTGACTAGGAGTCGACATTCATATTAGGCCTTGCACTAGATTTATGATCTTTACTACATGTATTTTCTTATATAATGATCTTTAGTATTCAAAATTTGATGATCTCTAACTTACATTTGCTTATATGATATACATACATTTGCTTATTTGATCATCTTTAGTATTTGACATTTGATGATCTCTAACTTACATTTGCTTATTTGATGATCACTTAGAACTTACATTTCCTTAAATGATATACATTTGATCTCTAGTAGAATTTTAGGAAATGAATTCCACTTTATAATTAAGTTCATTCATGTTGATCACAATAAATATTTTGCACACACCCATTGAATTTTATAGTAAGCAATAAAAAATTATAAAATAAATAACTCCCAAGCTCAAGTAAACTAATGATATTTTACAAATGAGTGTATTTACAAACCTATTTATTAATGCACATGTTCTTCTAGTTTTGAAATTTGATAAAAATGATGAAATTAAAATCTCGATAGAAAATAAGAACAAATAAAGTGCATCACTTTGTGGTACACAAAACTCCTATTTTTAAAAAATGACTTAAGCAACATGAACCATTGAGGATTTGAGAACAAAATATAATTATAAAGAAGAGGTAGGAACACTCCTTTTATAATTATATACCATCCTTCAAACACTTTCCCTCTAAGTTATAAAATTTTATGTTAAATTATTTCATAAATAATCTCTTAATATACACCATTATTAAATTATAGGAAAATTTTATTCTTTGAAACATTAATAAAATTCAATTCAAATTATACCTCTATTAGACAAATAACAAAATTCTAAAATTACTAGATATGTTGCATACCTATACATTAAATAACAACAAACTCTACAATGAAATAACTTGTTTGATTAATACTTGATTCATTTAAACTAGTATCTAGTTATTCCATACACTAGAATAATCTTTTTCCATATGCATATAAATACAAGCTTATTTTTCATTATTCCATATCAAATTTCAAGATTAATTTGCATTTATATCACTTGGAGTGCAGATTTTGGAGAAGAGGTTTTTGCACATTTATCAAGGAGGCAAATATTGGAGAAGACAACTTTTCATTTTTATCAATCAAGGAAAAATTTGGAGGAGAATATAACTAATTTTGTAGAGGATTTGTTTTGAGTCATCTTTAACTTGAAGAAGAAAATGGGACAACGAAGAAAAAGAAAAAATGTCTCAATGAAAATTGTCAAAAGAAGAACAAAAGAAGCGTGAATAAAAATTGGAAAATTATCATAGAAAGAAACAAGGTAAATGTTTGTTTTTCACTCTCTCTCTCTCTCTCAAGTGTTTGTTTAGGACTTTTATTAACACCTCATTTTTTTTTTCTTATAAATAGATTTCCAATTATGAAAACCATGTTAGATTTAACTTGGAAACTTTAATACTAAAAAATAGTCATCTTGTATAGACATTACCTAAATTGCTTATCATCTATTTCCAATTGCTTTTTTTCCATGGAATTCTTAAGTTCAAGAATCTTTGATTTTATTTGTTTCAACTCCACTTAAATAACTCATAGTCTCTCACTTTCTTTGCTTGCATGTAAATTTAAACAAGCAGGAAATTATCAAGCTAAAGTCAAGCCAAATCTAGTTATTGGACCAAATGAATATGTTGAAGGACACATGGACCTTGAAGTTAGGGAGGAGACCCAAGTTCAAACAATTCTTGTTGGAGAAGGGTTAGGATCACTTCCTTCTACTAGTATGGATGAGCATATAAAACTAGCTGAAATTTAGATCTCACTTATAACAACATGTCTTATCACTTTGTTTTCTTGCATACATAAACTTCACTTATATAGAATCATCTCTCACTTTCTTTGCAAAATATTTTGTGACATGTAGAAAGGGCTCAACAAGTAGGAAGTTCTCATGCTGAAGTTGAGCCAAATATAGATATTGGATCAAATGAATCTACTGAAGAACACATGGACCTTGAAGATAGGGAGGAGGCCCAAGTTCAAAGAATGAATGTTGGAGAGGGTTTAGGATCACTTCCTTCTATTGGTATGCATGAGCATATAAAACTATCTGAAAAGGTGAGGAAACAAATTTCTTATAGAAATTTAGATCATTTACTTGAAATGGAAATGGATAAACTGAAATGTTATGCCAACTAGCCTTATATTAAGAGTAAGAGGTCAATGACTAAATTTGTAAATGGAATAATCAATGATCATTTCAACCATCTTGATACACTTGAAAAAACCCAATTGTTATCATGTTTACTTCTTCGTAATGAGCTGAAAGAGTCATTACAATTATTGGGTGTACATTGGCATCAAATAAGAAGAAAAACATGGGATTACAAAAGGATATTGCTCAAAATGTTAAAAAGGGTTTAGATTCCATTGGGAAAGGATATCGATCAATGGATAAGGCCACTACAAGAAAGGTGATGTTGACATCTATTATACATCAAGATATAGCAAGAAAAAGAAAAATATCTACACTTTTGGCTGAAATTGGTTATAGTAGAACTACATTAATAAAATATGAGAAAAAGAGAAATTTTTTGGATGAGAGTGGAGAAGGCAATTGGGAAATTATGTGTAGAGCTCCCCATTCTAACAAGATTGAAGATGTTATTAGAAACTTTATCTCAAGTTTTTGGCATGATTAAACTTGTCCATCATTAAATACTAGAGATGTTATGGGACACATGATTGGGCCTCATATTTATGAAAATCATATCAAACATTTGCTAGACATAACACAATTTGAGATGTATATGAGCTTTTGTAATGCATATCCTCATATAAAGATTGGGAAAACAATCTTTGAAAGGTTAAAGCCATATTATGTGAAGATAAACAAGTTTTTTGAAACTTGTTGTTGTTGTTATCATATTGAATTTGATCTCTACTATCAGGGGTTTCGAAAGATGAGAGAAGAAATTTGTGGGTTTCAAAATGCACCTCTTAAACATGCAAGTTTTTTCATAAAGGCTATATTATGTGATCATGAAAATTGACCTCAAATAAACTGCATAAAAGGAATTTGTGAGACATGTGAAAATTTGGCTAAATTTCCTTCAAGAAATGAGGATACTTAACTAACAAAGATAGTAAATTTCAAGAGGTAAGTACTATTTTTAGAGAGTTTATTTGTTTCAATTTGATTAGATTGTTATTTGAATTCTCTAATGTAATGTTTCATTGATTGTGTGTTTTATTACTTATTCACATATTTTACTCACACAAGTACAAGAATGTAAAGTTTCAAACAAATTTTGGGAAAGAATCCACAAGGTTGAACTATGTAGAAGAGGAGATTCCTATTGGAAAATTTATGGAATATTTTTGAAAATTGATACAACCATACATATGGCATTCCTTTTTTGCTAAGTGGAAAACACAAAAATTCCAAACATTGAGAGATACTTTCCCACTTGGAACAGTTCTATCAGTAGTTGACTTTGTAGAAAATTACTCCTTTGTACATCAAAAGGAGATTCAATCAAAGTATTACTTTTCAAAGTAGATCACTATTATGCTTCATGTGTATTATCAACATGCACAATCAGAATTGGATGGTGTTGAGAGTATAGATGTAGAATGAGACATTAAGAAAGAATGTCATTTTTATATTAGTGATGATAAAGAGCATGACACACTTTTTGTACAACATTGCTTTACAATTTTTTTTGAGAATTTGAGAAGCAGGGTTGTAAAATTTGAAAAGAATTTTGTATGGTCAGATGGATGTGTGGTGCAATTCAAATATTCATAGCCATTCTATGCACTTTGTAGATATCATAAAATCTACAAAATAACACATGTTTAGAGTTTTTTTTAGAGTGGGAATGGAAAGGGTGAGCATGATGCACTAGGAGCTTGCATCAAATGAGCTTTAAGAAAGAATCAAATGAGTTATCCAAAAGATCATATAGAAAATGCACATGATGTTGTTGAATGGTGCAAGAAACACTTTGCATCAAATGTGGTCAACACATCATTGAGAACAAACTGACACATTCCACATAGAGTGTTTTGAGAGATATCGGTTATGTATAAATTACATTTTCAAAAATTTGAATTTATTTAAATTTAAAATTTATATATATACATGTCTTTTCAGATAAGTTTGTTGTTGTACATGTATCTAGGTGTGGACAAAATATCAATGCATGGATGCAAGAGGGTAGAAAAAACAAGATCTTTGCATTGTGTTAGGAGTTCGGATAGTCACCATGGATGGACATTACACATAAGGGATTACTCTTGTATTTTCACTGAGTGCATTATGGGAAACTATGATCATGCATGCAACAACCAAGAACTTGGATATGTTGATAAATGGGATACAGTGCCACTAGTTGTTTCAGAAACATATGATGAAAATGAGGAAGAAAGATTTGAAGACATTCATTTGATTTCAATTGATTATGACCATATTTCAGGATTGGTTAGAAAAGGTACATGTGTAAGTTTTCAATAATTAAAATATTATACATATCTAGTTAATGGGTATGTGTAGGATCATCATGGAAAAAACAGGCCCTTAAGTGGCAAAAATTTTAGAAAAATCAGAGTTAGGCAACTTGACGTAAAAAATTAAATAAGTTATCTATATTATTTCAAAAATATGTAAGAATAGGATTTGTAGAAAATTGAATGTAGTTTCTAAACTACGAGGTTTGTTTAAAAAAAAAACATCTATTTGGTGAAAATTTGAAATTTCAATGTAGTAGTACTTAAATTTCAGGGGAAAAATAAGAAGTAGGTGTCTCTCTGACCACCCTAACCACAATAAAATGATAATATTTACTATAATATTTTAGATATAAGTAGAGGACTCATGTCCTAATGTGATACATATTTTTTTGTAATTTTTTTCCAAGTAAATAATTAATTATGAATTTTTTATTATAAATTTTTAAAAATATAAAAACTCATATGTCTGACCACCTTATCTTAGTCAAAACTTCATGAAATTCAATTTTTCTTTTTTTAATCTTATAGTATGTGAAGCATAGAATGTGACGAATGTTTTGGATTCAAAAAATGTGATACCATTTGAAAGCTATAGATGTTTTTCAATCAGCCTATCAATTAGGACTTTGGTCATAATTTGAATAGAAAATGAATAATAATTACTTATTAAATTCAAAGTAAAGCATAATTTATATTGGTGGAAAGCTAAGAATCTACTTAAAAAACCCTTTTTGTTTCATCAATTTTGGGTAAAATAAAAGTCGTCAGCCACATACCCATCATATTGCAACTTTTTGGCCCATCATGATCCTGCACATACCCTAATGATCTTTGAAGTTTAGAGACATTTCTATTTTTTTGTGTAAATTTGGTGTATAAGAGGTGTTTTTGCAGTCATAGTAGAGCCTGGAAACATATAAGGTGTTAGCTATTATTTATTGCATTGCACAAAAGAGGAATAAGCTAACACAACCTGAAACAAGTGATGGAATGTTATTTCCCATAGGTGAGTTTGAATTTAAAATTATAAATACATTGTGTTCACATGTGCACATTACATTATAAACATTAAATATATATTGTACAAACCTTGAGCATGAAAATATTGTACACGTTCATATGTCTTACCTTAGGTTCATGTTTACCATGCAGGTTTTGTTGTAGTGCAAGGGACATATCTAAAACAAGTCAAAGTTGTTCAACATGGGATTCATTTTGTTGACTATTAACTTGATAACAAGTTATATCAATATAGTCACTTAATAATTGTTATTGCCCTAAATCTTCATGTAGCTCCACATGCATGTGGCCAAAGAAAATGGAGACTAGATAGTGATGATCATAAAAAAAAATTACATGTTATTGAAGAGCGGGCTAAACCAAAATGTTTGAGTTAGATTATATCCATGATTTTCAAGTTCACTTTTAACCCTATACATGTTCAAGTGAGAACTTATAGTAACTTGTACATAGTTGTAAATCATTTTGCATAAATTCCAATTATATGTACATATTTTTTCCATGAAATTCTTAAGTTCAAGAATCTTTGATTTCATTTGAAAGTTCAAAGTTACACTTATAGCATAATCTCTCACTATTTTTACTTGCATGTAAACCCATATATATGCTTTTAATACTTATTTGAAACCTAGTGAAGTTTTCTAAAATAATTTTGCATAGAAATTATAATTATATACAACTTATATTTGTTCCATTGAATTGTTCCATGGGCAATTATGTATTTTAAAATTAAGTATTATCTAATTATAAAAAAAATTGCACACATATTTAAAACATAAATCAATGCAAATAAAAAAAAAAGTTTCCATCAATTTAATTCACAAAAATACCACAAATGGAAATATAATATTCCCATCCAGTTGCCAAATCAATATGTAAATGACTTCTATATGACTCCCTCTCTCCCCTCTACCCTTAACCCTTAAACCCTAAACCCTTGTTCCATCTACCCTCTATCTCTCTCCTACTCCCTGCCTCTCTCTCTCTCTCTCTCTCTCTCTCTCTCTCTCTCTCTCTCTCTCTCTCTCTCTCTCTCTCTCTCTCACTCCTATCTCTAGATCCCCTCTACCCTCTACCCTTAAGCTTTAAACCCTTCAACCCTCTCTCTCTCACTCACTCACTCCTTCTATCTCGAGCTCCCCTCTACCCTTGAACCCTAAACCCTTAAACCCTCTACCCTCTACCCTCTACTCTAAACCCTATATCCTCTATCTCTTTCCCACTCCCTCCCTATCTCTCTCTCAAGTATCTCCATCCATTTGGGTAGCTAAAAAACTCTTGAAATTACTACCTCATCATTTCTCTCTAGAAACTCATGTCAATTTGGGTAGCTAACAAACTCTAGTGTAGTCATTCTATCATGTTTTCAAAAAATACATCAAAACCATTTATAATATCTTTTCCAAAGCCACATTCTCATGGTTGTCACGGTCAACAACTAAGGCTAAGCATAAATTCAACAATCAAGATGAAGAATCCTAGTAGGAAATATTGGAGGCTATCCTTCCTCAAATTTAATACAAGATTGTAGCTCAGACTAGAGGTGAATAAATGGGGTGCATGGATTGAAAGTGGTTGGGATCAAATGAGAGAGCAACCTCTAATTATTTTCTTTTTATTAGAGGAAAAACATGATTTTATGAGAGTTAAAAGCCATGTCCTTTTCATGATTTAATTTCATACATGCAGGATTCATTATCTTACAATAAAAAGTATATATTGATATTATAATATTTACTGTAATTATTTATAATATATAAGTATATAATATATTATTTATAATTATTAATAATATATAAGTATATAGTATACTATTTATAATTATTAATAATATATATGATTTATATATTATTAATAACTATTATATAGATATAATTTATATTATAGAGATTAAAAAGTATATAATTAATATTATATATTATAAAATAAAATTATTAGAAAAATGGCAAAAAAAAAATAAAATGGATTCATGGTAGGGGGGTTCAAGCGAACGTCGATTAAGAGTCTGCTCGAACCAGCCAACCTACCATTTTTTTAAATTATTTTGAATTGGTTCAATCAAACCTAGATTCAACCAAAACCTTATTCGACCAAACACAAGTTCGGCTGAACCACCCTTTTCCCCCCTTCTCCCCCTAGGCACCAAAAAATGTCCAAAATTTTGCACTTCAAAGCTCGATTTGAGGATGAAAATGGAGGAGACTTCACAAACCCAACTGGTATCAAGTAGTCCTCGGAATGAGCTATCCAACTAATATAATTTTAATATATTTTGGTTTTATTATCTATTTGTTTTTTTAGTTTTATTAAACATAGGTTTTTCTCATTGAAAATCAAGCTCTATGTTTTACACGTGGAAAAATAGCAAATTATAAAAAATAAAAATAAAAATATAAGTGCACCAGATATTGAAGTCCTTTATCCAACAAAAAAAATATTGAATTTTGATACATACAAAAAAGTTACGTGTTATACGGTTGTACTATATCTGAATTGTAATTGGTTTGACTTCAAAACTTGACTAAAGAAAAAATATTCAATAAAAAACTATCTAACCAAGTGGAAGCACTAGATATTGGAGTTACAAATTTAAATTCAAAAGAATTATAATTTTATCCTTCATGGAAAAAAAGTTGTACATTATATGATGAGTGTCACTTTTTAAAAATGTTGTTTTCTGAAAAAAAAAAACTAGTTTTTGAGGGAGATGGAAAAAGAAGTACAACCTAATTCCAAAAATTTTGAAAAAAATATATTTAGAATCTACAAACAAAATGTCACAAAATTCTAGTCTGCATCATCTTCAAATTCCTCACGGTTTAGCCACTATAGGTGCCCGAAAGTGAAGATTTAGTTAAAAAAATTATTTCAGTGTCCAATTTGGCCAAAAATTGTAAACCACTATTGTGGGATCACCCTTTGCACTACACACATTTAAGGTTGAGCCATTTTCAACAAGGTTTTGTTTTATCCCTGTGGTAGGGTATTGAGCTATGATCATGAAAGCATCATATTATTTTTGCACTTCCAAAGGAGGGAGCTCACTTTGGTGGAAAACAATGTCACCATTTATTCCTTGAATCATGGATGCTATATCATTTGGTTGTGCATTAGAAGGGATAATAAATTGTTGTAAAGCACTTTGAATCATGTTATGATAGTGAGGGGAGGCTTGAATAAGCTCCCATAATGATATTTTAGTAGGAGTATTCTTAAGTTATTTGACAAGATTATACTCCTTTCCACTTTGTGAAAGCAAATGAGGGATGCCAGGTAAGATAAGATTAGGTGATGGGATGGATGTTGAAGGTGCTTGTCTTGGTTACGGATTGTTCCTAGTGTTGTATGTATGAGCAACAGTATTGTAACTCAGTTGTTGTAAAACATTGTCCATAGGTGGTTCGAGGATAAGAATAGGTTTGTTTTAAACTTGTGGTTTGTTTGAAGGTGGGTAAAGAATTAGAGGATTCTTAGGATGTCCCACAGGGTATGTAGGAGATTCATTAATCGAGGGGGATCTAATGGAAACTTGCGCATGCATAACCTAGGTGGTTTTGGTTTGATGTATTTCTAATAAAGGGAAATCTAGAATCACCTTTTTATCATTATCTAAGGGAGCCAAAATGTTGTCATTTTCTCGCACCATGATATGCTCCCTAAGAGGAGGGTTTTAAGGAGAACTACAAAAAAAATGTTCTTGACATTCAAGGATTGGTTCTTCTAAAATGATGTCATCACAAGGAGGGGAATGATCATTGGTTGAATTTTCTTGCTTGTGTTTTCTTTTTTAATAATGTTTTCTCTAGGGGGAGAGTGGAAATCAAGATTCCCATGACTCTCATCAATTGTATTTCCTAACATCAAAGTATTTTCTTCACAACTGGGAGAGATACTAGGAGAAGAACAAATGTGATTGTCATGATCATTTATGATTTCATTCCTTTTTTCCCTAATTTCTTCCAAAATAGGATATGTAGGGGAATGATCATAGAGAGGGTTGTTATAGACCTTACAGGTTTGATCATTCAACACCAACATATCCTCCTCACATTCAATTTCATCCTCTAAGACATTATCACAAGTGGGGAAAGTTTTAAGAGATGAATGTAGACTAGTTGAAGTTTCAATGGTCTCTTGTTGTGTTATGTTATGATCATGATTACCTATGGTTGTTTCTTCTTGTTTATCAATGTCTTTCCTAATAAGCGAGGTAGAAGGAGAGAAACAACTATGATTCTCAAAACTCATTTATTGGTTCTTCTGACACAAAAATATCTTCTTCACTAATAGGAGAGATATTAGGAGAAGAACGAATATGATTGTTAGGAATGTCCAAGGTTGTATTCTCTTTCACTAAAACACTCTCATAGGGAGGGGATATGAACTTTTTCTTAGCGTTCTTAGAAAGGTAAGGCACTAACATTGTTTGACCAAAAATGAAAAGCAATTTTAACCATCTCATGCAATTCTTTAGTAATGTAAACAATGTATATCCAAAGATGCAAAACACTTTTATCCAATGTATGCAAAACTTTAAGAATGCAAACAATGTATATCCAAAAATGAAAAGCACTTTTATCAAACTTATGCAATTTTTTATGAATGTAAACATTGTATATGCAAAAGTGAAAAGTAATTTTATCCATATTATGCAAAGTTTCAGAAATTTGAGCATTTTTAGATCTAATGATGCTTGTAATTGAAATGATTTAAAAAATAAGGGCCCTAAATTTATTTTCTTGACCTAGATGCATAAAATAGATGTTCTGAAACTTTCCAGACTTATAGTATATGTTACCAGGAGGCTTAGGAAGCATAGAAAAGTAGATTTAAATCTTGAAAACTACAGGTTCAAACTTAATAGGGACTAAGATGCTAGCAAGGGTGTCTTGGTCCTACTGAAGGAATTTTGAGGTCTCAAGAAGTGGAACATAAAGCAATCAAGACAAACAAGTTTTTGAGCCAGAAACCCATAGAGGGACTAAGATGCCAGTAAGGACATTTTAGTCCTAGTAAGGGTTTTTTTTTAGCAAAACAAGAAAATATGGATTGTTTATAGGGTTCCTAGGTTACCTACCTAGGGACTTGATGTTTAGAAATAGAAAATTGTGCAAATGAATGCAAAAAAAAGGAACTAGTGGCAAGCAATTGGATGCAAAGTTGAATTCAATTTTTACAATTTTGAATGCAATAAAAATGTTCCTAAATGCAACCTATATGCACTTTCACTAATGCAAGATGCAATGCAAGAATGAATGCAACCTTGATCTAGGAATTCAATGGACTCCAAATCAGAAAATAAATGTTCAAAGATGTCGAGTTCACCAAAATTAATAATAGGGAAAATGGGGTTTTGGTATCTACCACTATTCTCCAATTGTCATTCAATAATGTCCTAAGAATCCTAATTGGATTGACTATCAACCTCAAAGGTGAGTCAATTATCAACAAGGAAGAAATAGGAAGGGAGTTCTTTAGCTTTGAGGGGTTCACTACCAAGCAAAAGCTTGGAAAGGACAAGTACGCAGTCAACTCACAAAACCTAATAATGCAAGCTAAATGATGAAATTATGCAACAAGTTAGGATGTGTGTACCTGGGAAGTTTGGAAATGTGACAAGGATTCTAGAAATGCAAAGAAGCTATCAAAATATGCTATGGAGGACTAAGGCGCCCTTACTCTCTAACTAGTCTTGCTACTATTTTTCGGAGCAAATGCAGAATCTTCGGATGTCGGAATAGGATCCGAAAGAATATCTGCAAAATTCTACTCTGAGTACTAAGGCACCCTTGCTACCATCTTAGTCCCAATCTAAATTTCTGAAATCTCCAAATGTGATCTTGAGGCTTGATGTCAGCACTTCCTTCTTGGATCTCAAGTTCTGAAACTTCTAGATATGGCCTGTAGGTGAGTTTCCGTGAAGATGACAACTTTGTAATGCAACTTTGCACTTAAAATGATCTTCAAGTCTTCAACCTAATTCTACAATCACAAACACACAAGAGAGGAAAAACTTGATGATTGTTAATGAATGGGGGTTTGCCTTGGTCAAACCCCTTGTTGGTAATTAAACCTTGAAATAGAATGAAATGGAGGGAAATGATGAATGAACAACATGGAATGTCACAACTCACCAAAACCTTGTTATGAAGTTTGCAAACTTGTGTGAGATGGCTAGCTTGGACATAGATCATGAATCAAAGGAATGCTTGATAATATGGACTTGAATTTCTTGCTTGAATCAAAACCCTACATCACAAATTCTAGCACAAAAACACACATGATGCAAGAAGATCTTTGATATGATGCTTGAATCTTGATGATGTCTCCAAATGCTTGATGAATTGCTCTTGATCTCATAAACTTGCCTTAAGAATGAATACTTGAATGCTTGTTATTCTTGGATATGAAAAATGAGTGAAAGAACCTTGTATTTATACTTATCCATGCTTAATATCCCGAAATTACACCACAATGAGCTGACATATGAATTCATTAATTAATGGAGGCTAAATCCTGCTAGAATTTGAAATTAAATCCTGAAAATAACTTAAGGGGTACCACTAAGATGCACTAGGTGGTGCTTAGTCCCAAGGCATGAAACTTGGGGCACAAACTCCAAAAAGTGGCCCATTTAAGAAACACTTGAAATTAGGGTCCAAAGACCTTTGAGGGAAAAAGATGCCCTAGGTGGCATCTTAGTCCTAACCCAAAAATTAGGGACACTCAGACAAAATCATTAAATTATCATTTATCCATTGATGCTTGTCGGGATTAGCCAAAAAAAGATATAGTTTATTAGGCTTGTGGATGCAAAATAGGACCAATTAAGACATAAATAAGGATAAATAAAGCAAATTGGGCCCGAACAAGTGTGAAAATGCAAGGGTATGCATTTTCCTACACTACTCTACATATATGTACTTGTGTTATGGGTTTTTCTTGGTAATTTGTAAATTTCCACTTTCTAATTTTACCTTTATTTTTCATCAATAGTTTTTAAAATTAGGCATTGGAGGTATTGAAAATACCTTGTTAGGTTTTTCATATGACCCAGCTACAAGAAAATTATACCTTGATTAACCCCTTGAAATTGAACAATATCAAATATATAAAATATTTACTCATTTTATCGCCCCAAATTGAAGAATGTTAGTATTAATCACTAAATAGAATGGTTAATCTTTAAAATTATTGAGAATTTTAGGATTAGAGATTTTTAGAACAAATACATTGAATGTCTTTGGATACTAGCACATAACATTAAATTGTGCCAAAAGTGGGTCTAGTTGGTCAAATTTGAATTTTGAATTTAAAATTAGAAAGGACATGTTCACAATCATGAGATTGAATTTGGATCTTTAGACTTATCCTAGAATATAATAACACATATATCCAAGTGGAAAATGACTAATTGGAGGTGGATGCTTAGATAGATGTGAAAACAACCCACTAAGATGAATGTCTAAGAGTGTGTATAAATGGTTAGGGTAGGGCTAAATATTTATGTGTATGTATATGTGGATTAAGAAGCTACAAAAATGAGCCCAACTTTGCAAATCATGTCATTAGTCATTATGCACATGTGTATTAAGACATTACCTCAAAATAAACACAAAACAAAATGAAAAATGGCATGTGTATACAATTTACAAAATGCTATCAAATAATTTTTGAAAATATGTAGAGTTTAAAATGAGGCTTAGATCCAATTAAGAATTACAAAACAAATTGTTGAATGACTTCATCTTTTACAAAAATACAATATCATCTACTATGATTATGGCTAAATCACTTGGTTTAATCATGTCAATGGATTGAGAAAATTAAAGTGTAACTTAATACAAAAGTAAAAAATGCCTCTGATAATATAAAACTTCAATAGAAGTTGATGTCGACATTGGTCGACTTTAGCATGTTGTACTGCATTAAATTATTAATGTTGGACATTTCTTATATCTCTTTGTTTTGTAAATACTACATAAAACATGTCCTCACATGTCATTATATTGTGGTGACCCCACAATACTAGAACTCAAGTCCTCTATTTCTTAATCCACTCCAACCTATTTGTAGCTGAGCTATACTTAATACAATTATATATGTTGAAGTAATTTGTTGCAAGAATTATAGAATGATACCTCATCTATCCTTCATTTTGTAGAGTCAAAAATTGTGCACCCTTACAATTTCACACTGCATCATGTCCTCACTTTAGCCCTCTAGTATGGAATACTTTAACTACAAAATGTTAACACTTAAACCATGCATTACTAGTATTTATATGATAATTCAAGCCCTTCAAATCTAAATTTTCCAAGACAAGAGTGTGATGCAATAGCATCCCATGAAATTTCGTAGCTCCAATGATCATTGGAGCATTACCTTCTCATTGACAATTTGAAAATAATACTTCTACATATAGTCAAACCAAGAAAATTAACTCACACTTTCCCCAAATTTTAAACTCTCTAACTCTCTCAAGCTCTACAACTTTGGAAAAAATATTATCATTTTTTATTACCAACAAGTTATTTAGCTTTGTGCATGTAATTTTTTTAAGCCTCTTTGATTATCATCTTCATGGGATTACAAAGAACAGAACCACTAAGATAACGACTTTCTTCTTGGAGGTTTTGGAAGAACTTCTAGGTGATTTGACTCCAATATTATTGTTTTCTTCCTCTTATTTTTTATCATTTTTATTTGCAATAGAAGATTTCAAATGCTATCATAGTTAAATTGTTAGTTTCTATATCACAATCAATCACATTTTTATTTTAGAGAATTTTCATATTTTATCTTTTCGATATTATTAAAAAATCTTTCCTATCATGAAGGTCAAAAGACCAAAACAAGGGTTTGACTGAGGCAAGCCCCTTAAACGACCACCTAAAATATTTTTCTTTCTTTTCTTAATGTGCAAACTTCATAATATTGGAAGATAAAGCCTGATTTAGTGATACCTTTCCAACATTTTTCTCTTCGGCATTTCAGTCTCTCAATTAGAGGATTTATATAATTAACCTCACTGTCATTTTTGTTATTTAATATTGTGCACTCTTTGAGCTTGTTATTTTTTATTTTGTGTGTACATGAATTCTTGGTTGTATTGTACTTTTCTTCAAATATCTAGGTTGGATGAAAACACATCACAAGGATGTATGCACGATACAATGGTGTGAGAGGCAAAGGTTTCCAAAGAATTACTACAAGTTCTCATAAATTGATATTTTTCAATTATGTTGAGATTATCTTGTAATTCATCTTCAAAAGAGAGATATTTTCACCAATTTGTTATAGTTGGATATTTGATATTGTAAACTTAAAATTTTCTCTTTAATTGCAAATTTCATTTATGTAAAAGGATAATCAAAATTGTTTGAGTAGTATAAAAACAATCAATTCATCCTAATATATTGTATGATATTTACTCTTAAGGAAGGTTAACTTTCATTTGCAAGAATTAAATTTTCTACTCTGCAAATTTTCAATAGACCATTTAAAATTTAGTTTGTTTTGTTCTCAAATTTGTTTGATAAAAAAATGACTATCATGTGATTAATTTAATTTCTAGCTACAAATAATTTTAATCAAAATGTTTTAAAACAAATTCTTGAGGATCTAAATATGAAATCCTAGACCTCTAAGTTATGAATATTTTTACAAGCCTTTGAGATGGAAGGCATTTGATCTTTGAGGTTTTGCTATTGTTAGTTCATATGAACTAGAGTTTTGCAGCTAATATGTAGGTTAAATTACTATTTCAACATTATCCATGTCTCCATTGGACTTCTGCTTAAATTTAAGCAGCTGGAGTGTTCCCATGCAAATTTTTTACTATGGGAAAAAGGATAATTTGGAACCTTTCTCTATTTAATAGAGTGGCTATTATTCAGGAATTGAAAAATAAGTTTCTAAAAAAAAAGAGTTAATAATAAACATATTGTCAAAAAGTCATGTGGCTCTCCAAATTTATTTCCCTCATTTTTAACATTTGTCTACAATTTTCTTTCTAAATTTTAAGTGCACAAATTATTATTAATACTATTAATACAAATTTTAAATGACTGCTTCAAAATAAACAAAAAATAATAAATATTCATAAAACCACCGGCTCTATAAATAATTTGCCATCTTCACTTGTTTTAGGAGATTCTCTTTATATTCGGTTTACTGTTGTTTTCTGATAGTGAATTTACGTGTCTATCTTGTAGGTTTTACTCTGTTATAGTTGAATGTGTAGCTACTTGAGATCCAGAAAATGATTAAAGATCATCAATCTTTAGTTGGAAAATCAATTCCCTGTTTGGACGAATCTTCTGAAATTGATTCTTGCCAATATGTGCGTTCAGAAATTCCTGTGATGGAGACTGGTAAACACTGAAAACTGTCCGAATCATCATCTTCTTCATTTTCCAGACTGTTTATACCATATGGGAGGTGGACATTATGGAGTCCACTGTGAAGGCATCTCTGTCTTAGCTGCTGATGACTGCACACCCAGTTTTGGAACAGGCAGAGTAGTTGGCAAACTTGACGTGGTCTCTTGAGTAATTGAAGCTCAATGTATCCTGCATAGGTATTTAAGTATATTTAGAAAATAAAACTATATGATGGTCCAGAAGTCTGAAGATTATCATGCTATGCTTCCATAATGCTTTGTTTTAACAGAAACTTAGAAATTTAAACATGCTCAATGATCAAATCACATAACAGTTTGGGCAAGTGCCACCCATTCAAATGAAAACATGAAGAAGCAATAGATATATTGGATATTGAAGTGGAAAGAGCAAAAGTTATATTGGATATTGAATTTTCTTTCCACGTGATAGATTACTCATGTTTTGCCAAAATGTGAAGGTCAGATTTTCATTTATCAGCAATAGTGAAATTGAACAAATATTCTGTAGCTCATCCTCTTCAAAATATCAAATTAACATAATGAGCATTAATTCTATTTTTTTTCTATAAATTAAGAAAAAGAACAAAAGGAAAAAACTAGTCCCAGCGGAATCTTACATATGAAATGAGAACCAGACTTAAATTGACTATACCTGTGAATTTTCTTCAGTTTCTACTGAAGCGGATATAGTTATTGTTTGAAAAGGCAAATTGAACACATCTTGTTGGGATTCACAATGGCTTATAAAAAAGTGTATATAAGGAGAAAAAGTTTTAAACTTTCACCAAACATAAATTGAAGAAGAATGAGTTGAAAGAGAACAAAATAAGCCTAATTGTCAAACTAAAAAGAAATGCATCGCTTCATCAATACCTGCATTGAATTTTGAATTAGAGAGAAAACATCAGAAGCATGTATCCATTACCTGGTAAAATAAGACATTCTCCATTGAAGACTTGGCTAAACTAAGTTCCAGATAGATGAAAAAAATTAACTTAAAAAAAATTCTAGCAACAAAATTCATGCAAGAAATTATTGTTTACAGAAAGAAATGTTACATTGTGTTGACAAGAAAGCCCTAATGTCTCCCATAAATGCAACTGCAACCACGAAGATAGAAGGTCCCATTGGAGGTAGAAGAACATATCTATAACTTCCTTAGAACAGGGTTGATGCCACTTTGTTTCTGCTTGTGTGGAGTAGTGTAAGTAGGTCAAGCTTTAACTACAAAAATTAATATCTTGAAAACTAATGAGACTTTATTGAAATGTTTCATGCAATTCTATATTCAAAGCATAGCATCTACATAATCATTCAGATTTCCAAGTATAAATGTGCATTTGATCCAAGAAACAAAGTAATTTGAGGGAAGCTTCTAAACGGAGTAATCCTTCAAACCTCAAAGTAATTAGACTGACAGGCTAGCTATTTCACAAAAAGAATAAGAAAGATGCAGATTTAGTACAACAAATGAGGCAAACAACAAACCTCGGAGCTTGGCTGACATTCAAATCTCTCAGTTTTTCGTAATGAAGAAGCATTTAGAACAAAGCTTTCATCCATGAAGTATTCATCTGCAGAAAATTCAGTAACCTGTTTGATTAAAAATACATCCAATTCATTAGAAGTTAAACCATCTGAATATGGTCTCTTAATGAATGGCAACAACAAAAAAAGAGATATTGCATTTCAAGGTATGTATACTCCATTCAAACAGAAATTATCAACCAAGAAACGTGCACGATAAGATAAAACCAGTAACCTATGCTACACAGACATTCGAATGAGAACCGCAAAGATATAGAAATTGAGAACCAGATTGCACATGCTATTTGTGAATGATGAGTGTTAAATTAGAATGCAAATGAGTTGAATTCTCATATAGTCATATTAAAGCTTGAAACGAGCTGTAAGAAATTGCTCATCCTTGGAGAAGTATAATGTACACTTTTAAGGAGCAGTTTAATACGAGTGCCGGTGTTTTAGCAATGTTCTACGTGATGCCATTTTTACTAATTAAAAGGTCAACTGGGGTTCTAAGAAGTCTTGGGTTTAGCAAAATCTTTAATCTCACAATAAGAGGGGTTTCTGAATTGTTATGAAGCCTTTCAGAATGTCAAAAATAGTTTATGGTCCAGTTTGGGGACTTAGTAGCAAGTCAGGTATAGGAAGTGTGCTATTTGTATGAATCCCAAAAGAAAAAGAAAATCAATTTGAGTCTCGAGTCCTCTGTGAAGGCAAAAGTATATTATATAATGTTGTGTTACCTCCTCTTGAGGAGGAAAATTTTTCATGGGTATCATTTGATTTTGCATGCGAATAGTGATCACAAATATCAAATTTTTCAATCGTTCTTTTTTTTTTAATTTTTTTTAAAGAGATGGTTAGTTTTCTCTTTTATATTTTTGAAATCAAGTAGAGGTGTAAAATATGCTTTCAACATTAATTTAAGAGAGTAGTTATGTGTAAAAATTAAATTGATTATTTAGTTAGAAGAAAATAAATACAAAAGGAATGTATTATAATATGACAATTTACATGGGGAAAATCTTATTGAGAGAAAAATATTTTTTGAAAACTTTGATTTGAAAAGCTCATTGAGAAACTTTCTTTTTTAAATTATAGATCTTGAAGATGTCCATGCTACTGTAATCCACTTACTTCAGTTAAAGCTCATATAGACATTCTTTTAAAGTCAAAGTCAACCTCTAAAGTCTTGAAATTACATTTTTTGTTCTTCAATATTAAGATGCAAGATTGAGACACCATTACTAGCAATTTCAATTTCTGATTATTAATAACTCTCAAATAGATGAGTTGGATCTAATATAAAACTACCCACCCTAATATTTTATGATCAAATAATATTTAACTACAAATATTTGATACTTTCATGAAGTACAAGTGTTCATGAATGAAAATGTCAACAGATTTTTTTGGTGCACTATAAAACATGGGCTTGTTCCTTCTAAGTAGTATATTTTTCCAATGTTTGGGGTGGCCTTTGAACTAGTATAGTTTATTTTATATTCTAGGTCTTTTGTATATTGTTTGATTTCCATTGATTGTCACAATATTAATGATAGATTTAAAAGGTATCATATTATATTGAATGAGATACCTTACAAGCTTGTACCAAGAATTTGAGACTAGCAAGAAACTAATTACATGTTAGACCCTACAATATTCTTCATAAACTAAGGTAAGAAGTCATTAATTATGTTTCCAGAAACAACAGCCACATTATATAAACACAAAACTAACACATAGCAGCATAAACTGAAAGTAGTAAGTTGTAAGCACCAACTTATTAATTATTTAGGTCACACACTCAATATTCAAAATATTGTGAGGTAGCAAAGTTCATCATTACCCTTTTATCTAGGCCTACAACTTGAGATTCTTCATCTCTTCCATCCTTCCTTAAGTTAATTTACCCTTTTGAAGTGACCTTGTGAATCCAATCATGTCCCCTTTTATCCCAAAGCACTGAGTAAGTTCTCTTTCTATAATTGGACAAGACTAAGTGTTTAGTTAGGAATGTTTATGTTTGAAATAAGGTGGTTGAGTCTTTAGTTATGAAGCAATTGTGTCTTTGTGCCCTTTAGTTGAGTGGCAACTAGGTGTATCAATAAGATAGTTGCATATTAGAATAAGGCATCATGTGTGTGGCATCACACCAATTTGCAACAATTTTCTATCTACTTAGGATTGGAATAAAGTTGAACATGTGGTAAATAAACTATTAGAACTACCACTAATTAAGGAGGTTAACTATCTGAAATTTCCACCAATTGAGGACTTATAGTAAATTATTGAAAAAGTGGGATTATCAAACAACACATAAGGTATAAGAGAGAAACACTCACCCCTCATTTTAATGTTAGTGGCATTGCTACAACTGTTGGGTGCACTAGAGATGAAACCCTTTCAAGGATGAACCTTTCATCTCAAGGATGGAAACCCTTAGGAGTAGCATGTGGTGTATCTTGATAGTAGATTTGAATAGAGTGAATTGGACTTTCATGCTAGTGAGTGTATTAAAATCATCAAATATAGCTAGTTGTGTATCATTTAGGTTCAATCTTAATGTATGTCTATGATTGTGAAAATAATATTAAAAATATGTGTCTATATGTTAGTTAGAATAGTTTTGGGTTTGCTTTTTATATTGTTGGTTGAGGCAATTATAGTAGTACATTTAGTCTAGTTTATTGTATTGAGTTAAGGAAATCAAAGCCCTTGTAGGAAAATTGGCTTCATTAGCACCATCATAATTATTATTATTATAGGTCGCAAATGTAGTGTTGGGCCAATTAGCTCTTTTGGAGAAATGAACAAATATAAGTTCCTTTAGGGTCAGAATTAGGTTAGGAGGGTGTCCTCTTGGAAGAATCTTAAATAAAATCCTAGATATCTAGTTGAGAGGATCCAAGCCCGTATCTTAAAGAGAGGTTACCTTGTTCATAGTGATCCATAGTGTTTTTTGTAGTAGATATTTGTATGGAGGAGAAGCTACTTTAAAGACAAAGACTCCATTCCCTGCAACATCTAGTAGAGCAGGTTGGCTATGGTGATACAAGAAGCCAAAGATTTTGATACCCTATGGTCTGGTTAGGAGACATGTTTGATTCACACAAGCTATAAAACAAAATAGATAAGGAGAAGATACTACACCAACTGATCATGTGTTCACACCTAGCATGGAGAAATATCAAGAATAAACACACACAATTAAAAAAGCAAGCAAAGGAGAACACAAAGAAAGACTTGAGTTGAGAATAAGCTAGAATATTTTTCTTGGAAAGAAGAAGAAAACAATCTAATAAATGATCCAACACCAAAACAATCAAAGAAAGGATATAATGAATATTTTGCTATAAATGATATAAGATATATATAATTCATTTACAAATTTTTAAATAGATCAAATCTAAATTTGTGCTAGTTTACTCTCCAATAAAATAAACTGATACGAAAGAGAGCTTACCATTGATCATCATAAAAGTGGTGAAGTTTCATCTCCAAACTTGCAAACTTGAACGCATCTAGATGGGAAAAACACAAACGCGTCAAATTCAGAAAAGAAAAAGTAAATATTATTTCTCTTACTGTAAACAAGAAAGTAACCCTACTTCCATATTTTTGGTGCACCCAACTCACCTTCAATCTCTCTTTCCCACAACTGCCAGGAAGAATAAGATTCGTTCTTATTCACTCTGGGCCCCTCTATTCGCAGGCATCCATAGCAAAATTCTTGGGCGTAGCTATACTCCGTCTCCACCAATCCATACTGAACTCATAAGCTCGACGACTCTGCATTTCTTGGCAATGGTATCAGGCAGCTTATTTTATTTTCTACAACCTAATTGCAGCTGTAAAGGTTGCGAATGGTATAAGGGAGTTATTTAATATTGGTAAACAAACTCAAATCTAAGGGTATCAAGGAGGTTATCTAATTTTGAGAGGTTATTTATATATCTACAATAGAATTTAAATGTTGCAGTTCTGATAGGTTGCCAATAGTATCAGGAAGGCTATTTAATTTTGTACAGGATCTTAAGTCTAAATGTTGCAGCTGTGATAAGTTTCCAATGGTATTAGGGAGGCTATTTAAATTTTCACATGAAAATAAGTACAAATGCTGCAACTGTGATAGGTTGCCAATGGTAATAGGGAGGTTATTTAATTTTATACAACCACTCAGCTCTAGATGTTGCAACTGTGATAGGTTGCCAATGGTATCAGGGAGGCTATTTAATTTTGTACAGCACCTTAAATCTAAGTGATACAGTTGTGAGAGGTTTCCAATGGTATCAGGGAGGTTATTTAATTTTGTACAATCACTCAATTTTAAATGTTGAAGCTGTGAGAGGTCGCCAATGGTATCGGGGAGGTTATTTAAATTTTTACACCTCCTCATGTCTAAATATTGCAGCTGTGACTGGTTGCCAATGGTATGAGGGAGCATAGTTAATTTTTGACACAAACTCAAATCTAAATATTGCAGTTGTAACAGATTGCCAATGCTATCAGGGAGGTTATTTAATTTTGTACAATCACTCAAATCTAAATGCTGCAGCCGTGATAGGTTACCAATGGTATGGGGGATCTTACTTATTTCTTGACACCAACTCAAATTTAAATATTGCAGCTGTGACAGGTCGCCAATGGTATCAGGAAGGTTATTTAATTTTGTACACCGACTCAAATCTAAATGCTGCAGCTGTGTTAGGTTGCCAATGGTACGAGGGAGCTTATTTAATTTTTTACACTCTCCCAAATCTAAACGCTGCAGCTGTGACAGGTTGCCAATGGGGCGAGGGAGCTTATTTAATTTGCTACAGTCCCTGAACTCTAAATGCTGTAACTGTCTCAGGTTGCTAAAGGTACGAGGGAGCTTATTTAACGTTCTGCAGTCTCGCAACTCTAAATGCTGTAACTGTGACAGTTTGCCAAGAATATTAGAAAGTAAATATTGGAGGTTGGAAATATCGCCGTCTACTTGCATTATCCTCAAATCCCAGATGTTATCCACAAGACTGAAGTGAAATGGCCCCTGTATTGCAAAGCGCCCAAAGCTACGCACAAGACTGAAGTGAAATGGCTTCTGTATCTCAAAGCTACAGTTTTTCAACCGTAACCATATCAAACTTGGAGGAAGCATGGCTCGCGTGATGCTGTCTATGGGCAGATTCTCTAAGTGAAGAAATCGAAGAACAGATCCGTGCAACGTTTCAAGCCTTTGTGAATTACCTCCATTGAGTCGAAGGCGAGATAAATTGATGTTATTGAATACGGTGCTTAAATGAATTGCATCCCATTGTCGAGTACCCTCTTTTTCAGCGATGGTTCGCCCCATATCTCGTAAATGGTCATGCATATCAAACACACCTTTGTCGTCAATCTTTATCAGTAACTTCAGGGAAAGATTATGTAGAGCTTTGTGTACCATCCTGTACAAAGATTTCCAGTAAACAATGGGATACTTTTTGTCTTCTCAGATAAAGAAGCAAGCAATGTCCAGAAATATTTCTTTTTCCTCTTCACTAAGAGCACAGTAACTGATTTTGAGTCTTTCATGAATGTCTGGGCGGAGAGTAATGTTGTGAAGGGCTTCTGTCTAGCAATCTGGATCATTCTGCTTATCATACAAGAACGATCCAATCACTTCCAGTGAAAGAGGATGCCCCTTACAAGCTTCCACTATTCTTTTGGACAGATCCTCGTGAGTGGGGCTTGGAGATGCTTTGAGAAAAGCATGCCAACTAAATAACTGGAGACCTCCATTTATGTGCAATCCAGTCATCTCGTGGATGCATTCAGATGAGACCCCCGCAATATGGAGAATGTGTTTGTTTTTACAAGTAATAATAACTCTGCTACCAGGGGCCAGCCAATCCCCAACCAAAGCATTTGATTGCTCACGAGCGTCCACATCATCTAAAATCAGAAGCACCCGTTTTCCTCCCAAACGATGCTTGAACAAAGATATACCCTCGTCAACATTGTCCACTTCTCCATCATGATTGGAGAAATCTTTAAGAATTTTTTTCTGCAGTTTTATCAAATCTCTACCCTCCGCACCAGTACTGCGGATATTAAATACAAAAGAAGCAGCGTCAAAATTACCAGAAACTTGATTAGGGGAGAGGGCCCAGTAGTCGTGCACCCTAACTTCGCGCTTCTAATTATCCTACGTCGAAATTTCAAATCACTCCCAATTTTTTAAAGCAGCTTACTTGGCAAGTTCTCTGCTTATAACTAAGGTTTCAGGGCCACATCATCAAATATGATGCCACATCAGCATGCGTTTTTGTCAAGGTGTCCAAAAAGGCCCCAAAAATAGTGAGACCAATTCTCGTGCATTACATCATGAGTAGTTGAGCGCTGATGTGGTATCACATGATTGGTTGCTTTTTAGATCAAAAGCATACATTTTGTTTAATTATGGGTAGTCAAATCACAACTATTGGACATTATATAAACGACTATTGGTTATTATATTTACGATTGGGTGCACGACTATTGGACCCCGCATGACTATTGGGCCCTCTCCCCTATATACAGCCTTGGCAAGCGTGGTCTTGCCAGTACCACCAATACCCAGTATTCCAGCTTTAACCACACCTCCCTCTGAATTGAGTTTAAATTTGTGAATGAGATCCTTGGTCACGCTTTCCAGTCCCACAGGGTGCTTGGCAACTTCTAAGGGCACTCTGTCCAATGTCTTAATCACATCATTCACCACCATCTTTACTAGTTGTGCTTCGAAGCTGCACATAGTCCATTTAATATCAATTAAAAAGGAATGCAAATGAAAGGGCCATTAGTTGCATAGACCCAATACCTGTAAATAAATAATCAAATGTTCATCAAAATGGATCTATATTTGAACATATGAGAATGTATGAATATTATATAAAAATAGCATAAATACATTCATGAAAAAGTAAAATATTTTCTTTTTTGTCTCAAATAAAATATCATAAATGTTCACTATAAGTGTGTCATTTATAAAATAAAATGCTCATTTAATAAAATATGCTGATTTAAACAAGTATTGTTATGATAGTGAAAAAATATTGCTTTCATGTGCATAACTATTGGGATAACAATGTACAAGTTTTGAAGTATTTCATATTAATAGTTTGTCCTATCACAAATATAAAAGGTGAGCACAATAAATACCATGTATTTTCTCATTAAATGTGAAGGATTTTCAAAGAGTTTTAGTGTTCAATTTTTGATCCATTTTTGTTTCATATAAGTTGTATTTTAAATAATTATGTGTTGCTTTCATACCAAGAAATAGTTTTTTTGTGTTTAACTATTGGTCCATTTGTATTGAATATACAAGCTAGAGCTAACAAAAATTTATGATTACCAAAAGGTATTTACTCCATTTAGGTTGAATATAAGTTTTATTTTAAATAAAAATATGATATTCTACAAGCTCAACAAATGATATTTTTTTTCAACTACTAGGAGTACCATGATTAAGTTTCAATCAAATCTTTAAAAAGTCAAATTTTGGACACTTCTCATTAGATGTGTTGATGTGGCAAGTTGCATGATGAGTCACACCTCTAAACCTTAGTTATAGATAGATAAGAGGTCAATCCACATTTCAATAAAAAAATGAAGGTCTTACGATATTCTAGGCAATCACTACATGCTTGCGAAGTTAGCCTCCATGACTACTAGCCCCTCTCCCCTAACATAGAGATTGTTTTGGCACTAGAGACATAAGTAGAAAAAGTTGAAAACATATCATATGGAAGAGAAAAGTTGAAAAATAACAAAATAATTGTCATTCAATATATTTATGTCATAATAAAATTTATTAAAATATATATTATCAAAATTATAGAGTTGTAATAGTGAATTTAACATATCTAAAGTTTTCTAAATATTCTCAATGTAATAATAAGTTTTTAAATTATATTTTTATATGAATTTGGTTCATGATATATACATTTTAAAAATTAATTCTAATCTTTAAATATATCGCTTATCACTTTGGTTTAGATATGCAAGTACAAAATTCACCCAAATCATTTTTCATGTTAGAGATTTAGTCTTTAAAATTTTAAATTAAAATTTAGATCTTGTTGCCCTCTTCACCAATTTTTTTGTAACTAGCTATTATGAGCAATCCTAATGTATGTTTGTGGTATATGTCTATTATGTTATTATTTTAAAGATATTTATTTAAAATCACAAGGATGATCCATAAATCATTGAAGATGATTTATGAGAATATCAAAGCATTATATCAACAAACATTATCATAGGTCCATCACATATATTGTTGTCATTAATCATTGTTCAAAGTTGTTAGATTGGTACTACTAGAGCTCTACTAAATAAAGATATGATCCTCATAATTCAACAGATTCCTCAAAGGTGTTTACAACATCACCTATCACTACTAAATTTAAATATTAAAATATTAAGGCAAGCAATTTTTGAACAACCATTTTTTTCAATTAATTTAGTTCATATAAGAAAATCAAATCTGCAAGTGTAGATTTGAACCAAAGTAAAACACAACTAGTTCACAAATTTTGAGGTACTTGTCTAATTACACCCTAAAATTTTTACATTCAATTATACAATCCATGCATCTTAAACATCATTTGTTATCTCTCCACCTAAGCATTGTCCAAATATAACTCTCTTTATTATATAAATTAATTTATGGGTGTGGAACGTAATAAAACCCCTTTTAATCATATTAAAAAAAAGTCATATAAATGGAACCAATATATTTTAAATTAATTCATTTTATATTTGAAAGAGACTACAAGATCAAAGAGTTGACAACAAACACAAGATGAATATGAATCAGTGATAATGTATTCAACTCCGCTAGAATAATGAGCTCAAACCCTCAATATATAGCATGAGGATGAGCAACCATAAGCCACAAGAATAGGCACGCATGGCATGAGAATAGGCACACATGGCATGGATTGAGGAGAGGACTCCTCATCCTGCAGTGGTGGCGAGTTGCTTTCCTCTATTCAAGGGAGAGGTGTCAAGAGGGATTGGACACCACTCAAGACACTTCAACAACCTTGACACCTCATGGGGAATGAGTCAAGGGTCAACTCAAACACCTAACTAGGCTTACATTAGCCAAACTAGAGTAGAATACACTAACAATATTAAACACTAGTTGAAATTAGTCCACTTATTTTGAATGTGCCTAAGTTCATTAGATTCATTCTCTCACATTGGCTCTAGAACTAAGTAAAAAAAATCATCATATTTAATTTCCTAGCTTAGCATTTAATTCTAAATTATCTATTCCCATAGCTATCATGTACTTTAATCTAGGTTATTTTTTGTTTAAATTTATTTGCATCTTATTGGATTAGCCTAGATTAGCATAAGGAAAAGTGTGTCATCCTTTACTTTTTTGGTCAATTCATCCCATCCACCACACTAGAGTTTTGCTTTAGGGTTTGTACCTTCACTAATTTTAAGTTTTAGATCTAATGTTTTTTAATTGCATCATCATTTTATATTTTTCTAAGGTTTTGTGTTTCTATACATTATTATTTCATTGTTATATATTTTGTGTTCCTCTACATTATTATTTCATTGTTATATATATTGTGTTCCTATACATTATTGTTTTATTATTATATCCTTTCTTGTAAGGTTTATGCTTTATTGTGTGATGTCATGATTTCCTACCCCATTGACCCTTAGATTGGTTATTAGGATTTTATTTTATATCAAATGTACTTTTTTTTTTTCCAACTTAAAATTGATTATATTTTGTTGTATTACATTATTTGTGTCATGATTTACTCGTGATCTTAATCTTTCATTGAGAAGTACTCATTCAAACCCTAATATGACCATCTAATATGATAACAATGATATATATCTTCTAATGCTCGTGTTGAGACTTAATTTTGAGGATCAACAAAACTATGATCATGAGATCCATTTGGCTAAACAATATCTCACAATTACTAGGCAAGCTTTATTTGATGAATTTCCTCAAGCAAAGTATTTTAGTTAATTGGTACATCTCTTTTAAAATAATTTGAAAGGGGCTTCATATAAAATGAATATTTTAAATCATCATATATCTTTATTGGATCCATCTACTTGTGTATCATATCAACCATCTATTAGGAATAGAATCACAAATAAATATATAATAAAATAAATGTAGAAATAAAATATAAAAGAACAAAAAAACATTGGGCTACATCCATGAAGAAACAACCATTCCTTCCTTTATTTTATCCAAAAAAATAAAGATTTACAACCTACAACATATTTGATGTAACTTCCTCTTCTCTCTATCACAATCTCCTCACATAATATAATTCAATACTCAACCATAATGTAATGCCCTCATAAATAGGGTTTTCCTTCAAGGGAAAGAAAAACTAACATAATCTCTACCATAAGACATGTGACTTAATGATGAACAATCCATATTTACAATGAAAAAATATATGTAAAATATGGCTTTTTGGGGTGATGTCCCCAAACCCTCATCAAGGCATTTTTCCCCCAAATCCCTCATCCGGGGGATGGGTCCCTCAAACCCCATAGGGGGGTACTCCCCACACCCCCCCCCACATTGGGAGAATATGCCCAACCTAGTGTCCTATATATCTACATGAGTTTTTTCCCCATTGTAGGTCACATAGCCACTTGCATTTCCCATGTTGGTGATAACTTTAATGCACATATCTACTCTATATTTTCCCATGTTGGGGTAATTTACTTACTTTATGCACATTTCAAGTATATATGAACTTCATGCCTAATAACTGATACTTACTTACCTAATGGTCACATGATACATTCTTGATATTTATTTCCCTTGATTCAAATGCTTTCATGTTTATTCTTTGATTACATTTACTGTGTATTATTTTTCCATCACATGTAATTCCTTCCACATTATGTGTGTAACCAATTGGAGGGGCATACATTATTGATAGCACTCCTCTTATTTAGATTTTCAAGTAGGCACAAATGCTACACAAAGACTCATTATTGTGGCTATATATGGAGCATTATCATGTCATGATGTGGAAAAGATTGATATGCCACATAGTGGTCAACACATCATATCACTTTCCATACAAGCAAAATTTCTTAACCCTGTTCCCCATTTCAAAACTTTTGTTTTCTTAAACAACTAAGAAAATTTATATTTTATGCTTATTTCACTTGTAAGACACAAGCTACCCATTAACCCAAGGGCATCATGCAATAGGTAATATCGTAGGATGCTAGTTCATGAAGGGGAATTTAATATTTGAAATTATTAAATTAATGTTTTGTTCCTAATTATTTGATGAAACATAGTGGAAGAAGTTGGGGATTGACCCTAAAATATAAGAAGTTGTAAGAATAAAGATATAGATTTAATTTTTAATGATATTTACTTTTGGCTTTCATGAAGCCACATAAAGGATTTGGTTATGTTATTTATGTAGAGATTAAAAATAGATTTGTTTACTCCTCAATGTGTTGAATATTGAAGGTATTTGTACACTATAGATAAGATATATGTTTAATTCAAAAAAAGGGATTTAGCATGTACATCTTGTAGGATGATATATAAGTTAAATGAGAAAATAATATCATTGTGGGCCTCTATTAGGAGGGTCTCATACATCAAATTAGTGTTTCACTTTCCAATGACAAGAAACAATATTTACCTTTTTAAACATTTTAAAATACATTTTTAAAAATTTATTAGTGGGTCACATAAAAATATTGTGGTACTTAATAGATACCCTATTTACAAGATTGCAACATGATAAAGATTAAGATGAGCTTTTCTATTTTAAGGTAGATATGAGATGGTTGAACAATTATATTTCCAATTTCTTGCAATATACCTATGCACTTAAGTCAATTTATTCTCTCAATCTAGAAATATAAAATAAATCAAGAATGACCCTATACTTACATTAACTAGTTTTCCTTAAAAAAATATATATTTTTTTTTATTAGTGACTAATGTATTTTATTTTCATAATCTCCAATTATAATTCATTCAAGACTTTTCACCTGGATCTAGATGTGGCAATAGTAGAAATTAAATGTTTAGTTCGACATATGAGGAGTATATATAAATACAGGTATAAAATTTTATCATTAAAAACAAGTACCTAAGATATATGATTAAAAAAACAAGATATTTTAATTAGAAAGGAGAATTGTTTTATTTTAGGGGGAGGGGGTATTAAATATTAAAGATATAGTTAAGATTTCATGACTAAAGGTGATATAGAATAATTTTACTGGGTGAATCCTTCAAGCTCATTGCACATATTTCATTTATCTTGTAGGTCCTCATAGAGCATACATGCCAAGGACTATGAACACATAGAGATATCTAGCAAGGCCCATTAATTTATATTGAATCAACATCCTTTTTTATCTTTGAGTACTTACATTCATGCATGTTTGAGAGTGCTCACTTACTTTGAGATAGATGATCATTTTAAGACTCGCATTCACCTCAAAGACAATAAAAAGTGTAATGGTTCAATTTGCATAGCTATGCCATTTTCTATTTAGTTTTGTTCCTAATTTGAGAGTATATCTTAATCCAATTACATATTAAAAAAGGCACCATCTTATGTGAAGTTGGGTTTATTCCTTAATCCTTCACCTATCCCCATCTACATGCATTCCCATGCATTTGACCCTATCTTACACATTTCTATCATTATCCCATGTGCCTTTAACATTGATTACACCCACATATCTAAACAACCATTCTTCATATCAAAATTACCATTTCTCCTATCCCAAGTCAATCTTGTGAGTGCGAGATCAATCACATGCCCACAAAATTTATTCTTACAATTTAAAAATTCAAATTCAAATTTCTCCAACTCCTACCTATTCATTCCCATATAGTTTTAGTGTGATTATTGTTGATTAAAGAGGGTAAATTATATTTTGAAGGGGCCTTAAAAGCCTATTACAACAAGCTAACAAATAGTTAAAACACATAAAACTATTAGCGCTAGCCCACCCTTACAAAGAATATAGAACAAGGAAAAATAAGCCCTATACAACCAAAAAGATCTTAACAACACACACCACCAATTACATATTCTTAAGAATTTTAGTAGACTCAATTTCTTGCTAATAAAAAATTTCATGTAGCTTGGAAAAGTCCAACAATTCCTCTTGCTTCTCTTCAAAGGTATTCTTCTTGCTTGCTCTAGTTTTGGTGCTAGGACCATATTTTTCACCCTTTTCATTATGACCAACATTGCCTTTGGTCACATGGGTTACTTGGCTCTGTTGTAACTCCTTCAATTTATCTATAAATTTTTTAATATCAACAACACTAATTTAAATAGAACAATAACTAACTTGGACTATAATATTGGCATTATCCTTGATAACCATGAGCTCTTTTTCAATTCTAAGAAATCTAATTGAGTGATCCTTTTTCCAATTTTCCCACATAGATAAATTGACAATATTTAAATCTTTTAGGTCACATTATTCTTTTTCAATTTTATTCATCTTTCTAGGCTTGGAAAGTGTTAGTATCATCCTCCCTCTACAAATGGATTTTCTCATCAATATTTTTTAAATTGAGCCTCTTGATTTTGACAAAAAAACCATCTATTTATAGTATGTTGGATTTCCACAACTTCCTAGACAATGTTTAGAATAGAAAAATGTAGGTTGTACCTGAAGTGGCATTCTTAACCAACACCAAAAATCCTCTAGGAATTCTCAAGGAAGGGTTTGATATTCAAGGGAAAGGAACACCCATCACAAGTCTAGGCATGAAGGAAGATTTCTTGGTTGCAATCTCATTAAAATTTAAGGTTTCTTCTACTCTTCCTCAAAACCACCAATCTTGTGCATTTCTTTATCAAGATTTAAATCCTCAAATATAATAATATTCTTGTTCCTACTAGCCCTTTTACCAACTTTGAGCTCGAGATTCTCCACCCTTGTCTTTCTCTTATGTCCTTAAGGAGTTGTATACTCATCAAGCTCTTGATCATTTGGATCATCCATAGGAGACCTAGTGTCCATAGGTTGATATCCTTATCTTGGAAAACTAGTCGTCACCAAAAGGATTATGGAATATCTTTGAAAACTAGGTTGATATCCTTAAATTTTAATATCATTTATAGCCTCTTGCTCTTGCATAACATGGAGAAACCCAAAACACACATACCTCTCCAAAGATAGGTATCAGACACGAGCTTAAGAAATATTTGTCATATGTAAGTATGAATGAGTATATGCATACTAATAAGACATAGCTTCCCATAATTTATACAAAATATATGATGCATTTATTACAAAACATGATCACTTATCAAAAGAGGATCAACGCCTTAATCTATTAGTGACATAAGGAAGACCTAAATAAATTAGCAACACGACTATAAATTTGAGCCTAAGAGATGAATATGAATTAACTAAGAGAAAAATTATTATTCCATATAAGATCCCATCAATCTAGTTTTAATTTCACTTAAATATAATTTTAAGAATCAATAAACTCCACATGACAACACTATTTAGATATTAATTTAAATGTACAAAGAATCCTATATAATATTAATAATTTTTTTAAATCTTTTGTGATAGAAGAATAAAAAGTAGTAATAGACTAGCATATGCAGCCCTAGAGATGAATGCATCACCCTTTGAAATTTCCTACTAATTAGGGAGACATTCATATCATGAAGAGGACAACTAATTATAAAAACCTTCTCCAAATTTAGAAATCGATGAAGTACACGAGACTTCAAAGATGAACTACCCCATTTGACACAAGAGATTACTCAGACTTGAGAACACACTATACAAATGTGGCCAAAAGATTTCACCTCCTAAGAGAAAACATGTATTTTAAACCAATAATTTTGCACCTTTATCTTCTACACAATTGGCACATGTTCCAATTTGCACAATTACATTTGGGCATTAAATCCATGTTAAACCATATAACACACTTAATGAAGTAGATCACATGAGAAATTTAACACTTGGAGGGCTTAATTTATAATGACATGAACATACCTCATACACTATAAGATGTTCCTTTAGATAAAAAAATTCACAAAATGAGGCAAATCATCCTCAAATCTATACACATATGCTTGTTGAGACCTAACTCCATCAACACCTAGTACAAATAAATAGTTGGATGATAGTCAATATTCTAATGAGTCAATTCCCTGGATTTTCATAAATAATAGGTTCATTGCTTACTTCCTATTATTTCCCCCAACCACCATCTCCACGATTACCAACTCAACACCTAAATCATGATCGCCTATACAAATGTTCTCCATATACAATTATCACTGTAAAAAAATCATCATTTTGATAGTAAATGCTTTGTTTTTTCTATCAATCATGTATATGAAATATTTTCCTTTTAATATTTTTATATTGTTTCTTTATATTTGAATATCAAGAACTTGGCCTATTGGCTTGAACTTCATGTTTGATCAAGAGTGTTAGATCAATGGTTCTAGGTGATCAATGTGTTGCTACTCAAAATTGTTGCTTATAATCTTCTGAAGACACATGCTAAAAGGTAAACCAATTCCAAACAAGTCATGCTATGAAATCAAGTAGACTTTATGATCATAAAATAATTAGTTTTCCCAACTAACAAGAGCGTGAAACTATTTTCATGTATTGACTCTACTTATTCCAAGGAGCATATTTTTAGAGACCTTGTACAATAATAAAAATAAACTAATCACACAACTTAGCCATATTGTATATGCATAAGTGTACATTAAGGGGTTGTCACTAAATATCCCTTAGGATGACTTCTCAATCCTTGATCTATAATAAATCTCTAAATAGGTAGATTAGTATTATGTTAAAATGTAACTTGCAACTACAAATGCAAAATCATATTTATATCCCTAATTGTAATTTACCCTTTATAGTTTCATACTTTAAATGTAACTTGAAAACTTAGAATGTACATAAATCTTCAAAGGATGTGAAAACAACTATATAGGCTATCAATGCATTTGGAAAAGGTCAAGATTTGTAAACAAATGCAAGATCTCAAAGTAAGTGGCATATATTTCTTGCTCAATGCAGTAAACAATATGGTTTATACATATGTACATGTATCCATATATTTCATATGTGTGTAACCTCTATTGATCTATGAACTTGAAACACTGAAAAATGGGTTCACCAAAATGAATCAACAAGATGATGAACCACTATTTTTCTTAGTAATGTTTCATTCAATTATAAGGGCTATAATGCATAAATAACAATCAGAATTCAAACCTAACTATTATAATAGAAATAGGGAAGTTTTAAGATACTGAAATGATGTGTACCTTTTTAGAAAAGTCTTGTTTTGGGCCTCACTAAGGACTCATTCTCCCAGTGGCGAATGGGTCCTTGTTAGGGTTCTGGAAAATCAGTTTCGAGATCGTGTTCTTCAATGTCTGCACTCCTAGATCCTAGGTGTTCAACTCCTGAAAGTCAGAAATAAATTTTGTAGCGCATTTTCCATGATCTTACAATAAAGATGACAACTTTTGCAACTTTGACAACTTTTTTTCTCCACTTAATCTTCAATCTAAAACATTGGATGAAGTCGAGGAGTGCAAATCAGCAATCTAGCATTAAGTGGCTTTGAGGAATGTAGATCTTGATCTTGAATTTGAATATGAAATAATGCTTGAATTGAATCTTCAATGTTACATCAACACATTAGCTCAAGAACATGCATGATGCACTATGCCTTTAACATGATGATATGACCTTTGATTGCTACAATAAAACTACAATAATCTTCCCTTGAATGCCTTCTTGAATGCTCTATAATGCTCTTGTGAAAGTGCTATAATGATAACTTGAATTGCTAGATGAAACTATGTAAAATGGCCTTGTATTTATACTTAAGATTAAATCCCGAAATTCAAATAACACAAGACAACATCAGATCTTGAATTTGAAATTATTAAAATCCCACAAAAAATGCACCCAAAAAGGGGTGTCCTAAGTTAAGGAGGACCCATTCGCCATAGGGTGAATGGGTCTTAGCACACTCAACTAGGACAAGTTTCGGGGATGTAAAATGACCTGTAAAAAGGGGGTCCTAGGACCTAGTGAGGACCCATTCGCCTAGTGGTGAATGGGTCCTAGGTCACTATCCTAGGACACAAACCTTGCCAAATTAAGTATTGTGAAATATTATTAATTAGTGTTGGGCTTTATCCCTCAAAAAATGTAATAAATTAGGCTTGGATTTGAATTTAAGGAGCCAATTAACCTCAATTAATTAATAAAACCCTAGATTAGTGTGAAAGTGTAAAGAAACAATATACAACATCCTAAATAAGGCATCATTAAGTTCATTTTATCATTAGTTATCCATTCAAAAATTAAGTAAGGAAAAGTGATACTTTTTCCGTTACTACATTTTTCCCCCACTTTAGTGAGAGTTTTCCCCCATGACAAACTCACACTAAAGTAGACATTCAAGACACTTATGTATGCAACAATGATAAAGATACAGAATCATACACCATCAAAGACCAAGAAAAATAAAGGAAAGTAAAGGATCAAGCTTTGACCATTCCAACGTGATGTGAAACGTGGCTATTTATCTAAGAAAAGGATCAAGCTTCGACAATCTGTCCAATGAGATGTGGACCAGGTCTAGGTTATTTGTCCAAAAACATTTACAAGTAGAACATGATGTCCACTATGCAAATGACACACATGTGCGGTCACTCTGGGGTAGTGGAACCTCAAGACGTCCACTAGGTGAGTATCCTTAAAAGGTAGCAAATGAGAGAATCATATTAGCCTCCCATACCATATCGAAGTTATCCTCCTAACAACTTCAATAAGGCATCACAATGTTATGCACTAATGAATATTATGTCTATAGGTCTTTGTTCAAGGGGATCTTGCTTCATGTAAGGTCTTCTTAGGGAACTTCGTACTTAATATCACCAAGAAAGGACAAGTCAAGTATAACAAATTGCCACTTATGGGATGCCTCGTTTCACATCATGCCACTAAGGAAAATTTGTATGCTTAGACATATCACACTCTTGGAGGACATCAACCCAATGACACCACCAAGAAAAGGATGCATCACAAGAAAAATCACACCATGAAATATGCTAAATGTCAAAAGATGTCAATGAATGTATGCCCCCACTTTAAAGCAGTTGCTAACACCATTGTTGTGAGCAATTGCTTTAAAGTAGCCCGTTTTTACTCCTAACACATGAGAGCTTCCCTCAAAAAACCCTATGCCAAGTCATATGTTCCCGAATGAAACTACATCATGAATAAAGGGTTTCCCCCAAAATGCAATACTAAATATAACTCAGTATGTCACCTATGAGCCAACTTAAGGCATGTCGTCCACATCCCAAGCTTGCTCTTATATATACATGGAAGATAGTCAACTAGCCAAAGGAGACAATCAACAAGTGTCATACGAGGACAAGACTACCTAACCCCTTGCCCCCACCTAGTGCAAGACAAGGGCGAGTTGAGGATGGATAATGGTATCCTACTACTTGCGAAAAGGAAATGATTTTTAATGAATGTAAAACATTTAATAGTGAGTGTGTTATGATCCTACAACAATTACACGAAAAGGAGCAACAACTAATGTTATTGATTGTTATGAGAAAACAAAGTATCAACTTGATGCCTATCTAATGAGATATTCCCGCATGTAGTATCTATCAATTCAGGATGCAAGTCAAAGTTAAGACTAGCTTGGAAGAATCTTTTGTAAGAGTGTTGATGTTAAGTGAAGGTCTTTTTGATGCTTTTATTTCTTTCTAAGGACAATAACCAAGACCACCAATTGTTTCTTGTGTGTTAGGCTCTATAGGGACAGAGATACCTTGCTCTCTAGCACCACATCCTTTTCCACTATAACCAAGTTGTTTCATAAGTTCATAACCTCTTCCATAAAGCTTTTTCATTTCTTTCAGATTCGGTGGTTGTTCATAATCAACTTCGTCAAAGTTTGTTGTGTAATTTGCTTGATCTTCTAAAGTAGTTGAGGTGGATGCTTTTGAAATTTGTGTTGACATTACTGCTTTTTCTTTTCCCTTTTCATTTGACTCTTTGTTTATGATCTTGTATTTTCCCATGAATGTTGGTGTGAAATCTAAGGAACCCCAATCATCTTCCAACAATTTAGTGACTTCATCAATTTTCTTCTCATGTTCTTTTTCCTTTGTGACTTCTACTCTTATAGTTTTTTTCAATGCTTGCAAAGGATCTCGTCCTTCTTTCTTAGCAATCAAACAACTTTCAAGTTGAAGATTGAACTTGATCATATATACTTTGGTGTTGCAAACATGCTTCATTATATGATAAAAAGTTGAAGGAACCACATGCATCTCATGAATACGTGGTCTTCCTAAATAAAATGAGATTATATGAAAAATTCTGAGGCATAACATGGATTGTAGTTTGCAAGGTAACCTTTCCAACTCTAATAGGTAATGTGATGATTCCAAGCAGTTGTTTTCCTACGTTATCAAATCCACGAATAGATAAAGAATCGGGTTGAATTTGGCTTTTTTCAACTTCAATCTTATCAAGAAGGTTTATGCTACACACATTAAGGGCTGAGCCATTGTCAACAAGAGTTCTCTTTATCGCTATTTGATTAACATGAGTTATTATCATGAAAGCTTCATTTTGTTTTTTCTCTTCCAACAAAGGTAACTCATCTTGATGGAAAGTAATGTCTAAGTTGGTCGGAGTTATAGCTTGAATTTGGGCTACCACATCATTTGATTGCACATTAGGAGGGGTAGGAACTTGTTGTAAAGCACTTTAAAGCATGTTATGATAAATAGGTGAGGCATGAATAAGATCCCATAAGGATATCTTAGCAGAAATATTTTTTAAGTTGTTCAACAGGATCATACCCCTTTCCACTTTGTAAAGGCAAACGAGGAGCACTAGGTAAGATAGGATTAGGCAATGGGAGGGATTTTTGAGTTGTTTTTCTTGGTTGCAGACTGTTCCTAGTGTTATACGTATGAGAAATGGTATTGGAACTCGGTTGTTGTGAAACATTATCATTATCAAGTTGCCTTTTAGGTGGTTCTAAGATAAGCATGGGTTTGTTTTGAACTTGTGGTTGTTGTGAGGGTGGGTAAATAGTAAGAAGTGGCTTAGGAGACCACTTCAAGGGGTATCTAATGTGCATAACCTTAAAAGGCTTGTCCTTGTATTCATGATCTCTTAGTGAAGGGTCTAGTCTAGTGTCACTTTATCATCTTCATCTAAGGAATTACTATTGTCAATGTTCTCATTTTCTTCCACCATGATATCTTCCCTAGTAGTAGAGTATCTAGGAGAGCTACTTGAACTAGATGTTCATAACATTCATTGTTTGGTTCTTCTAAAATAACTTCATCACAAGTAGGGGACTCATCAATCGTTGGGTTTTCTTATTTATCAATGATAGCATTCTCTTGTTCAATAATAAGATTCTCATAACGCTCATCAATTGGATCTTCTAACACAAATATTTTGTGGTCATGAATGGGAGAGGTATTAGAAGAAGGCCAAATTTGATTGTTATGATTGTCCATGATTTCATTCTTTTTTCTCTTTAAGGTCTCATTCTCTTGTGCCATAATATCTACCCTAGTAGGAGAGTCTTTAGGAGAGGAGCAAACAAGAGGTTCATCACATTCCATGTTTAGATTTTTTAAAGTAACTTCATCACAAATAGGGGAGGCATCAAGAGAAGAATAACTATCATTGTCATGCTTAGCACTAATTGGACTTTTGCATTCAAATAGATCTATCCAAATGGTAGGAGCATTAGGAAAGGGAGAAACAAGATTCTCATGAGTCTCAATAAGGGTATCTTCTAACACCAAACTATCTTCTTCATGGTTAGGAGAGATATTAGGAGAAGAGTAAATTTGCTTGTCATGGTTATCTACAATTACATCCCCACGTCCTATAATGTCTTCCCAAGTAGGAGAGGTAGGATTGTCATAGATCTCAATCATTGGATCTCTTAACGCCAACATACCCTCCTCACAAATGTGATTTTCATGATTTTCCACAATTGTATCTTCTTTGAATGGAGACTAGGTAAAGTAATGTTAAGGAATGTTTCAATGATCTCATCTTCTTGTTTCATGATATCTTCCCAAGGGGGATAAGGAGAGATATAATCAAGACTTTCATGATTCTCAATAATTGTATCTTCTTTCACTAAGATACCTTTGGCATTAGTAAGAGAGGTATCGAAAGAAGAACAATTATGGTCTTCATGTGATTATCTATGCTTGTATCCTCTTTCACTAAAGCATTCTCGCAAGTAGGAGGGATGAACTTTTTCTTAGCATGCTTAGGAGAGTAAGATATTAACATAGTGTGCCCAAAAATGAAAAGTACTTTTGTCCATCATATGCAATGATATCCAAACATGAAAAGTACTTTTATCAAACTTATGCAAAGTTTCATGAATATAAACATTGTGTATGCAAAAATGCAAAATTGCAGAAATGTAAACATTTTCAAATCTAATGTTTTTTGCTATTGAAATGATTTTGAAATAATCCAAAAATAGTTGCACTAAATAGATGATTTTGACCTAGATGCATAAAACATTTAAATTCCTAAAAATTTCCAAACTGATACTATAGGTTACCAGCAAGCCTAGGAAGTACAAAAAAGCTCATAAAAGGTGGTTTTTAGGCCTCTAGGGACTCATTCACCTAGTGGTGAATGGGTCTTGGTATGCATTTTCGAGAAACTTTGAACCTAATATTGAAGCTTAGGAACTGTGAAATTTTTTTGCTCTAGTATCCCTAACAAGGACTCATTCACCCCATGGAAAATGGGTCCTAGTACAAGGTTCTTTAAGACTGAAAAGTGCAATTTCTGATTCATTATATGTGTTTGTTATTCCAGGTTTGTAACAGTCAATTCTATAACAGATTTTCCAAATTTTAAGCTTCTAAATGCAATGTTGACTAAGGTAGAATGATGAACAATGTGAGTAAATTTGATGTGTAATGTGAATCTAAATGATTGAATGATGATGACAATGTTGACACTATGCAAAATAAACTTAGATTTAATGCAATTTTTCTATTTTTTAGATGAATATAAGAAATGCAAACATGCAATTTACCCTAAATGAAATGTTCACTAATGCAAGATGAAAGAAACCTAAATGCAATGCAAGTAATGCAAATCTAATGTAAAACTAAGATCTAGGGTTAAAGGGACTCCAAAATTAGAAATCTACAATGCTCAAAAGGTCAGGGTCACCATAATGAAACATCAAAAAATGGGTTCACCAAAATAAATCAACAAGATGATGAACCATTATTTTTCTTAGTAATGGTTCATTCAATTATGAGGGCTATAATGCATAAATAACAATCAAAATTCAAACCTAACCATTATAATAGCAAATAGGGAGATTTTAAGATGTTGAAATGATGTGTACCATTTTGGAAAAGTCTTGTTTCAAGCCTCACTAAGGACTCATTCACCCAGTGGAAAATGGGTCCCTATTAGGGTTTTGGAAAATTAGTTTCGAGATCCTATTCTTCAATGCCCAGATCCTAGGCGTTCAACTCTCGAAAGTCAGAAATAAATTACGTAGCATATTTTTCATGATTGTGCAATAAAGATGACAACTTTTGCAACTTTACAACTTTGACAACTTTTGTTCTTCACTTGATCTTCAATCTAAAACCTTGTATAAAGTCTTGGAGTACAAATCAACAATCTAGCATGAAGTGGCTTTGAGGAATGTAGATCTTGATCTTGAATTTGAATATGAAACAATGCTTGAATTGGATCTTTAATGATACATCAACACATTAGCTCAACAACATGCATGATGCACTATGCCTTTGACATGATGATATGACCTTTGATTGTTGCAATAAAACTTCAATAATATGCGCTTGAATGCCTTCTTGATGCTCTTGTGAAAGTGCTCTTATGATAACTTGAATTGTTAGGCGAAACTATGTGAAATAACCTTGTATTTATACTTAACTTAAGATTAAATCCCGAAATTCAAATAACACAAGCCGACATCAGATCTTGAAATTGAAATCATTAGAATCCTACTAGAAACACACCCAAAAGGGGGTGTCCTAAGTTAAAGAGAACTCATTCGCCATAGGGCGAATGGGTCCTAGCACACTCAACTAGGACAAGTTTTGGGGATGTAAAATGACATGTAAAAAGGGGGTCCTAGGACCTAGTGAGGACCCATTCACTAGGTGGTGAATGGGTCCCAAGTCACTAGCCTAGGACACAAACCTTGCCAAATTAAGTGTTCTGAAATATTATTAATGAGTGTCGGGCTTTATCCCTCGAAAAATACAATAAATTAGGCTTGGATTTGAATTTAAGGGGCCAATTAAGCTCAATTAATCTCAATTAATTAATAAAGCCCTCCGATTAGTGTGAAAGTTTAAAGAAACACTTTACAACATCCTAAATAAGGCATCATTAATTTCATTTTATCATTAGTTATTCATTCCCAAATTAAGTAAGGAAAAGGGATACTTTTTTCGTTACTACAAAATTGAGCATAGATCAATTTGAAAGATTAAATTTTATAGTTTTTTTTTGCTAAACTTTTTAACTATCATGTATTTGGTTAATCATGGGTGTGTCTTTTTAATTGTAGTGTTTCTAGCTAGAACAATAGCCTATCATTAGCCCTTTGAGTTTATAACTTGTTTTGTTCAGTATTATGTAAAATTAAAAAATAGTTGTTCTTGAGCGTCTTTCTCCCAAATATATGGCTAGACATCAAGTGTGGATATGCAACATGTTGATTCATCCTCCCATGATCTTATGGACATTTTTGTGATTTGACACATAGTACGGCATTTTCTCCCAAGTTATACTCAATTTATTTAATTTTATAATGAGGAGATCCAACAAAATAACTAGTACATGGACCATTGTACCAAGTATGGTTGTCCATGTGATTATTTTTTATTCATTCAAAAAATCAATTTAATGTTTCAATGAAGGAATTTTATGTGATCACAACCTATAACAAGATACACAAATTTAAATGTTTCTTTCAAGTGAATAATGATATCCTTGCTACACAAAGCTTGATAGATGGGCTTAAGGAGGTTGAAGTTTTATTTCATATCTTCTAATTGGTTTTCCACGTCAGTAAAAAGGACTTAGGTAGAACAATTAAAGGAAATTCCTTCTACATCCATCAATATTTTAAGTATGTTCTTGGAGATGGAATTTGAATGTAAAGACAAATATGCATGTACCTATTTTTACGGTGTCATTTCACACTTGATAACTATGTAGAAACTCTAATTCAATTTTTTTGTGATCACAAGGAGGAGCCTTATATGGTGATTCCTAATGAAGCTCTCAAGTACAAGTGCCAAGATAGGTTCACAAGTTATATAATATGCATTTTTAGGAATGAAACCAAGAACAAAATGAAAAACATGATAAGGAGCACATGAATCCCTCTTTGTTGCCTCAAGGTTTCTCTAGAGCAAAAATTAACTTAGAATTTTTGTACCCCATAAGTGAAGCAAAAGTAAGTTATTTCTCATCCTTAACATACACATGAGCAAGGAAGAATTATAAAGTAGGATTTGGCAATCCTATTGTAACTTTGTCTAATGCTACTACCTCCATATGGATCCCAAAAAAAAAACAAATTCTTAGAAGGTACAAACATTTTCTACTCCAAAAATACAGAGGCAACGGTTAACAAAGGCTCCCACACCCATTCCTCATATATCATGTACATTCACCAAAAGTAACATA
>VDFB02000363.1:48096519-48168137 GCA_007258455.2 Sequoia sempervirens | reverse complement strand
TATTAGTTGGATAGCTCATTCCGAGGACTACTTGATACCAGTTGGGTTTGTGAAGTCTCCTCCATTTTCATCCTCAAATCGAGCTTTGAAGTGCAAAATTTTGGACATTTTTTGGTGCCTAGGGGGAGAAGGGGGGAAAAGGGTGGTTCAGCCGAACTTGTGTTTGGTCGAATAAGGTTTTGGTTGAATCTAGGTTTGATTGAACCAATTCAAAATAATTTAAAAAAATGGTAGGTTGGCTGGTTCGAGCAGACTCTTAATCGACGTTCGCTTGAACCCCCCTACCATGAATCCATTTTATTTTTTTTTTGCCATTTTTCTAATAATTTTATTTTATAATATATAATATTAATTATATACTTTTTAATCTCTATAATATAAATTATATCTATATAATAGTTATTAATAATATATAAATCATATATATTATTAATAATTATAAATAGTATACTATATACTTATATATTATTAATAATTATAAATAATATATTATATACTTATATATTATAAATAATTACAGTAAATATTATAATATCAATATATACTTTTTATTGTAAGATAATGAATCCTGCATGTATGAAATTAAATCATGAAAAGGACATGGCTTTTAACTCTCATAAAATCATGTTTTTCCTCTAATAAAAAGAAAATAATTAGAGGTTGCTCTCTCATTTGATCCCAACCACTTTCAATCCATGCACCCCATTTATTCACCTCTAGTCTGAGCTACAATCTTGTATTAAATTTGAGGAAGGATAGCCTCCAATATTTCCTACTAGGATTCTTCATCTTGATTGTTGAATTTATGCTTAGCCTTAGTTGTTGACCGTGACAACCATGAGAATGTGGCTTTGGAAAAGATATTATAAATGGTTTTGATGTATTTTTTGAAAACATGATAGAATGACTACACTAGAGTTTGTTAGCTACCCAAATTGACATGAGTTTCTAGAGAGAAATGATGAGGTAGTAATTTCAAGAGTTTTTTAGCTACCCAAATGGATGGAGATACTTGAGAGAGAGATAGGGAGGGAGTGGGAAAGAGATAGAGGATATAGGGTTTAGAGTAGAGGGTAGAGGGTAGAGGGTTTAAGGGTTTAGGGTTCAAGGGTAGAGGGGAGCTCGAGATAGAAGGAGTGAGTGAGTGAGAGAGAGAGGGTTGAAGGGTTTAAAGCTTAAGGGTAGAGGGTAGAGGGGATCTAGAGATAGGAGTGAGAGAGAGAGAGAGAGAGAGAGAGAGAGAGAGAGAGAGAGAGAGAGAGAGAGAGAGAGAGAGAGAGCGGGGGGGGGTAGGAGGGAGAGGCTTGAGAGAGAGAGAGAGAGGGGGGGAGTGGGAAAGAGATAGAGGGTAGAGGGAACAAGGGTTTAGGGTTTCAGGGTTAAGGGTAGAAGGGAGAGAGGGAGTCATATAAATATTTATTTGGCAACTGGATGGGAACATTCTATTTCCATTTGTATTTTTTGTGAATTAAATTGATGGCAACTTTTTAGTTTTATTTGCATTGATTTATGTTTTAAATCTGTGTTCAAAATTTTTATAATTAGATAATACTTAATTTTCAAACACATAATTTCCATGGAACAATTCCATGGAATAAATATAAGTTGTATATAATTGTATATAAGATTCTTGAACTTAAGAATTCCATGGAACAAATATAAGTTGTATATAATTGTAATTTACGCAAAATGATTTTAAAAAACTTCAATAGGTTTCAAATAACTATTGGAAGCATATATATGGGTTTACATGCAAGAAAAAAAAGTGAGAGATGATGCTATAAGTGTAACTATGAACTTTCAAATGAAATCAAAGATTCTTGAACTTAAGAATTCCATGGAAAAAATATGTACATATAATTGGAATTTATGCAAAATGGTTTACAACTACGTACAAGTTACTATAAGTTCTCACTTGAACATGTATAGGGTTACAAGTGAACTTGAAAATCATGGATATAATCTAAGTCAAACATTTTGGTTCAGCCCGCTCTTCAATAACATGTAAATTTTTTTGATGGTCATCACTATCTAGTCTCCATTTTTTTCGGCCACGTGCATGTGGAACTGCATGAAGATGTAGGGTGGTAGCAATTATTAAGTGACTATATTGATATACCTTGTTATTAGGTTGATAGTTAACAAAATGAATCCCATGTTGATAAACTTTGAATTGTTTTAGATATATCCTTTGCACTACAACAAAACCTGCATGGTAAACATGAACCAGAGGTAAGACATGTGAATGTGTACAACATTTTCGTGCTCAAGGTTTGTACAATATATATTTAATTTTTATAATGTAATGTGCACATGTGAACACAATGTTTATATAATTTTAAATTCAATCTCACCTGTGGGAAATAACATTCCATCACTTGTTTCAGGTTGTGTTAGATTATTCCTCTCTTCTGTGCATCACAATAAATAATAGCTAACACCTTCTATGTTTCTAGGCTCTGCTATGATTGCAAAAACATCTCCTATACACCAAATTTATACAAAAAATTTCTAAAAAAATTAGAAATTTCTCTAGACTTTAAAGATCATTAACTATATATATAATATTTAAATGATTGAAAACTTACACATGTACCCTTTCTAACCAATCTTGAAATATGGTCATAATCAATTGAAATCAAAGGAATGTCTTCAAATCTTTCTTCCTCATTTCCATCGTATGTTTCTAAAACAACTAGTGGCATTGTATCCCATTTACCAACATATCCAAGTTCTTGGTTGTTTCATGCATGATCAGAGTTTCCCGCAATGCACTTAGTGCAAAAACAAAAGTAATCCCTTGTGTATAATGTCCATCCATGGAAACTATCTGAACTCATAACACAATGCAAAGATCTTGTTTTGTCTACCCTCTTGCATCCATGCATTGATCTTTTGCCCACACCTAGATACATGTACAACAAAAAACTTATGTGAACAAACATGTATATATATAATTTTAAATTTAAATAAATTCAAAATTTTGAAAATGTAATTTATACATACTTGATATCTCCCAAAACACTCTATGTGGAATGTGTCAATTTGTTCTCGAAGATGTGCCAACCACATTTGATGAAAAGTGTTTCTTACACTATTCAACAACATCATGTGCATTGTCTATTCAATCTTTTGAATAAATCATTTGGTGCTTTCTTAAAGCTCATTTGGTGCAAGCTCTTGCTCCATCATGCTCACCCTTTCCATGCCCTTTCTCAAAAAAACTCCAAACATGTGGTATTTTGTAGATTTTATGTTATCTACAAAGTGCATAGAATGGCTGTGAATATTTGAGTTGTGTCCACATCCATCTGACCATACAAAATTATTTTCAAATTTTACACCCTTGCTTCTCAAATTTAGAAGAATATTTGTAAAGAAATGGTGTACAAAAAACATGTCATGCTCTTTATCATCACTAATATAAAAGCGACATTCTTTCTTAATGGCTCATTCTTGATCTATACTCTCAACACCATCCAATTTTGATTGTGCATGTTGATAACACACATGAACCATAATAGTGATTTGCTTTGAAAAGTAATATTCTGATTGAATCTCTTTTTGATGTACAAAGGAGTAATTTTTTGCAAATTCTACTACTGATAGAACTATTCCAACTGAGAAAGTATCTCTCAATTTTTGGAATTGTTATGCTTGCCACTTAGCAAAAAAGGAATGTTGTATGATGGTTGTATCAATTTTTGAAAATGTTCCATAAGTTTTCCAATAGGAATCTCCTCTTCTCCATAATTCAACCTTGTGGATTCTTTCCCAAAATTTGTTTGAAACTTTACATACTTGTACCTGTGTGAGTAAAAAATGTGAATAAGTAATAAACCACACAATCAATGAAACATTACATAAGAGAATTCAAATAACAATCTAATCAAATTAAAACAAATAAACTCTCAAAAACAATACCTCTTGTGCAATTTACTATCTTTGTTAGGTCAGTATCTTCATTTCTTGAAGGAACTTTAATCAAATTTCCACATGTTTCACAAATTCCTTTTATGCAGTTTATTTGAGGTCCATTTTCATGATCACATAACATAGCATTTATGAACAAACTTGCTTGTTTAGGAGTTGCATTTTGAAAACCACAACTTTATTCTCTCATCTTTTGAAACACCTAATAGTAGAGATCAAATTCAATATGATAGCAGCAACAAGTTTCAAAAAACTTGTTTATCTTCACATAATATGGCTTTAACCTTTCAAAAAAAAAAATCCCAATCTTTATATGAGGATATATATTACGAAAGTTCATATAAATCTCAAGTTGTGTTATTTCTAGCCAATGTTTGATATGATTTTCATAAATACTAGGCCCAATCCTGTGTCTCATAACATCCCTAGTATTTGATGATGGACGAGTCTAATCATGCCAAAAACTTGAGATCATGTTCCTAACAACATCTTCAATCCTGTCAAAATGGGGAGCTCTACACATAATTTCCCAATTGCCTTATGAACTCTCATCCAAAAGCTTTCTCTTTTTCTCATATATTATTAGTGTGGTTCTACTATAACCAATTTCAGCTGAAAGTGCAGACATTTTTCTTTTTCTTGCTATATCTTGATTTATAATAGATGTCAATATGACCCTTCTTGTAGTGGCCTTAACAACTAATCGAGACCCTTTCCCAATGAAATCTAAACCCTTTTTAACATTTTGAACAATATCCTTTTGTAATACTATTTGTTTCTTCTTATTTGATGCCGAATGTACACCCAACAATTGTAATGACTCTTTCAGCTCATACAAAGAAGTAAACGTGATGAAAATTGGGTTTTTCAAGTGTTCCAAGATGATTGAAATGATCATTGATTATTCCATTTATAGATTTAGTCATTGACCTCTTTCTCTTATTTGTAGGCTTGTCAGCATAACATTTCAGTTTCTCCATATCCATTTCAAGTAAATGATCTAAATTTCTATAAGAAATTTGTTTCCTCACCTTTTCAGCTAGTTTTATATGCTCATCCATACCAATAGAAGGAATTGATCCTGACCCCTCTCCAACATGCATTGTTTGAACTTGGGCCTCCTCCCTATCTTGAAGGTCCATGTGTTCTTCAGTGGATTCATTTGATCCAATATCTAGATTTGGCTTGACTTCAACATGAGAACTTCCTGCTTGTTGAGCCCTTTCTACATGTCACAAAATATTTTGCAAAGAAAGTGAGAGATGATGCTATATAAGTGAATTTTGCATATGCAAGAAAACAAAGTGATAAGACATGATGCTATTTAAGTGAGAAATTTCAGCTAGTTTTATATGCTCATCCATACCAGTAGAAGGAAGTGATCCTGACCCCTCTCCAACAAGCATTGTTTGAACTTGGGTCTCCTCCCTATCTTCAAGGTCCATGTGTTCTTCAACGGATTCATTTGATCCAATATCTAGATTTGGCTTGATTTCAACTTGAGAGTTTCCTGGTTGTTGTTTGAATTTACATGCAAGCAAAGAAAGTGAGAGACTATGAGCTATTTAAGTGGAGTTGAAACAAATGAAATCAAAGATTCTTGAACTTAAGAATTCCATGGAACAAACACAATTGGAAATAGATGATAAGGAATTTAGGTAATGTCTATGCAAGATGACTATTTTTTAGTATTAAAGTTTCCAAGTTAAATCTAACATGGTTTTCATAATTGGAAATATATTTATAATGAAAAAAAATTGAGGTGTTAATAAAAGTCCTAAACACACACTTGAGAGAGAGAGAGAAGAAACAAGCATGTACCTTGTCTCTTTCTATGATAATTTTCCAAGTTTTGTTCATGCCTCTTTTGTTTTTCTTCTTTTGATAATTTTCGTTGAGACATACGGGTAAAAGCACAATAGTGTGTCACACTTTTGCCAAATAAATGGTTCCAAGTGAACAATTTTCGGGTGGAAGACATCAGGCCGAGTCACTTTCGGCCGAAACTTTGTGGCGTCGACTTGGCAGGTACATTCTCGGCCGAGAGGGTTTTGGCCGAAACCCTCTTGATGGAAAATTTCTAGCCAAAAACATGGAAAAAGTGAGTGTATCAAGTATTTATTGTTGGAAATATCAACCTCTCAGCTGAGAATGTCTAGTTGGCATCCTACATGGTGGCCAACTCATCATTTTTCATAATTTTCTGAAACATTTAACTTTGACAAAGTATTTCTCTAGTCAGAATGATCTTTCTGCAAAAAATAAAAAACCCTTTTGTAGAGCTCAGAGTGAAGAATCAATATATATATATTTTTTAATATTTTGATTAGTTTTAATATATTTTATTTTTAAAATAATGCAAGTAGGTTTTAAAAATTAAAAAAGAGGTTGATTACAAATTAAAAAAAAGATAGTAAAACTTATTAAAAAAAATTAAATATTATATGGAGCACAAGAGGAGAGAGTCTTCTTCAAAAGGGTATATTTTTTTTTTGAAAATAATTAAATAAATAGAAAATAGTTGACAGTCTATGAAAAATGTCAAATTCTGACATGTTTGACTTTAAAACGTTATTACGAGAAAAATATACATCCAAACTTTTTTTTTTCCATGCACAAGATATTGAAGTTATCTATTTGGAGAAAAACAAATAGGGAGAAATGAAGTATTTTTCAATTTGTTTCTTGATGGTCTGTGAAGTCACTCTTTTCTAAAATTTTCAGCATTCCAAAATTTGTCCTTAAATTGATAAAAACATAATGAAAACATTTTTTAAAAAAATTTAAAAATTACAGGAATAAACTACATCAAAAGTTCTACATTTCATTAGTTTACACCATTTTGAAATTCAAAACATAAAGACCACTTTTATGTGGTCGAAGTTCAGAATTGTTTTTGCTGTTGGCTAATTCTTTTATAAAGTGTGACACAGGTTTGTGCTTTTACCTGTAGTTTTTCTTTGTTGTCCCATTTTCTTCTTCAAGTTAAAGATGACTCAAAACAAATCCTCTACCAACTTAGTTAAATTCTCCTCCAAAATTTTCCTTGATTGATAAAAATGAAAAGTTGTCTTCTCCAATATTTACCTCCTTGATAAATGTACAAAAATCTCTTCTCTAAAATATGTGCTCCAAGTGATATAAATGCGAATTAATCTTGCAATTTGATATCAAATAATGAAAAATACGCTTGTATTTATATGCATATATGGGGAAAAAATTAAAATTAAAATGCATTCTAGTGTATGGAATAACTAGATCCTAGTTTAAATGAATCAAGTTGTAATCAAACAAGTTATTTCATTGTGGAGTTTGTTGTTATTTAATGTATGGGTATGCAACATAGAGTAATTTTAGAATTTTGTTCCTTTTCAAAAATATAATATTCCTCAAGCTTGATACCAAAGGTGCAAGATTATCTCAACCAATGAGATAACATAGTGTTTAATAAAGTGTCTCTTAGATAAGTTATGCTCATTACAGAGTAAGGGAACAACCCAATATATAGTAGAGGAAAATTTCCATGGTCATTCTAGTTAACCAAACACACCTTGATGGTTCTAAATCAATAGTCGAGATATTTTAATTTGTAGGAGATGTAGAGAGGGTAGAACAATGATTTGAGCACATAGAGGTATAATTTGAATTGGATTTTCTTAATGTTTCAAAGAATAAAATTTTCACATCCTAAGTTGAAACTAGCAAATTATGGATTGAATTTCTTTAAAAATCTATAATTTTATATCTAGTTGTAGGAAAGAATGATCATGTTAAATAATGGTGTAGATTAAGAGATTATTTATGAAATTATTTCACATAAAATTTTATAACTTAGAGGGATTCAAGTGTTTGAAGGATGATATATAATTATAAAAGGAATGTTCCTACCTCTTCTTTATAATTATATCTTGTTCTCAACTCCTCAATGGTTCATGTTGCTTAAGTCATTTTTTAAAAAATATGAGTTTTGTGTACCACAAAGTGATGCACTTTATTTGTTCTTATTTTGTATCAAGATTTTAATTTCATCATTTTTATCAAATTTTAAAACTAGAAGAACATGTGCATTAATCAATAGGCTTGTAAATACACTCATTTATAAAGTATCATTAGTTTACTTGCTTGGGATTCATTTATTTTATAATTTTTTACTGCTTACTACAAAATTCAAGGGGTGTGTGTGCAAAATATTTATTGTGATCAACACAAATGAACTTAATTATAAAGTGGCATTCATTTCCTTATCTTTGGGAATATAGGATCAAATGGGACGTTGTGATCAAATGAACTAACATAAAGTTTCATAACTCTATGGGATTCTATAATAACATTTGAGACCATTTTGATGGTCTTTGTTTGTGGGTTCAAAACCAACAAAACTTATTTCAATGTGCATTATTGATTTTTGGCTAAAATGAAAGTCTTCTCCCAAAATTCTACTAGAGATAAAATGTATATCATATAAGCAAATGTAAGTTAGAGATCATCAAATAAGAAAATTTATGTATATTGAATATAAGAAAATGTATGTATATCATATAAAAATGTAAACATAAGCAAACACATACATACATGTAAATAGATTCAATGTATAAAAATAACACATGTTATAAGCAAATAGGTCATCAAATAAGAAAATGTATGTATATTGAATATAAGCAAATGTATGTATGTCATATAAACATTTAAACATAAGCAAACACATACATACATGTAAATAGATTCAATGTATAAACATAAACATGTTTTAAAAAAAGAGGTCATCAAATAAGCAAATGTATGTTAGAGATCAAATGTATATCATATAAGCAAATGTAAGTTAGAGATCATCAAATGTCGAATACTAGAGATCATCATATAAGTAAATACATGTAGTAAAGATCATAAATCCAGTGTAGGGCCTAATATGAATATTGACTCCTAGTCGAACATGAGAACCCTGCTCCGATGGATGTGCCAAGCCCTACAAATAAAATTGTGTACACAATGTGTTAAATACACATAATATATTAAATAAATTTTATGAAAGTTATTTTTAAGAATGTACTTGTATTTTTAAATATCTATCTAGATCTATGCATACATATGCATGTACATACATGTGTATATATAAAAATTTAAAACTCACATGTGCACTGGCAACAAAATCATCCATAGAGTCACGTTGATGTACATGATCTGGAGCAAGGCGAGGAGTGACATGAGGTATTTCCACCTACAATATATATATACATATATATCAGTACATGAATATCTAGTTAAAGCTAAAATTTAAAAAGAATTAAAAAAAGAATTGAAACATGCACATGCACACATACATGCACATCATCTGATATCAGATGACCTAAGTCTTCTGCAACGGTCGTCTCCACCATATCAACCAAATGGTCAAGTGATGATTCAACATCTACATCCATCTAATATGTCCCATGTCATGCCATAAATGATGAGTGAAGAGGACTATGCAAGTGAGATGGCATTGGTGATGACAAACTGAGAGCAATCAACATCTCAGTAAAACCCATAGTTTATGCAACAGTTGAATGATATGTAGGTGGATCTCGACATGCACTAGTGTTGGGATAAGAGTGATGGGATCTTGAATGTGAATGAACTCCATGTACCAAACGTTCTCTGACCTGCTCTATACTGATCCCATAGTATGATGTAATGAAGGCATATGCCTCCAAGAGGTCCTCAGCCAAACAATGTAGAGTCCTACATGCCATATCTCCTATAAGTTTGTGAAGCTATGTGGGAGTAGGAATGCCCACCATTGTAAAAGGATCCATGGTGGTCCACTATGAGGCAAATGGTGTGGATCGGGAATGTCTAGACATCAAATACTGACCTACACTATTAGTAGATATTCTAGTGGTGGCAGCTACAATGTCACCTATAGTGTCAATTGCTTTATTTTGGGAAGCAATGACAACCTCATTTGCTAAGGGGGCTAGAGCTAGGGTGAGAGCAAGAGACCTATCATCAACCAATACCCTAAACACTGGGGTTGGTCTATTTGCTCGACGTTAGGTGGGCCTATCGGCAATCCTACCATGCCCTTGACTAACATATGTTGGAAAGCCTATGTAGTTGACTTTGAGGCTCAAATAGACCTCAACATACAACTACTGAACAAAATATAATAGAATCTGGTCATTGTTGGGATATTGGCCATGTGCTGTGAGAAATCATGGGTAGATCAATGGGGCCATAGTACGATCCACACATTTGGTGACCTGCTATCCCCTCACCTTATGTTGATTTTGATAGAATGGACAACAAGTGTTTTTTTATCATTTCTTTGGTCACAACATCTTGTATTTGTTTAAAGGGAACCTCACCATGTACTTCTTCCTACATGCAGGAAAGAATAGTAGCTACTCTATCAAAGGAATATGCACTAGTCTGTCCAAGTTCATCTCTTAGTTTTTCTAGGTTTTGTAATATTGACATGCATACTTCAGAATATATCCTTGGGTTTGCACCCTCTACTAATGAGTCTCTCAATTTCTTAATCTCATTAGTAGTATTTGCAAACAAAGATTCTGGATGTGGAACATTTTCATTTTCCATGTTATATATGTATGTACACCTAAAGGAGCATTGAGACCATGGTAAATAATATATCTAGATCTAGGGAATAGAAATCTAAAATAGTTCTAAATAAATTTACAAGTGTGTGCATGATATATATATTGAACCTATAGGTTGCAAACATATAAAATATGCATCTTAAATTAGATTTGTATATGCAAGATAATATCACTAGTGTGCACTCTAGTACAAAATGTGCCATTAAAGACTTAAAAAATCTTGATAAAGGTTGCATCTAAGATTTATTTCCTAGAACTAGTAATAAAGGGAAAGCATCATTACTTAACATTTGTGGTTATGTAGTGGCACTCCCTTTGGGAACCTAGACAAACAACTTTGCAGAGGTGACAGTTGCCTATCATAGTCTTGTTCTGGCTCAGAGAAGAGGTTATAGGAAGATTTGGTTGGAGGGTGATTCTCTTAACATTATCAATAATTTGAAGAATTTATCTCCTCCATCTTGGACTATTGAGGCCTTGATCAAGGATTCCATTGAAATTATTAAATCCTTTGATAATGTCTATATTTCCCACATTTGGAGAGAGGGAAATAAGTTAGCTAATTTCTTTGCTAACTTTGGTGTTAGAGATAGTAAGGTTTGGGATTTAAATGACCCCATCCCTTATGAGGCCATGATTATTGTTATAAATGAAAGTTAATTTATTTTTTAAGATGTGCACATCCTTGCTCATGTGGTGGCATATCATTAGGAAGAAGGGTATGGGTATGATTTTGAGGAAAGGCTATCATATGGCATAGAGTTCGAATTCATTATGGTATGTTTTTCCTATGGTTGCCTTCGCACAGATTGTGGGTGCTAGACGCATAAGCTTCCAGAGTCTTCTGCTAGAGAATTCGGCTCTATGTGGTGTTTATGGCTTCCTTCTGAGGTTTCTATTGAGAGCTTGGTCTCTATTTTCCTTCGTCATGGGTGCGGATAGGAATCGAGTTGAGGCCAAATCCTATGATACTACAAAGTAGAGAAAGGAAGTGTGGGCAATCTTAGAGAAGGGTGGTCTAACTCCCTTCATGGAGAAATTGCATGGCAACAATACACAGGTTACTAAATTGGTTGAGAAAGGGTGGAAAGGGAGAAACCTAGATTTGGGTGGTAGGGAAATTGCGGTGGATGAGGAGTTCATAGCCCAGATTACTAGCCTTGAAATTAAGGGTATGAAGGTGTAGAGGGATAAGAAAGAATCTTTAGCCACGATGTCTCTTTTCTTTAAGAATATTGAGAGTGACAACTTGAAGCCTGCAAAGAGTGGTGGGTATCTGAGGAATTACTTGAAGGCTCTCTAGTGGGATGTTGTTGAAGAAATCATGAGGTATGTAACCCTCGAAGGAAGGTACACAACCATTAACAATTACCATTTTTTGCTACTTAACCATTTTAGGCACAAGAAATGGGTGTCATTTCCCTATTATCTACTACTGTCGATGTACTATGGGATTCAAGAGCATAGGAAGAATCCCAAAAACCCTGTTCTTCATTCAAGGTTGATTCTTTTGATATATGAACATGTTAAAGCTCATGATGTCCAAAAAATTTTGGTTACTCCAAAGGATATTTTTGTTAGAGCTAAGGAGAGTTATGAAACCAAGTCGAGTGAGGAAAGGGCCTCTAAGAAACTAAGGAAGAGGAGGCTTATGCTAAATAAATATTCTAAATCAGATAGGGATGATGATGTTAACTATGTCCTAGACTCGTATGCCTCTTTGGAGGAGGGCCCCATATCCCCTATTCAGGGAAAATATGAGAAAAGGAAATTAGATGTGGAAGTGGGTTATACGAGCTGCAATGATGATGTGGAGGTGACTGTTCCTTCTAAGGGGGGCAAAGACAAAAATGATCTTTATGGGGAAGCTTCTTCTCCTCCCCCTGCATCTAGACTTGTGTAGAGTCCTAAGGAAGGAAGTCGGAAGAGAAGGGTTTTGAAACCTGGGCAACACCTGGAGAAGAATGTCCCTTTCTCTGTGGTTGGTGGTTTCCATGGTGACGATGTTTCGAGCACTGTCATTGGGTTTCCTAAGTAGAAGGTTAGATTTATGGGTGGTGAACATGCCGCGGGAGCTAAGAAAGTGGATGTTGGGAGGATTCAAAAGAGGATGGTTGTTGCGGACCAAATTGCCAATTCCATTCATAGGATAAGTCCCCTATCACTAGTGGTAAAGGTAAGTATGCTTTTGATGATAAGGTCCATGAGAGTTCTTTTGAAGAGGATGTTGTTGTGGGAAATCACATTGAAAATTTTGATAGGGAGGATCTTTCTGATGTGTTGGGTTCGGCCCGTGATAGTGCCAATGTGCTTTTTAAACTATTTAAGTGGTTCTTCCATGAGATCAATACGATTAATGTTTGTATTAGAAGCATTGCTTGTAAGGCTGAGGACCCTTCAATCCAAAGCCAAATTGACAATTTAATGGTTGGTCTCAATACTGATGCTAATATTGTGGCAGAGGAAACCGTCAATCTGAAACAAAGTATGGAGGGAAGAATGTTTTCCCTTGAGCAGAAGATTGAAAAAGTTTGGAATGTGGTTATGAAGAGTGGACAATCTCCTAGAGTCTTGACTAGGTCGAACTCTACGATGGATTTCTCCCCTAATAAGAGAAAGAAAATTTTGTCTACTAATGTTATGGTTACTGAGGGTAAGCTGACTGGGGAGGATTATGTTGTTGTTAAGGGTGCTGCTAAAGGTTCTGTTTTGAGTTCTGAGGTAAAAATTGGTGGGCCTGTGGTTAGGAATAGAAATAGATTGAAAATTCAAGTGGGGCTTCGGGTATTGAGGTTTCTGATACTGGGGTTAAGGGGCAGAAGCATGCTGCTAGTGAGATGAAAGCTATTGAAATTCTAAACAATATGTAGTGGTGTTTTCCTATTTGTGGCTACTTTTTGGTTGGTGGTTTGTTGACTTTGGGCTAGTGGTTGTTTAATGTTGTTTCCTTTTTGCTTCAGTTGTTCATTTTTGTAAAGGGTTTCAGGCCCCTTCAAAACCCATTTTTTTTACCTCTAATCAAAACATTGGTGGTCATGTAAAATAAATTTAGTCATTATTGAAGGTACAAATAAGAGAAGAAAATGAGAGATGATAAGCTTGTAAATATAATTTATAAATTATTGAAGCAATATTTTTATAAGGAGGAAACTAAAAAATTAGAAATAAACTTCCTCATATCCATAAAGAAAAATTGATAGGAGGAAGGGACATGCACATGATATTTATCATGAAAGTTACCATACAATGTACAAGAACATGATACTAAGGAATAAAGGTTTCTTATAAGTACACAACAAACCTAGATGAAGATTTAACCCTAGTACAAAAAGAAAGAAATAATGAAAGAATGGGAGAAAATGAAGATTTAATCTTTGTACATATTTTTTCTATTACCTAAAATCTTCCACCAACATAAATTGAATTAGTGATTAATCAAAATACTAAACTTTTAAAATTTGAAAATTAAATAAACATTAATACCCTTCACTTTCACCTAATTGAATAATTAAATTGATCACATAATTTAAGTTTTAGTGAATATAATGGGGTCACATATCAAATCAACTATCAATTACCTAAATTATCAACTTTTTGAGAAATTTTGTGATTTTGTGAATTTGTGACTTACGACAAGAATAAAGATGTCAAAAACTACTAAGGTGATATTCTTGTCATGTCATTATATTGAAAACCCATATTCACCTAGAATAAGATCATTTGTATGGAATATTAGGTATCATAGATGAAGAAAATGTGATTTCTTTGTTTGGTATCATCTACCATGGGTATCTTCAATTTTTTTGATCATTACTCCTACTAACATTTTGTGTAATTTTATCTCAACTCTTGTTTTGACATTGAGGTTTTAAGTTAATATTTTATTTTCCTTTATGGTTTGGATCCTTCTTTTAGTTTTTAATATTTATCCTTTTCTATTAATTTAATGCTTGAATTTAGCTACAAATGGTCTACACACCTATTCCAAATATTCCATTTCATGAATTTTATGGGTTTACCTTATCTTACGTGCCAACTTGTCACAATGTCCTACTCTTGAAATTGAATTTTTACAAGAAATTAAGGAACTTGGGATACCCACCTCCCAATGGTCTTGGAGTGGATGTGCATTTAGATGGAGAAGGATTTAAAAAGGGTCATGGTACTTGTGGACCCCTCAAAGACATGATATATAACACATGAACTCTATTTATGAAATTTGGTCTTTAGTTGTTGGCTTCTAGTATGAATGTGATTTATAAGGTGGAATTCTTAGTTGAGACTCTCAATCTTCCATTGTTGGTTTCTAGTGTGATTATACAATATGAGCCAAGTATTAATCTAATGTTCATTCTTGAAAGAAGGTATATATTATTCTCTTCTTAATTCTCACACAGAGTTGTCTTAGTCAATTTATCATATGAGTTCCATATTTGTAATTTTTTCTTAATATTAAAACATATTTTAGTTCATTAATTAACCTATCTATTTTATGTTACAAAGGATGCTTTTATTTTAAATTATAAGTATATAATTCAAAATTAACTAGTAATTCAAGATAGAGTACACACAATATTTAGTTAAAATAAAATAATATTCTTATTTCCATGAGAGTTATGTAGAATGGTAGCTTGATGTCTCAGTAATATTTCTTTGATGTACTAATTTTTTATCATTACATTATGAGTGAATCATCTCAATTATATAGCCAAGCACATCAAAAATTTATAGATTGTAGAGCAAAATAATCACACATTTATCATATTTTTATATGTATAAAGTTTCTACCATCAAACTATTTATACTTATAGATTGTATAAAACTATAAATTTAATCATTATTCCTAATTTATTAAGAACCAATCTAATAAATTTTGACTTCATATTGTATACTTGTTATAAACATCTCACTAATCCAACCATGCATTTTATATATGTTAAAAATATATAATAACAAAATACAACTTCTAAATATGACAATAAATCTAATCAAACATGACCCAAATGTAGGATAAAGACAAGAATCTTAATCTATACCATTATTTTGAGTTTGGTCTAATAGAAATTGTAAAAAATTATAATCCTAAAAAAAACAATGAATAAACTAAGGATCATTTTAACAATGGTGAATTAGTGCCTAAGATTGGCCTAAAAAATTATAATATTCAACATTCTCATCACAAAAGATATATGAAAACTAAGGATCATTTGGTTATATATATTCATAGATTTAAAATTTGAATATTTATTACTATAACATTCATTACAATTAGATTTTTAAATAATATTGTAATAAGATTGTCTTTGAAATTTGTTATGTGGATTTTAATGTTGTTTTTTAAATTTAAGTTAGAGTAAGTAGAATCTAATGAGAGACCTTAAACAGATTCAAGTAATTTATGTTTGCCTTAAAATTGCGATTATTGAGATTAAATAGATAATTGATTGTATTTTGATTTCAAATTTGGAAATAGTTTAAAATTACAGAACCATATTATCCTTTGATACAAAAAGCTATGTTAAGGATTATTTGTATCTTCCTCATAATTATGTTTCACATATTGAATATTTAAGGGATGATTGTGTGGATGATTTGGAAGTTGAAGCAAAGATTGGTTGAGATCGGCAATGAAATATAAGTTGGATATTTTGATATACTCCAAAATCCTAAGAATAGATAAGATGGCATGTCATATTTTAATAGACCTTATCTTCAATTCTTCTATTCAAATGCAACCTCTCCAACCAATATATTGGATTGCAAAATAAGTAATAGATATATATTAATTTACTCTTAATCCTCCTCCATTTACCCCACCATTAGATATGCATATTGGTATTCACCTACTCAACTCTTATGAGACCCTAGGTGGCTTTGTGAATACATCAAAAATATTATGCATGATGTCTAAGATTTTAATTGTGATGGATTGATATATTCCAATAATTTATAAATGAAGTATATTCATATATATGTATTTGTTTGAGTGTTTAAAATTAGTTAAAAATTTTCTTTGAGAGATTTATGCAAATATGACATCTTAGAAAGATAATTTCATGTCATTTTGGTGTAGGTCATAACTTAACTTTTAATTTATCAGTTATGGGAATGACATCTTCGAGAAGTTTATAGAAGGCCATAGATGGCCCACTTTTTGAATTAAATTTAGTTATGAATTTTTATTTTTTTGGATGCGCATTTAGATCTAAATTTGTAGAGATATTTTGGTGAGGAAAATATCTAAGAGTTACCACATGTTATATAAGTTAAAACTTACCTTATTTACTCAAAATTCCTTTGTGGAATCTTCTTTTCTTTGAATAAATGGAAACATGTTAAAAATCCATTAGGTCAAGTAATATATATTAGATTCAACTTATTTATCCAAAATGAAAGGTTAAGAAGAGGGGTTGCCTCTTTTGGGATTTGATTATTATATAATTCGAGGATCTTGAGAAGAGGGAAGTGAAAGAAACCAAGAGGGTTTGGATTGAGAATGATTTGGTAAAGCTTGTGAGAATATTGGAAAGGGTTTTCTATCAACATATCAAATCTCCTTGGGTTTTAAATTTTACTTGAGATAGTCCTCTTGTGATATTTTATTCCTTTCCTAACTCTACCTTTCTTTGAAAATAATGGTGTTATTATTTTTATGCTATTTTCATGTTTGTTAAATAATATAATTGTGAACCCCAATCCTAGACCTACACAAAAAAAAATAACAAACACAATGTTAGTAACATAGGCAAGTTAGAACTAAGATTCCCCATGCAATTCATTTACAATGCTCAAAATAGGAAATAGATGAAGAAAAAACAAAGAAAAGCTATTAAATCCTATCATAGCATGCAAACTCTCAATCCCATTTGGGAATAGGTGTCATTTTGATGTGGAAAATTCTCCTTTCCCAATCCCTTGTAAGCTTGATGAAGATTGCTCCACTTGATGATGATGAACAATGTGCTTCCTGCTAAAATCTACAATAACCTAGCTATGATGATGGGAAAATGCTATGGAGATGGATGAAATTGCTCTAAATATGAAGATAGTAACTTTTCTCTAAGTTGTGTATCCAAAATGAGAAGAAGAGCCTTCTATTTATAGAAGAACAAGATGGAAGAATGAGCAAAATGGAGGAATGTGGAATCATTCAACATCCAATGCCCAAATGCCACTTGTCAAGATGTGAATGGAGGAAGGATGAGCACATTTTGGTGAATGGGCACAATAAATGATATTAGGTGGAATTTCAAAATTGTGAAATGAAATGTTGGGGGGAGAAAGGAATGAATTAAATGCCACTTGGCTCAATGCACAAGGACATGTAAGAGATATTGAATGCCTTGTTCAAAGGACATATCCATTTGGAGGGATTTTCAAACTTGGAGGAATATTCCCCTTTTGATGCCTTTTTGAATGAAAAAGGAGATTTAATAAATCAATTAAAATGATTTTCATGAGAAAGTTGCAAAAGCTAGAGGATTTGATGGATTAAGATTAGGATTAATCAAGATTTGATTAATTAAGAGGGAGATTGGTTGATTTGGCCATTTGATTTAGATTTTTGGATTGAAATAAATCAAAATGAGAAGAAAATGATTTAGACTTAATCAAATAAAGATTTCGATTTATTTAATTAAAGAGGGATGATGTTATATTAAATTAAATAAGGTTAAATTTATCTAACTTAATAGAAATGACTTTAGAGATTAAATTAAATAACATGGATTATTAATTAAATAGAGACTAAAGGGTTAATTAAATAAGATTGATTTATTTAATTAACAGGAGATGACAACTTAATTAAATAAATTTGATTTATTTAATTAAGGGATGAAAGGTGATCAATTTAATCAAATAAGGACTATTTGATTAGATGACTAGCAAAGAAGATGATTCAAGATGAAATGATGTTAGTAGTTAGGATCAAGTGTGTCAATATATTTTCCACGTCTACATTTTTCCCCTCTTTGAAGCAAAGTACTTGATGCATTGGTTTAAAGAATAAACAACCTCGATCAAAATTCAATTTTTTTTTTTTTTAAATTCCTCATTGCTGCCCTAGCGAGAGGAAACATGTTGATATATTGCCCCCTCGAGAGATCAGATGAAAAGTTCAATTTGAGGGTCTATCTCGTGACAAAGAGGTTCAAGATTAGTTTATCTTGAATGTTTGATGTAGACATGTTTGATGATGTAGACAGTCATCGGCTATGGGTAGCCTCATGTATATTTTGATATATTACACACACTTGATACTTGAATAGAACTGTTAGTAAAGAAGAATAAGAAGAAATGAGATTATGACAAGAGGATCCAACAAGTCCATGATCTACAAGACTTTATTAGAGATGATGATGAATGATGATGTTGATGATGCTTATCAGGAATTGGGATTTTAAAAGGGCTACTTATCTTATGTTTGATAACACACATAGGCACGATGCATCAAGGTATAAAGAACCAAGATGGCGTTGCACCTAGTGTGATAGAATTTGACTTGACAAATAGATAGGAGTATTCATGTTCACACCTGACATATGGAAACCTTGCTAGGATGCACTTCAGAAGTTTCAAACATCTCAGACCCAAAAACAAAAAGGTATAACCTATCAATGCAATAGTCAACAAGCTGCCCAAAACACCCTCCATACATACCTAACAAAGCAAGTATTTTCCAAGTTATATTACAAGAGCGTCCAACAAGCACATCAAACAAAAGATAATGATGAATGCCCCATTCCTTCCTCTTTATATTTTTTTGATTAGATATCATCGAGGGGTCATTGGAATGAGCGCAATAAGATAAATCAAAAGAAAAGATCAAGTAAACAAACAAGACAATGTTCTTCATACTTCTAGCGAAAGGGATGTGTTTTGTTTAGGATAAGTATCCAAAGTGATTTTCCAATAGATAATGCCCATTGTAGGAAGGATGCATCCTAGGCCATGTTAGTGGATGGTAGCAAGTTGATAGGTTGTTTGAAAGAATGTTGATATAAAGTTGACTAACATGTTTGTGAATGATCGAGAGTTTGATTTTACATTTAAAAGTTTGTTGTTTCGATTTTGATTTTACATTTGAAGTTTGCTTTTGCTGATTTATGTGGTTATTTTTGTTTGTGTTGCCAAAGGATTAAGGTGAAGATTTGTTTATTATGGATGAGATTATTGCGGGTGAATGCGAAATGGGACAGATGTATTTTTCAAATATTTGGATGTTTTTTGAGTTTTGAAATGTTTTGAGGCTTTTTTTGGTATTTTCAAGATGTTGCAAATGTTTTGATTTTTCAATTTTCTAAATGTTTTTGGTGTTTTCTAATATTTTTTAGTTTTTTTGGATTTTGTGTTTTTTGAATGTTTTCTGTCTCGAGGGCTGATCAAAGATTAGGCTTGCCTATGTTTAAGCTTAGAGACGACGTAGTTTGGATACCATGTTTTTGACGTTTTCTATTTTTATGAATGTTTTTGGATTTTGATATGATTTTGGATGTTTTGGATTTTTGCATGATTTTGATGATTTGGATATGGATATGTGTGATGATATCAGTGCTCTATTTTGGGATTTTGTTGAAAACCAAGCTAGGGTTGATTGATTGGATCGATGGATTGATGATGATAACATTGTTGAGGATACACAACAATTCAAGGATAGTGTTTAAGCAACATGGGGATTGGGATGGATATCCCAAGATGATGAGGGATTGATTGGATTTGATTGATCAAGATTGATGAAGCTTCATTTGGAACAAGATTTTTTTGAATGATTTGATGTGACACTAAAGTGCTAATTAGATGTGACTGATATTGATTGTTTGGATTGATGTTCGATGAAAGATAAAGCTTGATAAGGAACATCTTCTTGTCAAAATATGCCATGGGCTAGTGATTTGAATTTTGGATCACAAATTCTTTGAACAATTTTATTTTACATTTGCTAATGTTCGGATCACCACATAAGCTGGAGAATATAGATCAAGATTTATTCTTGAAGCAAGATGTACATATTTGCCCCAATTTCTAGCAATGTATGGAATGCCATGGATGGATGATTGGATAGGTGTGTGAATGGATGGATATGGTAAGCATGCAAAGGATGCCAAGGATTATCTTATGATAAGATAATAGGTTCGGATAGAGGATGGTTATTTTGATAATGCTTTATGGCTCAGATAATGTTGTGTAGAATAGGATCAATGAAAATGACTCATGTCAAGATATTTTCCATAAGCAAGTGTAAAGTGTGCACCAAACTTTGTCAAGATCAAGATAATTTGGACTATGGATGTAGATGGATGAAAATGGATTGGATAAATGGTTTATGGATGGATGAATTGATTTATTATGGATGAGATAGATGAAATGTTGGATTTTATTATGGCTGAGATAAGATGCTTCCACCTGAAGTGGCGCATGTAGATGCTCAATTTTACACATGACACCTGTTTGCTAGGTTTTCATCATGGTACCTGTCCAAAGTGCCACCATAGTGGTTTTCACTAGAGGATGATTTTTTTCTTTGTATTCTTTGGTAGCCATGTGTATATGATTTTTCCATTATGCTTCTTAGCTTCTTTTTTCTTTGATGACATTCTTCATGCTTTGATTCAAATCTTTCTTTTGATGTTGGTCCCAATTTGTGGATGTGGCAATGGTGGATGAAGATTCATGGTGTGGTTGGTTGTAGTATTGGCATCAGTTTCATCATAAGGATTCTTCGTGCTCCCTATTTTGACATTTTCTTGAGACATAGTTTCCCCCAGTATGGTGGTAGTAGCACATTTGTTCTTTGATTTTGCTTGTTTTGAGATGTCTTGTTCAGTAAGCATTATCTAATAAATGATCACTATAGATGATGTTATTTCAATTTGCTATTATGTTGACTTCAGAATATCCTACTTTGTCTGACCTGTTTCCTTGAGTGGATAATGCTAGATATCTTCATACATGATGGCCTCAGTCTGAATTTGGGATATATCTTATCCTGATGTTAACAATTTGGTTTGACTGTAGGAATCAATAACTTGCTCTTTTTGTGTAATAATGTTAGGGGTAAAGGAATCTTGTCCTAAATTAAGATCATCTATGTGCCCATCCAAAGAAAGCATCTCATGGGTAGACAAAAGAGTATGTGCTATGTGGATGTGATCATCATTTGTGACATCTTGTATAGATAGGAGAGTTTCCATTAGATCATTTTAGTAGCTTGGAGATACGAATTCTTGATCTTGATTAATTTTGAAAATGCTTTTGACATGCTTTGGATCAAGTTCTTGACATGGGTCAGTTTCAAAGGATGGATTGCTTACAAAGGGTTCTTGGACATCATCATTAGGCATGGGATGTGGCTCAATATCCTCTTGATCTTTGAGTGGACTTGGATCAAGTGTTGAGTTGAGGACCCCTTTAGTATTTGTAACCATGAGGTCAAAGGATGTCAATATGTCTTGGAAAGGAGCATTGCAAGATTTTGGTGAAATATGTTGATCATGCTTTGGAATAAATTCTTGAGATATGTCCTCTAACTCATTAGGTGATGTAGAGACATTTTCAACATGATCATTGGTCAAAAGATTGTTGATTGTAGGATCAAATAATGTTAACACTCATTTGAATAGATCATTGTTGGATATTGTTGAGGGGTTTTGATCATGACCAAAAAGTGACTCTTGATGTATGTTGAGTTGATCTTTGGATGAGGTGGAAACATCTTCAAGATCTTGATCATTATTTTCAACAATTGTGGTGGAGAGATTTTCAATGCTATCGCTAGTGGTTGAATCCTGATCATTGTTCCCAATAGTTATTATTTTTTGATCAATAAGGTCTTGGATGATATTTTTGATTTGAATACAATTCGATGTTGTGTGTCCCTTTATTTTGTGATACTCACAAAGGTACTTCTCATTATATCCCGGTGGTTGAACTTGGGGCTCTTGATAATTCTCATAAATGGGGATTTTAATGAGATTTTCTTGTACCAATTGTTGCATGACCGATTCGATTGGTTCCCCAAGTGGTGTGTATTTTTGTTTGTCACCTTGTGAGATTTTAAAATGAGCTTGTGGTGATTGATTTTGGAGATGTTGTGATTGATTTTGGACAATATTATGATTTGGGATGATTCTTATATTTGGCAAGATAGGTTGAAATTGAACATTGTTGTGGTTGGGAATCACATTACCTTGATTTAGGTAACTTTTATTTTGCATGGTGTTGCCTTGAATTGGATCAATACATGGAATTTTTAACATATTGTTTGGTCTTTGAAAAAAATTTGTATGATTTGCAAACATATCTATCCCAAAGGTTACCAAGTGTGGATTCAAAATGGTCATGTTTGGTAAAGTTGTACTTAGTATATTCACATTTGGCATGAATGGATTTAGTGGGATAATGTTTTTGTTTGAATACTCATGCATTTGATTGTTTGATTGATAGACTTGTTGGTTTGGACTTTGATTTAAATCTACCATTGGGAAAGGTGTTCCAAAATTTAGATTGGGCATACTCACATTTGCTTTACCATTGAGGTTTGTAGGAGATAACGATCCCATGAATGGATTGCATATATAAATGTGAGTTTTGATAATCAATCGGCATTGTAAGGATTTGATAGTTTGGTTGATTTAGACCACTCATGATGTATGAATTGAGTTTATATTCCATGTTTTTCTTATGTTTTGACCTTGTTGACCTCTAAGGGATTTAGGACCAGTGATGAGATGAAGGATGAAAGGGGTGAATGATATGGGTGTTGAACTTTTACGAACCTTGGAGGGATACTAGACTTTAGGACTTTTGGATTTTTTATTTTGGATTTGATTTGGATAATGGACTTATAAACCCCAAGATGTTGGATGTTATCTTGGAATAAACTTGTCCACAAGGTGATAATTTAACTAAGAGTATGAAGAAGGATGAATCTACACACACTTAGTCAAACAAGATGATTTTGATATAAAGGATTTGCCAAAAGTCTAGTATGAAGGATTTTTCCAAGATTTCTAAGAGTTGTTTGTCAGATGGGTTTTGATTGATGTTTGAAATGGATGAAATTATTGGTTTTTTTGATCCTACATGAACCTAAGAGAGACTTGTTTACAAGACCAAGGTTTTGAAGAACATTCCTTACTCTATGAGTAGTTCAAACCAAAAGACCAATGTTTGCATGGAAAACCATATAACCAAAATATACCAAGCACATGTGTGGGGTTCAATTTGAGTTAATCTTGATTAGTGACTTGCTTTTACCATATCCACTTTCTTGCTTTATCTTTTCAAACTAAATGTCTAATGTCCCAATTTCTTCTCATCCCACAAGGTCCATTATGTGGAAATCAAGGAAATTAAGGAAAAAGTTACCTAGTGTTGACTTTAGTGAGAGAAAATTGAGATGTAAATTCAAATGCTTAGAAGCCTCTAAGGATAGAATCCATAGGGAAAGAAATATCACTTGAATTTTTTCAAGCGTATTTGCTTCCTCTAAAGGGTTTAAAATTTGATGATCATGTTAAATGTTTGTTTTCCAATGTTTAAGATCCAAGCAAAGTGTTTTGATTCCAAGATGATGCACAATCCTAGGATAAAATGAGAAAATATTTCTTGAGTTCCCACTTAGATAAATCTAGCTATGCCTACTCTTAGCGAATGATTAGATGCTTGACCACACTGGCTCCCATCTACAACACACGCTTCTCAGGTCATCCAAGCGTCAATACCCATGAAACTCCCATGGCATGCTTCTCATCTCTACTAAGAGCCATAAAAATGTGGGACGACTTCAGAACAACCATTCTTACACCAACAAATAGATAAGGATTTTGGTCTTTTAGACAAAGGGTTCTAGTGTAGGCATTTCGTTCATGGGGGATCATCCATATGGAAAGAGACCATTGCTTCCATTCTTTTCAAAACAATCCTCATGATACTTGAACTTTCCTCAAGTACTCACACTTATATACTGGTTGGAAGTCACTTGGGTTTAGTGTGTTCCTAGTTGGGTCATTCCCTTGGGTGATTACTTTTTCCCACAAGGAAGACCCTCTAAAGATAAACAAAAGGGAGCAAGTACATTTGTAGTTTGATCAATCTTTGTTGAGAAACAAAGAGAGAACACAACTGATATACTCCACTCACACTCACAAGATTTTGTTTAGTTTTAGAATCCAAATTGAAGTGTGGAGGTAATCACTTACACAACTTAATATCACAAAAAGTCTTTTGATTCTCAAGATCACCATGAGGTGTGAGAGAAGTGCATATGTCTTTTATATGATATTATTTTGGATAAGTGATTACAAAACATAGATGCACATGTTCATTTTAAACCTTCAAAGAAAAAGTTGGATTCTTTTTAGAGCACCAAAAGGAAAAGTGAAAGTTGCTTGTTCAATTGTTAACCTTAAACAAAATCTAGTAAGTTTTACTAAAGTTCTTTTTAATCCTTTTGTCTTTGTTCTTTTTAAGCCCAAATTGAAATCTATTGAGTCCTACAAGCATGAAAGGTAGCAAATCCTTAGAAGAGATTATGATTTCTCCCCCAAAGTGTTTAAAAGCACTTGATTCAATGAGATGATGATGTCATAGAAGTCTTTGTACTTGTTTCCTTCCTTCACTTTCAATCAAGCCAACCTACAAAAATATGTTAAACTATAGAAATAGAGGTCAAAAAACTAATTATTAGTCAAAAGTAACTAGAGTAAAAAAGCACATATTAAAATTAAACTGATTAATGCCTTTTACCCAACTCCATTGACACAGTCTGCATATGCGATGTAGTTTGAAGAGGTCAGCAGTGTTATATGACACTGCTAGGACTGAAAATGATGCTTTGCAATAGGACCAGAGAGCACAATTATGATGCTTTTTTGGTAAGTGGCGTTGTTTGAAATTTGGGAATCTAGTGACATAGAAATGGCCCAGCGTTGGAGTTTGGAATTTTGAATTTCTAGGCGGGAAGACTACAACAACGGTGTTTTGAGTTTGTAGCATTTTTCTATGGCGTCGTTGGACTAGTAGCATCACTGTATGGCATCTCTGGACTGATAGTAGCGCAGTTTCCTGTAGGCACAAAAGTTAACAAAAAACCATGGAATTTAAAAAAAACATGTTAAAAACTTTAGATTCGCCCTCCTTCTAGCACCAAAATGTGAACCCCAATCCTAGACCTGCACAAACACAAAGAAAAAATTATACAATGTTAGTCACATATGCAAGTTAGAACTAAGATTCCCCATGCAATTCATTTATAATGCTCAAAATAGGAAATAGGTGAAGAACAAACAAAGAAAAGCTATTGAATCCTATCAAAGCATGCTAACTCTCAATCCCATGGGGGAATTGGTGCCATTTTGATGTGGAAAATGGCCCTTTCCCAATCCCTTGTAATCTTGATGAAGATTGATCCACTTGATGATGATGAACAATGTGCTTCAATGATGAAATCTATAATAACCTAGCTATAATGATGGAAAAATGCTATGGAGATGGATGAAATTGCTCTAAATATGAAGATAGTAACTTTTCTCTAAGTTTTGTATCCAAAATGAGAAGAAGATCCTTCTATTTATAGAAGAATAGGATGGAAGAATGAAAAAAATGGAGGAATGTGGGATCATTCAACATCCAATGCGCAAATTCCACTTGTCAAGATGTGAATGGAGGAAGGATGCTCGCACATTTTGGTGAATGTGCACAATAAATGATGTTAGGTGGAATTTCAAAATTTTGAAATGACATGTTCGGGGGAGAAAGGAATGAATTAAATGCCACTTGGCTCAATGCACAAAGACATGTAAGAGATATTGAATGCCTTGTTCGAAGGAAAAATCCATTTGGAGGGATTTTCAAACTTGGAGGAATATTCCCCTTTTGATGCCTTTTTGAATGAAAAAGGAGATTTAATAAATCAATTAAAATGATTTTCACGAGTAAGTTGCAAAAGCTAGAGGATTTGATGGATTAAGATTAGGATTAATCAAGATTTGATTAATTAAGAGGGAGATTGGTTGATTTGACCATTTGATTTAGATTTTTGGATTGAAATAAATTAAAATGAGAGGAAAATGATTTAGACTTAATCAAATAAAGATTTTGATTTATTTAATTAAAAAGGGATGATGTTAGATTAAATTAAATAAGGTTAAATTTATTTAACTTAATATAAATAAATTTAGAGATTTAATTAAATAACATGGATTATTTAATTAATAGAGACTAAAGGGTTAATTAAATAAGATTGATTTATTTAATTAATAGGAGATGACAACTTAATTAAATAAATTTGATTTATTTAATTAAGGGATGAAAGGTGATGAATTTAATCAAATAAGGGCTATTTGATTAAATGACTAGAAAAGAGGACGATTCAAGACAAAATGATGTTAGTAATCAGGATCAAGTGTGTCGGTATATTTTCCATGTCTACAATAATTATCACAATTGAATGGAGCCTTAAGATTTTTGGCTAATTTCCTCTTTGTGCATATTTATTTAAAATAACAGACAAGTGTTCTTTATGTTATTTAAATAGTTTTTGTGACTTTATAAGGGTTTTTCCTTTGGATTTAAGCTTTATTTTCTTATCCAAGACCTTTATTTAGATCAAGAGAGACATTTTATGTATGTTTGAGGAAGCCATATGTGTAATTAACAAGTTCTTCAATTTTTCCATAAATTAATCTTGAGTGTGTATGTGTATGAATCCATCGTTACAATCTCTTAACAAGGTGGGGTGTTGGAGATCATTCACATTGTTCAAGGGGTGGCTATAGTCTCACTAGCTTGGCACATGGTAGCTTGCAAGGTATGAAAACTTGGAAGTCTTATCAGATAACATGAATATTAATTATGTTCCTACAATTGTGTTTCCTCCTTTAACTTTCAAATCCCAAATAGTTTCATCTCCTTCCCCATGGCTTAAATAAATTGTAACAAATAAAAGAAAAATATATCAATTATATGAACCAAGTTTTAATGTAGTATCTGAATTGCTAAGAGTTACTCCTCAACTAAATAAATCTCATATAAATTATTGGTTGATCTTTGAATCCTTTGGTAACTAGTTTGTAGAAATTAATCAACCCACAATGGATTAAATTGAAGAAGATATTGCATAAAAATATTGCCAATGTATAACTAGGTCCATCTATGCATGAAGGCTTGGATATTCACAATGCCCAAATATTGGTTACAAATTTGAAAAGGGTCTTATGGAATGCCATGATTATAACATACATAGTAAATGGGTTTGTTGAAAAGGATTTAGAAACTTTCAAGAAAATGTGATTGGTAGCTGTAAAGCCAAATTCCACAACATTTAAAAATGTGTTTGTTGAAAAGGCTTTAGAAACTTTCAAGCAAATGTAATTGGAAACCGTAAAGCCAAATTTCACAACATTTTAAAATGGGTTTGTTGAAAAGGCTTTAGAAACTTTCAAGCAAATGCAATTGGAACCTATAAAGCCAAATTCCATAGCATTTTATGGGTTTGTTGAAAAGGCTTTAGAAAATTTCAAGCAAATGTAATTGGCAGTTGTAAAGCCAAATTCCAAAACCTTCACCCTTCCTACACCAAAATGGGAGCTTTGGAACAGGGTGTATCAAATTAAAATGGGAGCTTTGGAATAGGGTATATCAAAATGGGAGCTTTGGTCTCATGGAATACTATCATACGCACAGAAAAATTATGCAATGCTATGAATAAACATACACACAAAATAGATTTGTTCATTTAGGGTTTGGAAACTTTCAAACAAATGCGATATAATCAACCATGGAAAAATAAAACCAACCTTGAAAGCATTCTGGAGGTCGAAGGTGATGGAAATATCTCCCTCGAAGGTGGTATATTGGAGATTCACCCACAAATTCACCATCCTTCACATGCTCCAGGTTCACCTTGAAGTTGGTATGTTGGAGATTCTCCCACAAATTCATCGTGCTTCACATGCTCCAGGTTCACATTTTCCACATACAAAAAGCATTGTTGGTTCAACAAAGACAATCTTTTAAAATGCCCTATTTTAGGGGGTTCGAATGAACCGCAGTTCGGTCGAACCCTTTAAAATATTATTAAACCATTGAATTTAAAGGGGTTTAGGTGAACTGGTAGTTCGCTTGAGCCATATGGTTTGACTAAATGGTTTAATAGGTTCGCCTGAACCTACCAGTTCGAGTGAACCCCTTGAATTATTAAAACCACAAAAATGTGACTTTTCCTTCCTCCTTTAAAGTGTAAACCACTTATGTGGATTCACCCCAGACCTTTTGGATAAACTTGGTGTTGATAAATAAAAAATTCAACCTAATTCTTTATCTATTAAGGGATTTGATAATGTAGGAAATTAACCACTTGGTGTGATCACTTTGCCTATTACAGTTGGAAAGGCCGCATTAGAAACACCAATCCATGTTATGCCTCATGATCTTTCATATAACCTCCTTTTAGGAAAATAGTGGATTCATGCAATGAATGGGGTGCCTTCTACTCTTCATTGTAAAATGAAGTATATTTACAACAACAAAGTGTACACATTGGATGTTGATAATGAGCCTTACAGTATTTTACAACTTGAGAAAAATGAAGTGAACCCTTTGAAAACATTGACACTAACTACACAAGTAGAACCCATGCAGCCAAAAGGAAAAGAAAAACACATTGAAGAAGTCACAAAACTATTAGAAGATGATTGAGGTTTCTTAGATTTTGAACATACATTCATGGGAGAATACAAGATCATAAACAAAAACTTTGAAATAGGAAAAGAAAAAATGATAATGTCAACACAAAATTTAGACGACCCTTCGAAAGCATCCACCTCAACCACTTTAGAAGAAAAAGTAAATTACACAACAAACTTTGATGAACTTAATCAAAATAAAAGACCAAATCTGAAAGAGATGAAGAAACATTATGGAAAAGGTTATGAAATCATGAAACACCTTGGATATAGTGGAAAAGGATGTGGTGATAGAGAACAGGGTATTTGTGTCCCTATAGATCCTAACACGCAAGAAATGACTCATGGTCTTGGTTATTGTCCTTTGATAGAAACAAACAAGCCTTCACTTAACACCAACACTATTACACAACATCCTTCTAATCCAACTTTAACATTAGTGCATCCCAAATTGATAGAAACTAGTGGAATTAATTGTTATCCTATGCAAGAAACAAAGAAATCCTTGCTTAATGTCAATGTCATCATGCAAAGCACTTATGATTCAAATTTGATAGATTTTACATACTCCTGTAAAGGGGAGAATAAAATCTTGCAATCTCACGAGTCTTGTGTAAGTATGGCATCCTATACTAAGCAAGAGATATCTTTGCCACAAAATAATGAAACATCATCTACTTTTGATCAAGAAATTATCTTGTTGAGACTCCTCCAAGATTGTTTGATATCCCTCCCTCCAAGTACATGAAATAAATTTTACTATAGGAGTTCAATTTGTGCATATCATAGAGTTCATGGTCATGCTACTAATGAATGCAAGGCTTTGTGTGATAAAATTAAACATCTTAAGGAATATGCTGCTCTTCCTTGTGTTGAAGCACCTTGTTCCTCTAATTGATATTGAATTTCACTTTATTATGTTTCTCATCAATCATTTTGTCTCACCCTTGTCCTACACTAAGTGGGGGCAAGGGGTTAGGTAGCCTTTTCCTCGTATGTCACTTATCATTGTCTCTTTTGGCTAGTTGACCACCTTCCATGTATATTTACAAGCAAGCTTGGGATGTGTATGACATGCCTTATTTTGGCTCGCATGTGATGTACTGAGTTATAAATTTTGGGGGAAATCCCTTCCCTTCTCATGACATAGCTTATTGGAAACATATCACTTGGCATAGGGCTTTCTAAATAAGCTATCATGTTTTCTTCTACTTTAAAGCAATTTCTCACAACAATGGTGTTAGCAACTGTTTTAAAGTGGGGGCATACATCGACACTCATATTTCATTGTGTGATTTTCTTTCTTCTTTCGATGTGCCCATTTCTTGGCAGTGTCATTGGGTTTGATTTCCTTCGAGAGCATGATATTTCTTTGACTTGTCCTCTCTTGGAAACATTGAGTGCAATGTTCCCAAATAAGAGACCTTGTATTTATCCTCTTTTGGAGATGTTAAGAACAATGTCCCCTAAGATTAAGACCTCACATGAACTAAGTGAAATCCATTTGAACACCCCTCTTTCTTATTGTGTTGCATTTTTGTACCTTATTAAAGTCATGGAGGTATGGCTTTGATATGGTCCCTTGGGGCTCACCCAGTGAACAACTAGCTTCACTAGCCCTTGTGAGCATGCATTTTCTTTTTGTCCTTATCATAGTCATGGGGTATGACATTGATATGGACCTCTTGGGGATCACTTAGTGAACAACTAGCTTCACTAGCCCTTGTGAGCATGTGTTTTGTTTGCATAGTGAATAGAGTGTTCCACTTGTAAACCTCTTTTTGGAAAAATAGCCTAGACCTTATCCACATCATGTTGGATAGCCAGTCAAAGCTTGATTTGTTGCATTTTTCATTTTTCTTTTTCCTTTTTCTATCTTTGATGGTGTATGTTTATGATCTGGTTATGGCTTCATCTATCACCCATGAGTTTTTTCCTTTTTGCCTATTTTGGTTTTCCATAGTATCTTGATCCTATAGGCTTGGCCACCCTATTGGTTATTGTCATCTTGTCTTACTAAAATTTGCATATTTAAACCCCTCTTGATTGTGTGGTTGGCTACTTAGTGTGCGTTTGAAGCAAGTTCATCCTCTCCCTAAAGTGGGGGCTAAATGTAGTGTAGGAAAATGGATACCCTTGTATTTTCACACTTATTTGGGCCCACCTTGCTTTATTTATCCCTATTTATGTCTTAATTGGTCCTATTTTGCATCCACAAGCCTAATAAACTATATCTTTTCTAGCTAATCCTGAAAAGCATCAATGGATAAATGATAATTTAATGATTTTGTCTAAGTGTCCCTGATTTTTGGGTCAAGACTAAGATGCCACCTAGGGCATCTTTGTCCCCCAAATTTCTTGGGACCCTGATTTCAAGTGTTCCTTAAATGGGCCCTTTTTTGGAGTCTGTGCCCCAAGTTTCATACCTTGGGACTAAGATGCCACCTAGGGCATCTTAGTCCCCCTTAAGGTATTTTTCGGGATTTAATTTCAAATTCTAGCAGGATTTAGCCTCCTTTAATTATTGAATTCATATGTCAACTTGTTGTGGTGTAATTTCGGGATATTAATTATGGATAAGTATAAATACAAGGTTCTTTCACTCATTTTCATATCCAAGAATAAAAATCATTCAAGTATTCATTCCTAAGGAAATTTTATGAGATCAAGAGCAATTCATCAAGCATTTGAAGCCATCATCAAGATTCAAGCATTATATCAAAGATCTTCTTACATCATGTGTGTTTTTGTGCTAACATATACGATGTAGGGTTTTGATTCAAGCAAGCAATTCAAGTCCATATCTATCAATCATTCCTTTGATTCAAGATCTATATCCAAGCTAGCCATCTCACACAAGTTTGTAGACTTCATAACAAGGGTTTGGTGAGTTGTGACATTGCATGTTGTTTGTTCATCATTTCCTTCCATTTCATTATATTTCAAGGTTTAATTACCAATGAGGGGTTTGACCAAGGAAAACCTCCATTCACTAACAATCAACAATTTTTCCCTCTCTTGTGTGTTTGTGATTGCAAATTTAGGTTGAAGACTTGAAGATCATTTGAAGTGAAAAGTTGCACTACAAATTTTTCATCTTCATGAAAACTCACCTATAAGCTAGATTTGGAAGTTTCAGAACCTAAAATTAGAGAAGGAAGTGTAGAAATCAAGCCTCAAGATCACGTTCAGAGATTTCAAAAATTTAGATTAGGACTAAGACAGTAGTCAAGGTGTCTTTGTCCTCCAAGTATAATTTTGTATAGATTCTTTTGGATTCTCTTCCGACATCTGAAGATTCTGCATCTGCCCAAAAAAAAGCAGCAAGACTAATAAGATAGTAAGGGAGTCTTAGTCCTCCATAACATATTTTGATAGCTTCTTTGCATTTCCAGAATCCTTGTCACATTTCCAAACTTCCCAGGCACACACATCCTAACTTGTTGCATAATTTCATCATTTGCACTCATCATTTAGCTTGCATTATTAGGTTTTGTGAGTTGAATTCTTACTCATCTTCTCCAAGCTTTTTCTTAGTGGTGAACCCCTCAAAGCTAAAGAAACCCCTTCCTAGGTCTTCCTTGTTGATAATTGACTCACCTTTGAGGCTAATAGTCAATCCAATTAGGATTCCTAGAACATTATTGAATTACAATTGGAGAATAGTGGCATATCCTAAAACCCTATTTTTCCCTATTGTTCATGTAGTCACAAACAAGTCTCCAAGGTTATGAATTTTTCCTTTGATAGGACAAAGATCTCGCACAAGATTCCAAATAATTACATTGATAGAGAAACATTATTTTCTAATATTGGACACCAACACAAGACCTAGAACCTTATCTTCTTGGCATTCATCAATTATTGAGCTAGTGCAATTATTTTTTATTCACATTTCTTCTCCATTGAAAATGACATAATTATCAATATTCAAATCATTATTAGTTTAGATATATTGTTCTTATGTGTATCCATTTATTGGATTATTAAAACTCAGGAAATGTTTTCTCCACATTTTTGTTGAACCCAACTAATCCTACACATAACATATCTTCACTGTGGTGTTTCTAAGTTAAACATCAAGGGTTTCAAATATGTGCTTTTTCAATTTTCACTTCATGTTCTTGGTTGATATTTATTTGGTGTCATTTTGCTTCAATAATCTATCTTTTCCCTTAGCATTGGTGCTTATTCATCCCTCCTATCTATCAACCACCCTATTGACCCTTAAATTGGCTTTGAGTTCCTTATTTTACTCACTTTCTCAATTTGATATACAATTGATATTCTAATATAACTCTAATGATACATAATTTAATATCATTTACTTATATTAGGGTTTTGAGCCTTTATTTCTTATTCTTGTGAGCCCTATATCTTTGGGTAGACCTTTTATTTCACATCATGGATTATCACAATCTTCTATGTTTGATAGTTAAAAGTTCAAAATTGTGTCACACTTTTATAAAGGAATAATAAACACAATTATAATTTTTCAACTTGGACCACATAAAAGTGATTTAGAATATAGAAAATATATTGGATTATATGGCTGGTGTGGGTGTTTTGAGCTGCATTAGTATGGTTTCTCATGACTAGTAAGGTCGTGGTTGCATGCCCCTTGTCTTCTATACATGTGTGCTCGAGGTGGTGAATCGAGTGTGTTGTGTGTAGCTTGGGTGTGGGAGCCTTTGATGTTTCTGGGGAGGGTTTTATTTTATTTTCTTGTGATTTTTTCATTTCCTACTATTTGTGGCTTTGTCTGAAGTCATCTCTTGTTGCTTGGGTTGCTTGGGTGGGGGAATTGGCCCTCTTGTGTTTGGTCTTGCATTTATATTTTGGTAGGTTGGATTTTGTCTCATTTTTACTTGGAGATGAGCATTTTTCTTTTAGCATGGATAACCTTTGCAAGGGTTCATCAAGAAATAGTAGTTTTCATTTGCATAAAGTGAATGGGTGCTGGAAAGATTGCATGATCAACCGGTGTTGATAGTAAAACCTATTTCAGTGGCTAAGGATGTAGAGTATTACAACAATCATGTGTTGATTTTCAAGTTCATGGGGATGCAGGTGTCGCTCCCTTTTCTGGATTCTTGGGTGTGCAATACTTGGAATCTAGAAGGTGATATTGATATAATCTTGGTGGCCAACAATTTCTTCATGGTGGACTTTTCCTATGTTGCTGATATAAATCAAGCTTTTGAAGGTGGGCCTTCTACAATCATGTGGGCCTCTTTATTAAACCTTGGCATGTGGGATTCAACTCTACTGAGGAACTCCCTTCTAAGGCTTCAATTTAGGTACATCTCTCTTTTTTTCCTTTATAATGTTGGTGAAGTGATATATTGCAGATGATTTCTCTCATGCTCAGTAAGCCCATTGAGCCTTTGCAACAATCACTGACTAAGAGGGTTCTTTCCTTAGCTTGTGTGTGCAATGAAATTGACTTGATCAAACCACTATTAGATTCGATTGACATGAGTATTGGGACAACCTCTTGGACTCAATAGTTGGATTATGAGGCACTACCCTTCCGGTGTCATTTATGTCATGAATATAGTCCTTCAACAGAAGGGCCCCAAAGTTGTTAATACTACAGGTATGGGTAATGCTCCATCTCAGTATACTCAGAAGTTGGACAAAGGTAAATCTCCGATGCAGGGGGTGGTGGCCAAAAAGGATAGTTTTGTTCTAGTAAAACCTCATAATAGAAATAGAGGTCAAAAGAGGATACTAAAGGATAGATAGGAATATGAAATATTTAACAGGTTTGATACCCTATAGAACTTGATTTAGAAGGAAGGAGTTCCTCTTGATATGTAGGTAGTGGATGGCTCTACAGCTGAGAAGCACCTTGAGAATCAACCAAATTCTCCATGCAACCCAAATCTGGTGGAGGGTCTTTCAGTTTAGATGGATACAATCCTACCTCCCTGAGTGTCTATGCTTGGAGAGAATAGTTCGGTGCTAGAGATTATTATGGTGTTTGGGATTCTTGGTTCTGGACCCATAATTGAGAAAGGTGTTGAAGAGACTAGTAAAAGCAAGTCAGCTTTTCCTTCTTTGGTCTTGTAGCAAAAATCCCTTAAAAAGGGGATCCCCAAGAAGCCCCTTAAAGCAGGTAGGAAGAAGGATCAAGAAAAATTAAAGTTAATCAATTGGTGAAATGTTGGTGGAGTTTGGTTTAGTGAGAACTATTGATTCACTTCTCCCAACTTCAACGATAATTGTGCTATCATGGAATGTGAGGGGCATGACTAGCATCCCTAGACAAAAGGATATTTGGGAATTAATTTGTTTTCACTCTTCTGATATGGTTTCCCTCCAAGAGACTAAGTTCTATGTTGAAAGTATATTGAACTTGGATTCTAAGATTTATGTTCTAGTGTGTGGGGGAGCAAGGTAGCTATGGGGGACTTTCTTATTTATGGGATCCATGCAAAGTTATTCCTACTTGGTGGATCTCCTACAAATACTCTATTTCTCTTGTAGATTTTAGTATCAAACCTAATCCTTCAAAACCTCAACCTTGAAACCCTCAACCCTTAAAACCTAAAACTTCAACCCTTGAATCCTCGACCCCTAAACCCTAAACCCTCAACCCTCAAACCTTAAACCCTTAACACTCAACCCTCAACCCTATACCTTAAACTCTAATCACTCAACCCTCAACCCTTAAACTCTAATCCCTCAAAACTCAACCCTAATCCCTATCCCTAAATCCTCAACCCTCAACCCTCAACCCTTAAACCCTCAACCATTCAACTCTTCAACCCTCAACCCTCTACCCTCTACCCTCTACCATATACATTAAACCCTCAACCATCAACCCTCAACACTAATCCCTTGACCCTATACGTTAAACCCTTAATCCTCAACCCTCAACCCTTAAACCCTCAACCCTTAAACCCTCAACCCTTAAACCCTTAATCCCTAAACACTAAACCCTCAACCTTTAAACCTTAAACCCTAAACCCTATCCCTAAATCCTCAAACCTTAACCCTATACCTTAAACCCTAATCACTCAACCCTAATCCCAAAAACCCTAAACCCTCAACCCTTAAAACCTCAACCATCAATCCTTAAATCCTCAACCCTCAACCCTTAAACCATTATCCCTTTAACTCTCAACCCTTAACCCTTAAACCCTCAACCATCAACCCTAATCCCTAAACCCTCAACCCTTAAACCCTAAACCCTCAACCTTTAAACCCTAAACCTTACACCCTACAATCTTAACCCTCAACCCTTTACTTAAGCCCTAATATGCCAACCCAATATCTTAAACCTTAATGGACCTATACCTTATATTCACTTAACCTTGGAAACTCAACCCTAAACATTAACCCACAACCCTTAACCCTATACCCTATACCTTATACCCTCAACCCTATACTTATTTCCTAATATCTCAACCCTCATCCCTATGTCTTATACCATCAACCTTAAATCCCAAACCCTATAACTTAGAAACTCAACCTTGAACATTATCCCTTATTTGTAAACCCTCAACCCTATAATTAATCTCTAATCCCACCCTCAACCCTATACCTTAAAACCTAAACCCTACAACCTGAATCCTCACTCTATACCCTACAACCTCACCCTTATACCCTAAACCCTGAATATTATCCCTCAACCCTATACTTAAACCCCAAACCATACACTCTCAACCCTTCAATATATTCCTTATACCCTCAATACATATTGTAAACCCTAAACCCAATATCCTAAACCCTAATCCCTATACCTTACACATTTAATCTTATACAGTCAACGAGTTGAATATTATCCCTCAACTATAAAACCTCAACCCTATACCCTATACCCTATACCTTAAAATCTAAACCCTACAACCTCAACCCTCATCCATATACCCTATACCCTCACCCTTATATACCCTAAAGCCAAAATCCTTACATACATACATACAAGCATACATACTATAGTGTAGAAAAATGTGTCCTTTACATTTTCTCACTTGTTTGGGCCCTCCTAGTTAAAATGGACTTAATAAGGCCTTAATTTAGTGTTGTAAAATGTACCCCTTTACATTTTCACACTTATTTGGGCCCTCTTAATTAAATTGAACTAAATTATGATTTAATTGGCCATTTAATTCATTTACAAGCCCATTTAAATTATATTTTCTAAAGGAGAAACTTGACAATAATTAATGCCTAAACATAATACATTACATTGAGCATGTGTGTTCTAGGTATAACATGACCTAGGACCCATTTTCCCATGGGTGAATGGGTCCTCCCTATACCTTTCAACCTAAATTTTAAGTATATTTTTGGTGGTATTTAACATCTCCAAAAGTGTATTTCAATGTTGGTTTGTGATATTTCAATTTTGGGAAATTAAGGATACATACCTATAAATACAAGGTCTTTTTCTCAATTCAAGTCTAAGTTTCCTAAGTTTTCAAGTGAGCATAAAGTATAGCAAATTTTATGATCAAAAGCATTCAAAAGCAGATTTATCAAGGATTTTTTGTAGCAATCAAGATCTATTCATCATGTCAAAGTCTTCTTGCATCATGCATGTTTTTGGTGCTAACATTGTGATATAAGTTTCAAGATCAAGTTCAAGTATTGAAATCATTATTCAAGTGTCAAGATCAACATCCAATTCATCTATTTCATGCTATTTACAAATATCCATTATCAAGTTTTCATTCAAGGGTTTGTTGAGTGGTAACATTGCTTTGTTCATTCTTCATTCCCTATTTTATTCATTATTTCAATTCAAGGTTTGTTTACCAAAATGGGGTTTGACCAAGGCAAACCCCCATACACGAAAAAAAACATTTTTCTCTCTTGTGTTTGATTGTAGATTTAGGTTGAAGAACTTTTTGAAATGCAAGATTGAAAAGTTGTCAAAGTTGTCAAATCATAGAATCTCACCTACAAACCTAATTTTCAAAATTTTGACACTGAAACTTGGATAAATCAGAAGCTATAGATTTACACTAGAGGCTCCTGAAAGTTACAGAAAAACCCCTGCACTTGAACCCATTCACCCATGGGTGAATGCATCCTAGATCAGCTTCTGAAAAGCACTTTTGGTGACTGGTAAACACATCTCTACTCTTCTTAAATCTGCAATTTGTTTTTTGGTTCTACAAATATTGTGTTTAATATTGTTAATTCAAGTGTTAGATTGCATTTTGTAGTTGATTTACTATTTTTAGTTTTCCTCCCCAAAGTGTTGTTTGACCTTGACCCCCATCCTTTAGTCATAAGGAAAAGTGAAGATTCTCACATTGAATTGATTCACCTAAGGGTTGTTAGTCAATTCATCTTAGGAATATCATTTCCTAATGAAATAGGGAGAAATAGGTCCATCATACCCCCTCATTTTAGCCCCTCACTTATTTTTCACCTTTTTATTTTGGTGAATCCGACTTTTGGGCATCATGACTTGCTAATTTTGGAGTCCATTTTTAACCCCAGATCTACGTTTTGCATTGATTTAAATTGCATTGCATTGATTTGCATCTCATTTAGGTTTCTTAACTTTCATTAGTTTGCATCTCCTTTAGGGTTTTAGTTTTGCATTTTTGCATTCTTTAAAATCTAGAAAATTCAAAAATCTTAGTCATTTTACATAGTGTTTACATAACATTGCATGATTAGAAACTTAAAACAAAAAATTGAATCAAAATTGCATTCCAAATTAGATCTTTTTGCTTGTCATTTCACATTATTTTGCACTTATATTTAGATCTCATTTTCTAGAAAAATGAAACTATAGCTTCTTGTTTGAATTCAGAATTTGAAAACCATAAAAATCAACTCAGAAGCTTGCAAATTAATTTTTTAAAACCCTAAAGTGAGACCATTCTCCCATGGGAGAATGAGTCCCTGATCAGGGCTTGTTTTGAAATTCTGAGTGTTAAAACTACTTTTTCTACATTTTGTATTTCTATATTCAATCTATTGTTTTAGTTTCTAGAATTTTTGTTATCTAAAATTGTTCATACTAAGCTTAATTTGGTCAATTTGCATTGTTTTAATTCAAAATTGCATCTAAAAGACATCCTTTTTAGGTTTTTCATAATATAATAAAAAATTTATCTTGTTTTAAATTTAAAAATTGCTTTACATATTTTCATTTCACTTTACATTCTAGGGTATTTAATTGCATTATCTATTTTGGGTGCACATTGGGTTGTGAAACTTGTATGAGCTTCACAACTTGGTGTCCTATTTTCAACACTATCATGAGATTTAGTTTGAGACTCAAGTCATCTTACAACATATCATTCATCATGGATCTTGGTTTTTCTAGCTCTTTCACTCATAGTGTTGACACTAGTCAACCCACTATGGATCATATCCTTAACACTTCATTTCCCATGACTTCCCTACCCACAACCAATGTGAATGATGTTGATACAATAATTTATAATGTCCCTCATGCAAAATGGATAAAGAATTAGACAAATTGCAAGACTTTGTGAGATCCAAACATATTGTTGGTAATGCCATTCATGTCACAGGGAGAATAAGAAATATGCTTAAACATGAACAAGGAATAGAGTTTATATGTAGCCTAACCTAAATCATTAAAAACACTTTTCCATCTCCCCAACCAAAATTCAATACCTTCCCCACTTATGGGAGAGATTCAATAAAAGAAAGCACAATGATTGATAACACTACTATTCCTAGTACATCCCTTCTTGAAAAAGGAAAGGCCTTGATGTTAGAAGATCCAATTATTGACCATCATTAGAATCATACTACTCCTACTAGGAAATTTATTCTATTCCACACGATCATTTCAAGAAACTAACTAATGCCTCATAAGGATCCTAGGTTACCTTAGATCCTCCAACTTCAAATCAATCAAGTATCAAACCAAAGAAGATAGTGAATAAGTTGTACAAGTCCAAGAAACAAAAGAAGCATGATTTTCTTGCATACCTAGATAGCCTATTACAAATATCCAATATTGAGAATGATTTCTATACTCTTTTACATTGGGAATTAATTGAATTACCTCCTAAACCAGAATAATTAACACAAAACCAAAGTGATGAAAATGGACCATATTGTGCCTATCATAGACTATTTGGACATCACACCAATAATTGTCACAATTTATGGGAATTATTGAAGAAATTTAGATCCCCTATGGATCCAACTTGACTAAAATGCATGCACTGTGCTCCTTTCCATGTGGTAGTCATAGGATCATAGTATACTCACTACTACATGTTTTACATTTAATGCAAATCATTATCCATATTACAAGGAGCTCATCTCACCACTTATCTCAGCTCATCCTTGTCCTGCACTTAGTGGGGGTAGGGAGTTAGATAGCCTTGTCCTAGTTTGGCACTTGACATTGTCCATTTAGCTAGTTTTTTTCCTTTTGCATATGATGAACAAGATTGGGATGTAGACGACCCGCTATAGGTTCACTTGCATGTGCCTTACTAGTCTTTGTCTTTATTTTCTTTTTCATATTCTTTATGTGATTGCATGTGCATAATGTGATCCCCCACATTGTTCGATTTGATATCTCTTCATGTTCTTTCCTTTATTTGTATCTACATTCTTCTATATTTTGTAAAGATTTATCTTTTCCTTTATCTTGTGTTTTCCTTTTGGGGATGACGTAAGGCGTCAAGACATAGGTCTGTTCCATGTTGACGAAAAGTATTTTCTTTTTTTTCGCTCTTTATGTGTCATTTTTCCTATTCCATAAGTTATTTGGGGAATTGTAATTTTTTTTAGCTCTACAATATCATTGTATAAAATACATACACTGACCTCAAATCCATGGATCCCTTATTTGTGATTTTGGGATTTCATCTTAGGGGAAACCCCTCTTTTTCATGACATAGCTTCATTTGGAAACATATGTTTGACATAGGGATTTCCAAATAATCTCTCATGTATTCTTTATTGATAGGATTTATCATTTTCTACTTTAAATTAATTGCTCACAGTATGGTGTTAGAAATTCCTTTAAAGTGGGCATACATTGGAATTATCATTTTGGAGATGTTGGAATTTATCTTATGTTCCATTGAGTGGTCTCCTTACTTCTTAAGATGTGTCTTATTCTTAGTGGATTCATTGGATTTTATGTCCTCCAAGAGTGTGACTTTTCTTGGCTTAAGCCTTTCCCCTTAGTGGTGATGCTACGTGTTGCATTCCCTAAGTTGTGAATCTTTTATCCTAGACTTGTCCTCTCTTGGAGACATTAGGCATGATGTTCCCTAAGAGGAGACATCACATGAACTAAGAAAAACCCCTTTGGACATGTCTTATTTTATTTTTCATTTTGTTCATAAGTGTTTAGCATAATGCAACTTGCTAACCTTATGAAGCTCGAACCTCTTTTTATTCATAGGTGCTTAGCATAACGCAACTTTCTAGGCCTGATGAATCTTGAATTTCCTATTGTGTGGTGCCTTATTAAAGTTATTAGAGGTATATATTTGGTATGGTATGGGATCCTAATAATATTCTTTCATTTTCCACCCTTGGGGGCCTGTGTAAGCATGCATTGTTGTTTGCATAATGGACAATGAGTTCCACTTGTAAATTTTTTTGGAAAAATAGTTTAGGTGTGATCGACATCGCATTAGATAGTTGAGGCTTGATCCACCCTCTTTTCTCTTCTTTCTTTTCTTTGATTCTTTGACATTATATGATTGAATATGTTTTCATTGTTGCATATATGTTTAACATAGGCATGTGTCTCTTTGTGCCTTTGTTGGTTTTTTCATGAGATCTTAGATCTTGGGGGCTTGATCATCCTCCTTGATCTTTGTTGTATTATCTCTCCAAAAATTGCATAATTAGACCTCTCTTTATTGTCTACTTTAGTGTGGAAAAATGTATCATTTACATTTTCTCACTTGTTTGGGCCCTCCTAGTTAAAACAGACTTAATAATGCCTTAATTTAGTGTTGTAAAATGTACCCCTTTACATTTTCACACATATTTGGGCCCTATTAATTAAATTGAACTTAATTATGCCTTAGTTATCCCTTTAATTTATTTATGAGAACATTCAAATTACATTTTTCAAAGGAGAAACCCAACAATAATGAATGCTTAAACATAATACTTTACATTGAGAAATGTGTGTTCCAGGTATACGGACTTGGGACCCTTTTTCCCATGGGTGAATGGGTCATCCCTAGACCTTTGGACCTAAATTTTAAATATTTTTTTGGTGGTATTTTAACATCTCCAAAAGTGTATTTCAATGTTGACTTGTGATATTTGAATTTCAGGAAATTAAGGATACATACCTACAAATACAAGGTCTTTTTCTCAATTCAAGTCTAAGTTTCCCAAGTTTTCAAGTGAGCATAAAGTATAGAAAATTTTATGATCAAGATAATTCAAAGGCATATTTATCAAGGATTTATTATAGCAATCAAGATCTATTCATCACGTCAAAGTCTTCTTGCATCATGCATGTTTTTGGAGCTAACTTTGTGATATAGGTTTCAAGATCAAGTTCAAGTGCATTATTCAAGTATCAAGATCCACATCCAATTCAGCCATTTCATGCAAGTTACAAATTTCTTAATATCTCCATTATCAAGGTTTCATTCAAGGGTTTGTTAAATAGTAACTTGGCTTTGTTCATTCTTCATTCCCTCTTTTATGTATTATTTAAATTCAAGGTTTGATTACCAAAATGGGGTTTGACCAAGACAAACCCCCATTCACCCAAAAAAAAAAAAAATCTCTCTTGTGTGTGTGATTGTAGATTTAGGTTGAAGAAGGATTGAAGACCTTTTTGAAATGCAAGATTGAAAAGTTGTCAAAGTTTTCAAATCATGAAATCTAACCTACAAATTTGATTTTTGACTTTCTGACACTGAAACCTAAACAAATCAAAAGCTACAGATCTACACCAAAGGCTCTTGCAAGTTACAAAAAATCCTGCAACTTGGACCTATTCACCCATGGGCGAATGAGTCCCAGACTAGCTTCCAAAAAGCACTTTTGGTGATTGGTAAACACATGTGTGCCCTTCTCAAATCTACAATTTTTTTTTTGGTTCTACAAATATTGAGTTTAATATTTCTTTTTCAAGTGTTAGATTGTATTTTGGAGTTGATTTACTATTTTAAGTTTGTCTCCCTAAAGTGTTGTTTCACAATAGCACAACAGGAAATTAGCGCTGACTTTTGCACTGAATTTTAGTGTATTTATGTTTGTCATTTTGGATTCATCTGATAGTGCAAAAGTTGGCAAAAACCCATTTCTTCATTCCATCACTGAATTTAGCGCCTAGATTGATGTCAAATTCTGTGCCAAAAAATTAGTGTCAGCAATAGCACCCCCTTTAACGTCAGGAATAACACCAAGAAAATAGTGCCTAAATTGGCACCCAACTTGGCTTCTAGTTTTGCTTCCATGTCTACTCCCATTGTTGCTTCTAGTTTTACTCCCAGTTTGGTGTTCAAGTTTGCTTCCGATATTGCTTCCACTTTTACTTCCAATGTGATGTCTAGTTTTGCTTCTAATATTGCTTCTAGTTTTGCTTCCATTTATGCTCCCATTTTTATTTCCATTTTTTCTCCCATTTTTGCTTCTAGTTTGCTCCTAGTGTTTCTTCCACTGTTGCTTCCAATGTTACGTCTAGTTTTGCTTCTAGGTTTGCTTCCAAGTTTTCTTCCAATTTTGCTTCTAGTATTGCTTCCAGTTTTTCTTCCCATTTTGATTCTAGTTTTTCTTTGAGTTTTGCTTCCACTTTTGCTTCCAATGTTGCTTCAATTTTTTCTTCCAATTTTTCTTCCAATTTTGCTCTCAGTTTTGCTCCCAGTTTTGCTCCCAGTTTTTCTTTTGGTTTTGATTCTAATTTTGCTTCCATGTTTCCTTCTAGTTTTTATTTTTGTGTTCCTTCCAGTTTTGCTTCCATTTTTGCTTCCAGGATTACTTCTGGTTTGCTTCTAGTTTGGCTTCCATTGTTCCTTCCTTTTTTGCTTCTAGAAATGCTTCTTGTTTTGCTTCCTTTTTTGCTTCTAAAATATGCTTCTTGTTTTGCTCCCAATTTTGCTTCTAGTTTTTCTTCCATGTTTTCTTCCGGTTTTGCTTCCAAGATTGTTTCTGGTTTGTTTCTAATTTGGCTTCCATTGTTGCTTCTAAAAATGCTTCTTGTTTTGCTTCAATTATTAATTTAATATTTTTTAATTCAATTTAATTAGTTAAATATATGATACCTCTTAAATAACTCATATGATTATAGAATAAGTAATTTAATTATTTAACTCATATGATTAAATAACAAGATAATTATTATAACATGATCATCATCTATAATTAAAAAAAGTGAGTCAAATATCTATAATTTAATTGAATTTGACAACATCCATCCTGAGCGGTAAATTAAAATCATCATACATAATAAATATCCATCCAAAAATCATCAACCACTTTTAATATATATAAATTGACAAGTCAATACTGATGAGATCATCATCATATATAACTAAAACAATTCAAAGTCAAATATTCCAGTAGATCAATAACATGTGAAAATGATACATGTCCAACAGTTGACATAAGTCAAAGTGATACATGTACAAATGATATAATTCAAAATGATAATTTATTTAACTCAAATTGATACAAGTCAAGTGTTGGCAATAGAAGGGTAGACAACTAGGAGGGGGGTTGAATCAGTTGTCACAAAAATTCAAAAATTATTCAACTTATTAACCTTATTCTTAGATTTGATAATTAACCATGAAGGCATGAATAAACAACACATCAAAAACACACATAACACCAAGATATTTTACATGGAAACCTTGTTAGGGGAAAAACCACGGTGGACGTCAGTCCACAAGATTATACCTTGTTAAAAGTATAATGAAAATGAAATATGGGGAATGCACATGCATTCACGCACATTTCCTAGAGCTCACTACTCAATTACAAAGGAAGACACATTGTCTTAAAAAGAGATTTGGATTAAATCCATCCAAATTTTGAACTGAGAAAATAGCATCTGCTAATGCTAGATTACAGTTCCAATTAATCACATGAACACTTCTTCACTCTTCTTCACACTTCTTCACAATTCTTCACACTCTACTCTACCTTTGAATGATATTCACACATACACACATTCAAAATCCACTCACTTACTCGAATTCAAATAACCAATCGCTCTTATATATCCACAACATGAAATTTCATTGCTACAAGTCGGCCACAAAGAAATAATAAAATGAATATAAAATGTCAGCCCAAAACATTAAAGATTATCAATGTGAATCAACCACTTGGTCAGCCATAACTTAGTGAGGACCCAAATCAACATATCCAACATGAATACACTTTAATTAATTTCTCCTTGAAGATCCACAACATGCTACAAACACTATGTCGAGCAAGGACAAGAAAAAAATCAACATGCAAGAGAAAATCGCCAACCAAGATCACAACAATCAATGCGGATGTGCAACAAAGATAGAGCATGATCTAGAAACATCCACAAGATACATGAATCACTAGAGAATCATCCACAACAACTAAATTAACTGAAATAGCCTCATCCTCAATTAGGAACACCAATTGAAGAAACATAAAAATTGTCTGAATGGAAATCTTCATAACTCGATCAAATCTTCATGCAGATCTCTAAAAATTGACGTGGATAAACTAGATACACTCAAAAACAAAACCTTTAGTCCACAACATCTGATCATCAATGTACAAAACATTCCAGGACAAACTGAACTTCTCTTTACCACTGACAACCTACAACGTATTTCTTTACAATTTTCTCAATATCCTCGACATATACAACTTCAAATGCATTTATGCTAATAGTTTTGACATCAATGAAAAGCACATATCATAAACACAACCACAACATCCAACAATATTCCCCTTTGGCATTGATGGAAACACATGATGTGAAAAACACCATCAACACAACTAACTCCTACTTAGGTTTTGACTCATCTTCTCCTCAACACTTTCACATAATCTTTCTCCTCATAAGGATCTTCTCCTCAGATAATCACTATTTTTTCACATGAATCTTCTCCCCCTTTGACATCAATGACAAATTTATCTAAGCTCTAAACCACATATTTGAATTTTTGAACATCTGATTACTCCCCCTAAGTAGCAACCACCACAACATCAATCTAAAACAAGATATGACTTTGAAATTCATGGATTGATGCACACATTGCATTGCATCCTAGTTTTGATTAGGAGGGGTAATCACCCCTAACTTCCCTTTGAGATACTCAAAAGTATCCTTAGGAAATGACTTGGTAAATATTTCTACAATAAGCTCCTTAGTAGGCACATACTCTAATATGACTTCCTTTCCACTTACCTTCACCAACACTAGATTCTTGGAAATGTTAATAACACTTGAGTTATCACAGAATATAGAAATAGGCTCATCACATACAACTCTAATATCCTTCAGTGTCTGCTTCATCCATAGGACTTGAGTACAATTATTAGCAGCAACAATGTATTCAACGTCTGCAATACAGAAGGAAATGGCATTCTACTTCTTGCTTAACCATGAATTAGCTTCTTACCCAAGAAAAATGCTCCACCACTAGTACTTTTTTTGTCATTCACATCTCTTGCCTAGTCAACATTAGTAAAGGAACTCAAAGTATGATCATCATCTTTAGGATACCATAGGCCAAAATCAATAGTTCCCTTCAAGTATCTAAAAATTCTCTTCATAGTAGTCACATGAGATTCTTTCGGAGAATCATCTTCTATTGTCAACTTGCATCCAGTCACCATGGGTGTACCAAATGACTTTGAATCTTCCATATCGAACTTCCTCAGCAATTCCTTCACATTCTTGGACTAAGATATAAAAATCCCTTTATCTAACTAAGTAATTTGCAATCCCAAAAATAATTTCATCTCACCAATCATAGACACCTCAGATTCATTCTACATCTCATTAGCAAACTTCATGCACAAAGCATCATCTCCTCCAAAAATAATATCATCAACAAAGATTTCAATAATCAAATCTTTATCTTCATTCTTTTCAGTCTGTTTTAACTCGTATTTCATTGCTTCAACCCAATGCTCATCTTTGCATGCTTCATTCACACTAGTAGGCTCAGTCTTTGAAATCAAGCAATACTCTTTTGCAATCTTTTTCCTAGTTTGGACACCTTTGTTCTTATCACTTGCAATTTGCTCTTCTGAATGATTCAATCTTACATACCTCAGAGTCTTATTAGGATTTTCTTCAACTTCAGGTTCTTTTGATCTTTCTTCTATTCTTTCACTAGTTTCTCCTTCTTCTTCATTTTCTTGATTTACCAGATTGATTTGCACTTGATTTGTAGTTTGAACTTGCATTCCTTTGTTTGTACTTTCATCTTGATCATCAGAGTCATATCCACAGGTTCTGGATAGTGTACCAAAGTATTCATCAACCTTAACATTTTCACTTTCAAACATTTTCTTTAATCTTTTATTCTAACACCGATAGGCCTTAATTTTATTAGCATAACCTAGAAAGATACCTTCATCACTCCTAGCATCAAAATTTCCTATGTCTTCATCTCTCTTAATATAACATCTGCTTCCAAATATCTTGAAGTATTTAACAGTAGGCTTTTGACTAGTGCATAGCTCAAAAGGGGTCTTACTAGTATCACCTTTCATTTGTACCTGGTTGAGTGTGTACACAGCAATACTCACTTCTCTCCAATAGATATGAGGAACATTTCCTTCCAGCATCATAGTTCTAGTAGCATCTTCAATTATTTTGTTCTTCCTTTCCACAACTCTATTTTGTTGAGGGGTCCACGGTGCAGATAATTATCTCTTTATTCCATGTTCTTCACAATAAGAATTAAATTCACCAAAAATTAATTCACCACCTCTATCTGATCTTAGACATTTAATCTTCAAAACTATCTCTATCTCAACCATATCTTTAAAGATCTTGAACTTTTCCAGTGCTTCAAATTTCTCCCTTAAGAAAGTATCCCATACCATTCTAGAATAATCATTGATGAGTAACATGAAATACCCATAACCTTGTAAATTTCTAACCTTAGAGGGACCACATAGATCAGTATACACAAGCTCTAACAATTCATTTGAACAATGCCTTTTACTCTAAAATGAAATCCTAGTTTTCTTTCCCAATTGACATTTCTTGCATATTGCATTGGTAGGTTTCACCAACTTAGGTAGATCTCCCACAACCTTAGTGGAAATTATCTTGAAACTATTATCGAAGTTAACATGACACAACCTCCTATTCCATAACCAACTTTCATCAACTTGAGCAATCAAACAAATTTTACTAGCAGCACTCAAGTGAAAGATATTACCTTTTGTTTTTGTAGCTGATGCGATTTCATTTCTGGAACTCAATATTCTGCACTTTCCATCCTTGAACTAAATATTGTATCCCTTATCAACCATTTGACCAACACTCAAAATATTATGCTTCAAGCCTTCCACATACAGAACATCATCAATATTATGCTTACCATCAAGAGAAATGCAACCTCTTCCATGGATCACACCAGTTGTATTATCACAAAATCTCACAACACCACCATCATACTTTTCCAAGCTTACAAACTTACTTTTGTCTCCTGTCATATGATGTGAACATCGACTACCAATTACCCATTCATCTTTTTTGTCAACTCGAGCAAACGGGGCTTTCTCCACATTTGTACAACCAATAGATTCAGTAGATATAGGATTATATTCCTTGATAGCAATAAATACCCATTCATCATCACTTCTATTTCCTTTATTAGATTCATTATCTGTCACGCTTTCATCAGCAACATAGTATCACTTCTTCTGAAATCTAGGCTTGTTATGTCTTAGAATAGTAGCTCTTTCTAGACACCTTGATGCAAAATGACCTATATTATTGCAAGAAAAGCATTTAAGAGGTAATTTTCCTTCATACTTACCTTTTCCTCTTGGTACTCTTTTGACAATAAGTGCTTCCAACTCTTCTAGCTCTCTTTCTTCTTCTTCAATCTATCTAATTTCATCCTCATAATTGAATTTCTTTCTAGATGAACTCTTACCTGGATCATATCTTTGTCTATCTCTCCCAGAAGTAGTAGCCTTAAATGTAGATTCAACCTTAGGAAGGGCATCACCAAATTCACTCAACTCAAAAGCAGCTAGCTTACCAACCAATGTATCTTTGGTTATGTTTGTTACAATCTAGAGCTCTTCAATAGCACTAATTAGACTTTGTAAGAATTAGGCAGGGATCTAAGCACTTTAGCAACAATCTCAAATTCATCTATCTTTCCACCAGCACATCTAATACTACACACAAGTTCATTCATTCTTTGCATGAAAGTATTAATGTTCTTATCATCACCCATTCTAACCTTTCATATTTTCCTTTCAAACTTTGCAACTTAGCAATCTTCACATTAGCATCACCTTCATACAATGTTTCCAAATTTTTCTAGATCTCATAACCAATCTTCATATCCATAACATTTGTCATCTCAGAATCAGTCAAAGCACTCAACAAAGCTTCCTTAGCATGGATATTATACTTAGCATCTCTGATCTCAGCAAAAGTAGTAGGACCATTTTGTGGAATAATATACATATTACTTGTAATTCTCCAATAGGGTTCACCAATGCATCTTAGATGGCAAACCATTCAAGTCTTCCACAAAGAATAATTTGTTCCATCAAATCTCGAACTATCCTTCTTGTAACTTATCATCCTAGGTCACCTTAAGTTGTTAAACCTCTTGCAAGGAACCTACTCTGATACCAATTGTTGGAAATACAAAGGCAGACAATTGGGAGGGGGGGTGAATCAGTTGTCACAAAAATTAAAAACTTATTCAACTTATTAACCTTATTCTTAGATCTGATAATTAACCATGAAATAATAAATCAACAACACATTGAGGACACACATAACACCAAGATTTTGTATGGGGAAACCCTGTTAGGGGACAAATCATGGTGGAGATCAGTCCAGAAGATTATACCCTGTTAAAAATATAATGAAAATGAAATATGGGGAATGCACATGCATTCAAGCACACTGCCTAGAGATCACTAATCAATTGCAAAGGAAGACACACTATCTTACAAAGAGATTTGGATTAAAGCCATCCGGATTTTGAACTGATAAAATAGCATCTGCTAATGCCAGATTACAGTTCCAATTAAGCACATGAACACTTCTTCACTCTTCTTCACACTTCTTCACAATTCTTCACACTATGCTCTACCTTCGAATGATATTCACACATACACACATTCGACACCCACTCACTTACTTGAATTCGAATAAACAATCGCTCTTATATATCCACAACATGAAATTTCATTGCTACAAGTCGACCACAAAGAAATAATAAAATAAGTATAACCTGTTGGCCCAAAACATTAAAGATTATCAATGTGAATCAACCAAGGTCAACCACAACTTAGTGAGGACCCAAATCAACATCTCCAGCATGAAGAAACTTCAATTAATTTCTCCTCAAAAATTCACAACACACTACAAACACTATGTCGGCCAAGGACAAGAAAAACATGAACACACAAGATAAAATTGCCAACCACAATCACAACAATCAATGTAGACATGCAACACAGATAGAAAACGATCTAGAAATATCCACAAGCAATATGAATCACTAGATAAGCATCCACAACCATTGAACTAACTAAAATAGCCTCATCCTCAATTAGGAACACCAACTAAAGAAATAGAAAAACTTTCTGAATGGAAATCTTCATAACTCAATGAAATCTTCATGCAGATCTCTAAAACTCGATGTGGATAAACTAGATACACTCAACAACAAACCATTTAGTCCACAACCTTTGATCAACAACATACATAACATACCGATAGAATGAACTTCACTTTACCACTAACAACCTGCAACTTATTTCTTTATAGTTTTCTCAATATCCTCGACATATACAACTTCAAATGCATTTATGCTAATAGTTTTGACATCAATGACAACCACATATCATCAAAAAAACCACAAAATCCAACATTAAGATGATACATATCCAAATGATATAAGTGAAAATAATAAATGTCAATATGATACAACCCAATAATATGGTACTATAGGTCGTGAAAATGATACTTATGATAGTAACCATGAAAAGAGGCATCATAATGATATATCAGCAATGATCCATGATGTAGTATATATGATCATGAATTTCATTGGGTACTACTAGCAACTACCTCATCATCATCACCAAAATTGTGATCATCATCATCATCATAATGATATATCAACAATGATCCATGAAACAGTCTATATGATCATGAATTTCATTGGGTACTACCATCAACTAACTCATCATCATCACCACCATCGTGATCATCATCATCATCATCATTGTTGTTATTGTCACCATCATCATTTTCATCGGCCTCAGTGTCTTCTATATTTGTGTCATCATCATCCTCTTCCATGTGATTTGTACCGGAAAAACCAATATTTTCTAGATCTATATCATGATGGGGGTCATCTTGATCTTCTAGAAGACCCATGTTCTACAAAAAAAACCATTTTAAATAAAAATCTATTATTTATTTCATGCAATAATTTATTTTTATGTTATATATCTAATATTGAAATATATAAGACGAACCATAATCATATTAGATCATATCAAAGTAAACATACCATAATAAAATTTTAAAAAAGTTATAGCTAATATGTGACTCCAATGATGTAAAACATGCAACAACTCTATTAAACGTTAGTGAAGATCATAAAAAAATTTGTTATATAATTTAACTAGATCAACTGTAAATTCTATTACATAACCTTAAGTGCCAATCCTCTGCAAAAGAATGAGGAGACTGCAAGAAGATTGGTTGTGGGGGGCATTGGTATAGGAGATGGAAATGGCTCTTCCAAGCCATCCACTAAGATGGTTTCATACAAAAATGTGGAAGATATCCCCATTTCTAGAGATCTCATAATTCAGGTTGATACGAAAAATGATGTTGTTCTAGTACCCAGATATGGCATCATGGTTCCATTTCATGTAGCCACCATCAAGATGGAGGGAATTCCTATATAAGGATAATTATCAATGTTCCAGGTACTTGCTTTAATTCCAACTACATACCAACATTGAAATTCCATAGCAGTATTTATGTTAAGGAAATTTCCTTTAGACCTAAGGATTCAAAGCACATCAACCATGTGGTACAAATGATTAAATACCACAAATGATCTGTAGCAATGAAAGAGTTTGAAAAGGTAGAGAGAGCTACACTGGTGACTTGGGAGAAACTTCAACTTTCAAAAACAAAGGCAATTAGGTTGGAAAACTTGTGGATTAGGCCAACATTTGGTGGAAGAGGAAGAAAGATGACTGGAACTCTAGAGGCCCACCATAATGGATTTTGGTATTCAACCATTAGAGTAGAAGAGAGAGCTGATATCATGTATCAAAAAATTTAGCATGCATTCTTCTAGCCAGTGGAGAAGGAGATGATTACTTTGCTTCATTTTCATTTGCATAACCATATCATGGCATGGGAACCAAGAAGACCAAGGATGTCTAGTTTTATGTGGAGGTAATGGATGTGGTCCAAAATTTAGGAGGGGAAATAAGGTTAATATATGATCCTAATGAAATTGAGGAAGAACAAAAAGAGAGGGACAGGAAAAAAAAAATCAATGCAAAACTTCAAGGATTTGTCAAATGAGTAAGAGAGCTATGGCATTAGCCTCATCTAAAATATTTTGAACTAGAGTTTGATATACCATTTAGAGAGCTTGGTTTTCATGGAGTTTCTTTCAAAGCCCCTATTTTTATTGTTCCTACAGTAAATTGTTTGTTAGAGTTGATGGAATTACCTTTTTAGTAAGATTGAGATTGTTAATCAATTAGGCACTAATTTCTTGTAGCAATGAAAGAGTCTGAAAAGGTAGAGAGACCCACATTGGTGATTCAGGAGAAACTTCAACTTTCAAAAACAAAGGCAATTAGGCTGGCAGACTTGTGGATTAGGCCAACATTTGGTGGAAGGGGAAGCAAGATGATTGGAACTCTAGAGGCCCACCATAATGGATTTTGGTATTCAACCATGAGAGTAGAAGAGAGAGATGATATTATGTATCAAAATATTAAACATGCATTCTTCCAGCTAGAGGAGAAGGAGATGATTACTTTGCTTCATTTTCATTTGCATAATCTTATCATGGTGTGGGAACCAAGAAGACCAATGATGTCTATTTTTATGTGGAGGTAATGGATGTGGTCCAAAATTTAGGAGGGGCAAGAAGATCAATGTATGATCCTGATGAAATCGAGGAAGAATAGCGAGAGAGGGACAAGAAAAATAAAATCAATGCAAAGTTTCAATGATTTGTCAAGCAAGTAAGAGAGCTATGGGAGCAGCCTCATCTAAAAAATTTTGAACTAGAGTTTGACATACCATTTAGAGAGCTTGGTTTTCATGGAGTTCCTTTCAAATCCTCTACTTTTATTGTTCCTATGGTAAACTATTTGGTAGAGTTGGTGGAATTACCTTTCTTAGTAATCACTATTAGTGAGATCGAGATTTTTAATCAATTAAGCGCTAATTTCCTGTAGCAATGAAAGAGTCTGAAAAGGTAGAGAGAGCTACACTGGTGACTCAAGAGAAACTTTAGCTTTCAAAAACAAAGGCAATTAGGTTGGTAGACTTGTGGATCAGGCCATCATTTGGTGGAAGAGGAAGAAAGATGACTAGAACTCTGGAGGCCCACCATAATGGATTTTGGTATTCAACCATGAGAGCAAAAGAGAGAGTTGATATCATGTATCAAAACATTAAGCATGCATTCTTCCAGCCAAGGGAGAAGGAGATGATTACTTTGCTTCATTTTCATTTGTATAACCATATCATGGTGTGGGAACCAAGAAGACCAAGGATGTCTAGTTTTATGTGGAAGTAATGGATGTGGTCCAAAATTTAGAAGTGTTAAGAAGGTAAATGTATGATCCTGATGAAATTGAGGAAGAACAACAAGAGAGGGACAGGAAAAATAAAATCAATGCAGAGCTTTAAGGATTTGTCAAGAGAGTAAGAGAGCTATGGGATCATCCTCATCTAAAATATTTTGAACTAGAGTTTTATATACACCATTTAGAGAGCTTGGTTTTCATGGAGTTTTTTTCAAAGCCCCTGCTTTTATTTTTCCTACGATAAACTATTTGGTAGAGTTGATAGAATTACCTTTCGTAGTAATCACTAGTAGTGAGATTGAGATTGTTAATCAATTAGGCGTTAATTTCCTATAGCAATGAAAGAGTTCTAAAAGGTGGAGAGAGCTACATTGGTGACTCAAAAGAAACTTTAGCTTCCAAAAGAAAAAGGCAATTAGGTTGGGAAACTTGTGGATTAGGCCAACATTTGGTGGAAGAGGATGAAAGATGACTAGAACTTTGGAGGCCCACTATAATGGATTTCGGTAGTCAACAATGAGAGAAGAAGAGAGAGTTGATATCATGTATCAAAACATTTAGCATGCATTCCTCCAGCCAGAGGAGAAAGAGATGATTACTTTGCTTTTTTTTCATTTGCATAACCATATCATGGCATGGGAACCAAGAAGACCAAGGATGTCCAGTTTTGTGTGGAGGTAAAGGATGCAGTCCAAACTTTAGGAGGGACAAGAAGGTCAATGTATTATCCTAATGAAATTGAGGAAGAACAACAAGAGAGGGACAAGAAAAATAAAATCAATGCAAAGTTTCAAGGATTTGTCAAGCAAGAGAGCTATGGGAGTAGCCTCATCTAAAAGGTTTTGAACTAGAGTTTGATGTACCATTTAGAGATCTTGGTTTTCATGGAGTTCCTTTCAAAGCCTCTACTTTTATTGTTCCTATGGTAAACTATTTGGTAGAGTTGGTGGAATTGCCTTTCTTAGTAATCACTATTAGTGAGATTGAGATTGTTAACCTTGAGAGAGTAGGACTTGGGAAAAAGGCATTTGATATGGCTATTGTTTTCAAAGACTTCAACTAGGATGTGCTCCACATTGATGCCATTCCTCAATCTTCGCTTGATGACATCAAGGAATGGTTGAACTCCATGGGTGTAAAGTATTATGAAAGCAGAATGAACTTGAATTGGTGGCCAATTTTGAAGACTTACTAATGATCTAGAAAAATTTATTGAAGCTAGTGATTCTGATTCTGATAATTCAAAGGAGTTAGATCAAGGATATGAACCCTATGAATGAGAATTAGATGAGGAACATTCAAAAGATGAATCTCTTGTGGAGTTAGATGAGGATGATGAAGAAGAAGATTCTAAAGAGGAGGAAGGTAAAACATGGGATGAATTAGAAGTCGAAGCCAGAAATGTAGATAAGGAAAAAGGAGACGAGCTTGACAATGAAGAGGAAAGGAGGCGATGAAAGGTAAAAGCTACAGGGAAGTCTTGGGCACCTGATATTAGAGATTCAAGAGGAATGCCTACCAAGAGGCATAAATTCAGATGAATTGAGTTCATCTACATCCTTCTACTATTTATTCATGCACATAAATGGTTTAGATATTTATATAAATGATGCATATATGTTAACTTGATCAGTGTTGTTACTTTAGTAGTTTGACTTATATAGCAACCAACCATTAGGCCATTCTGTGTGGGAGTACGTTTGTATTTTTAGTTAGCTTTTTTGGATAACTCTACTTGGTGTTAAGGACATTCCATTTATCTTTTGAATATTAAGAATTCTAGTATTACATGCTTCTCTATGTTGATTAGATCATGTTATAGGTTTTTCACTACAAATTTCTTTATTTATGGAGGTTTTTTAACTTGGAAGACAAGAATTTAATGCCTTTTTTAAAATTCAATGGACAAATTAAGTGGCTAGTTAGCTATGCCAAGTGATGTAGACTAGAAGGATGTGTTAGATCTATAGGATGTCTACCAAGATGCATCAAAACATTCTTACATGTTAAAAGAATGGCAGCAATGTGAGGAAGGATGGAAAAGATGCATGTGGATCAATCAGTAGAATAGCAACATGAATTCAAGGAAGCACTCCTTGAGATACCATGTTTGAGGGAAAAGAAGATAAATCAAATCAACATGGGATTAAGTCACTCAAATGATAAAGCGCATAACTTGAATGAGGACACTTAAGAGATATTAAAAGACAATGGTCATTAATTAAAAGATGTGATGAAAATAAGGCATGAATGTCACCCACTACCCTTTAAGGAAAACAATAATTTTTTTCCTCAACATGAAATAATGGGACAATTGAGTGGGATCTAGGGCCAATAGAGAAGCACTTTAGAACTCATCCTACACATCAATAAATAACTCAACACAAGAAATGAAAATTGACATATTAACACGACAATATCCAACTAAGTTATTGAAAGTCAACTATTGATACCTCATTCTCCATCCAAATTAAAAAATCAGCCTACTTTTTGCTTTGTAACTTTTCCTTTTCAAATTGCTTTGGATGTCAGCCATATTTCTCCCCTGTCAAAACATGGCACAAGGACTAGTTAAACTAATTAATATGAAATCATTTAATTTGTCCTAGGGAATTAAAAAATATATCATTTAACATATTAAATATACTTACAAAATTACAGATCAAGGCCTGTAAACCTTTTTGGCCACTGTGATGTGTGGCATGAAGTTTTTGAGGCCTAGCCTTGGAGGCCTTGTCTTGAAATATATACTAATTCAATTTAACTATGCACAAATAAAATTTAAAAATCATTTAATAAATTTGATATAATCTTATGAGAAAATTCAAATACCTGCACACTCTTCTCACTAGACTTCCTCCGTGCTTCGGACTTCTCATATGCTTTTACAAGATCTTTCCATACATTGACACTTACATCAATTTTCCTTTTTTTAAGCCTTAGCTCGAGAGGGATTTTCTTTATCTTCTTTGTATGGTTGCACTGAAATCTCTTGCAATTTTGAGACATTCTTAGCTTCACCTTCTTCATAGACCAACCTGTGCCAAATTCAATAGCCATGTCATTGATAACTTCCTTTTGTAGGTGTATGTGTATCTTTGAGAATGGAAAATGTAGATGGTATTTGAACCGTTGAAGCATGATTCCTTCAACCTATTCAAAAACCCTTTTCCAACATCTGTCATTTGGACTTCCCCTAAAACCACATCGTATTCTATCTTCTTATTGTAGGTACCTATGTAAGAATGAAAACTTTTCGTGGTGGAAGAAGTCTATGTCCCAGGAGTGGGTGGGACAATGGAAGCCTCCGCTCCCTATTCTACACTCCTATAGTTTACTGTTATTGATTTCCTCCTAGATCTTTTACTCAATCTAGGACTGCTTGGGGAATCAATTGATTCTCTTTGACATGGTTGATTTGGTTGCAATGTTTGAGGGGCTTCACTAGATCAGTTTTCTATGTATTTGGAAAGCATTGTACAAAGCGTATCATCCAAATTGTTCACTTCCTCTACCCCCAATATGGAGGCCAATGCCTCTTTATCTTTGTCAGTCACATGTCCCTATATATATATTAAATAAATTTCTTCTTTTAAATTTCAAAATAAAAAAGTAAAAAGTAAAAATGAAAGAAACAAGGGAAACATTTACAAATCTATAAATTGACAATGAATTACCTCATTGTGGCTAGAGTCTACTCCCTTTCTTCTCTTCCCTCTATCGCTTGACATTTTGAGGTGACCTAGGGAAAATTATTTTCGTTCAGTCTATGGAGGAAAATGAAGTACACACTGTTAGGTATGAAATTTTTCATCCAATTTTCGGTATGAAATTTTTACCTTGAATGAATCTCTTTCTCAATTTAAATGCCTATGAATCAATTTCTTGCGCACCTATATAGAATATAAATATATTTGAAAGTATATAAATATATGCAAAATGAAACAAATTTATTGTAAAAAATTCAGTGCTTGTGCACCTATATAGAATAGTAATATTTTGGGGATAAAAAGGGCGCAGAGTGTGGTTTTATTAAGAGTTAACATAGATAGGTCCCATGCTTGAGTCACATCCATTGATTAGAAAGAAAATGAATGTGTGCACACAATTAATTCAAAACCACGAACTCGTTGTTCTATAAAAGAATAAGTGAAAATTAGTAATAGCTAATTTAAGCCTAAAGGTCTCAGAAATTTGAGGAAATGATCTATTATTTAGTTGTCGTCTCAAAAGCCCTATCTCCTAATATTGTCTCAACCAACCTCTATTCCCACGGGACTTGGCTGCAGTGGGGTAGATGTATTTTAACAACTTGTCTTGAAAGCACTCGACTACTTTTTATGGAAGGTCGGTCCAAGAAATTGAACCAGAAACTAAAAGCTTGGGATGGGAATGATAAGCGAACCGGGGCATTTGAGTTTCAAAAATGGGTTCACTACTCTCGAATGCCGAGGAAATAATGCAATGTCTACAATTTTACCCTCCTCCTTTGCAATCACATGAGACCTAAACGATTTGTGTGTAAACAAAACAATATTCACAATCCTTTCTTCACAATCTATCCATTTAATCCAAACAAAAATATTTGTGGGAACGAAAAAATAAATTGTAACCCTACCTATGGTGTCGTAAACTAAATCAATTTTTTTATCTACTTGCTTGTAGCCCTCCTTCGTGTCGTTTTTCCCTTTTTTCTCCTCTCTTCCTTCTTGACGCGGGAAGTTTTAAATTTTTGTTCTTGATTCAGTAGTCAATGCAATATTCGGCGTAGCAAAGTGCACCTAATTTAGCACCGCCTTCTAGCCAAAAAAATTTAATATGTTTAGGATACAAAAGGCAGCACAAAGTGCATCTAATTTAGCATTGCCTTCCAGCCAAAAATAAGTAATCTATTTGGGATGTAAAAGGCAGCGCAAAGTGCACCTAATTTAGTGCCTAGCAATGCAAAATTATGTATTTTTCTTGGAAGTTGATAAATAAATTGATCCTCAATTGACTTCATCTTCATATGTACCAAGGGAGCAATCATGGTTCCCTATTTTTAGCTGATAGGCTATTATTGTGGGGGAACCCCACCGGAATTTCCAGCAGTCTGACGCCGGAAACTCCGGTGGTGCCCGGCAACCTCCCTCAGTCGGACATTTAGCCAAAGGTCTCCGAATAATTAAACTGTGTGTATTTTAAAACCTGGGTGCGTAGTTTTAAAAGCATGTGTTGCACGGTGGGCCAGCTGGCAACAACTCAACTGTCTAATCACTGCATTTTCCAAAATAAACGCATGAAAATGAGTTGGCAAGATAATATCGAGGGCACAGTTTTATTTGCTGCATGCGTTGGCTTTGTACATCAAACGCATACTTGGAAGGCTGGCTTATGTCACTAGATATGGGTCGAGTGTGCCCGCGCCGTTTCACTCTGTTCCTTGCAGCCTTGATGTTTGCTCTGCAATTTAATACACAACTAAACCTTTGTTGCATGCAATAAATGCGATCAATGATAAATAGCTCTCTGCCGGTAAAATTCTGGCAAACAGTTCATCTGCAATTTTATTTCTAGCACTCTAGACTTCGATCTTCTGACGTCCAAGAAAGTTGTAAGTAAAATCATTTCCTTGCCATTATTTTCCTCTCTAAAAAAATTCAATGTTTGATGTTTTTTCTTGACGCTGTTGCCTCAAATCTGCTTGGCTGGCGGACAGTTCAAATGCGCGCAGTTAAGTAATTAGAATGACTAAAATGTGGTTGATGCGGTTTCTTATGTCACGAAATTTAATTAGATGTTGTGAGAAATAGAGTTTTATTAGTCTATTTTTGTAACAATGAATATATTCCTCAGTACCTGGTGGATGTGTTCAATATTACAGGTATGTGAACAGCGGAGTTTAATTGTGAAGGAAATTTGATGCAATTTGTTTAGAAGAACCTTAGTTATGCCTAAAATGTGGGTTTATATGTAAGCGTTTATGGTATATGGAGGGATTTCTACGTTAATTTTTTTGATGAACTCTTTTGCTTCTCACTGTCGATCTAAAATGAACATTCGGGAGCCTACTTGAGCTACAGAGCATAGTAGCGATTCTTAGAGCTAAACAATTGTAATTTTTGTCTTGTTTGGCATGATTTTTCTTTCGAATAACCTGTAAAAGCTCGGTTTATTTATTGTTTAAACTAATACTAATTTGCAGGGTCTGTTAAGGAGTTTTGGTTAAGGTTGCACTATTCTTTGACGCGTTTTCATACGAGGGCCTCTAAATTCTTGCTGCGAAGGTTTTCTCACTGCACCAGTGCTCATAAAAATCTTGGGGACTGCTCTTGTTCCTTCCCAAGTCCCCTGGTGTAGTTGCTGAAAATTTTGATTACAAATATTTAATCATGAAAACTGCTAAGTTAGCCGCTGGCCGTGGAGGGATATAAACAACAGAATGTTTGCTTGTATTAATGGGTTTTTCAATTGTATAATTTGTTGTGCCCCCTTGATTTCGTTGGCATGTTAGGGTGTCCCCTTAAAAAATAGGGCCGACTGTCAAAAGGCTCTTCTCAGGAAGCCCTAGAATATTTTCCAAACAATTTTAAATGTGTTCTTACCCTTCTGACAACTTAGCTGTGTCTGTAGAATTTTAGAATATTGACAGTTAGTTTTGAATTCAGAGGCCAAACATTATTTTATCATCTTTTAGGTCTTGAGAACCAACTTATCTTTTATGAAATGCATTGTGGGGTTCGAGATGTAGATCTTACAATTTTTGTGCACACTTTTGTCTTTGCTGAACTACATTCTTCTGGTTCAAGATACAAATTTTTTTAATTGTTGTGCAATTAGTCTTATCTCTGTTGAGTTATACTTCATGGTTTAAATTCCATTTTCAGTTTCTGTGTACAGAAAATTATCATTGATTAATGAGATGTAAGCCTCTTTTTAATTTCTGTGCACCCAATTTCATTGTGTGGTTTAAAATGTAAATCTTTTTAGTTATTGTGTACAGTAAATTATTGTTGACGAATGAGACTTGTATTTTTTCAATTTCTGAGTTTCTTTTATGAATTAATTTAGCCATCATAAGATATAAATAAAAGAGTAAATAAAAAAAATAGTGATTAAATTACTAATAGGTTTATTTAGCAAGTATTATTTATATGATCTTTCCTACCCAATGCAAATATTCTTATGGTTTTTCTTGAACAAAAATATTAAAGAATTAAAACAAGACAAATTGCATGTGATTCTTAAGTTAGTTAAACTTGGAAGCTAAATTTTAGGGAGATATTCGTGATTTTAGGAAGAAAAGAAAATCCCTTAGGCTCTATTTTCAAGAAAGCTATTTCTTTTCCTAGAAATCCCACCAAACTATTAACAAAATCCTAAGTTTAAGTTATTAATGAGATTGGTGAAAGAATTAGTTGATAATATTAATTAATTAATTTAGCCATCATAAGATTAAATTACTATTAATTAATTTAGTTGATAATATTAAATAAAAGAGTAAATAAAAAAAATGGTGATTAAATTACTAATAGATTTATTTAGCAAGTATTATTTGTTTTAAAATATTAATGAGAATTTTGTTAATTCAATTTTAGTTAAGGCAAAGAAGGGATTAATATGTTTATGTAGTTAAATGTGTTTATTTTATTTTAAATGATCTTTTGGATGAAGTTGGTAAAATGATTTAATTTTTAGGGGCATATTCTATGAGAAGTATTAATCCTTTTATAAAGGAATCTTTTGATAATCAGTTGATGGTAAATATATGTTGAAGGTAAGTAATAAGATTCATGAATACTAATGGTGGAGGGTAGAGTAACTTACTATTTACATATGATATAGGGAGGAAACTTGAAATTATGTTGGTAAATTATTTTAGGGTATATAATTTAAGAAGATAATAATCCTTCAGATAATGCAATTGACTTTGAATCTCACTCTAGAAACTAGAAAATATGATTTAACTTGCTATGGCTTGATTATTTTCAATGAAAAAGCTTTCATAATCTTTAGACTTTTCTAGATCAAAACAGTAGTAATAATAATTAACATAATTAAAAAAAAGTTGAATTTTTTTTTTGAATGAAACACAATTGAGAATTTATGAAAGGTCAGTTTTACAATAATTTATATTTTGAATTATCTTGCTAGAATTCATCTTAGATTCGACGACTTTTGTGGTTGGCAATGTAAGCTTCATTTGCTATATCATGGATCATTACACACTATTAGGAAAAAAAGAGACAATCCAATTAGGTGGCACACCTCATAGGTTCGATTATGGAAAGCAAAATAGAATGTAATCGTATGTGTAATATGCTTGTTGTTTGGGTCTTATTGAATACCTATGCCTTGTTAATGACAACTATTTTTAATATTAAGTTTGTTATTTTGAATTGTAGTTTCAGGATATGGCTAATGCACAGGCACCTCAAGATGTTATTACTATTTCAAGCAGTGATTCTAATCCCAATACACCCTCAGCACAAACCCATGAGTCACGTCTATCAGCAACCGACTCAACATCTGTGGATTGGTTGGGTTTTTCTCATAACAATGTCGAAGCTTTTTCAAACAATATCTTGATAAGTTGTCGTGAAGTCTTTGAAGAAGCTATGCAAACAAGCAAAGATGTATACGATGTGGAAGATCATGATGTTGAATTGATGCAAGAAGTTGTCCAAAAATTCCATGCTACCTATGAAGCACTTGAGCTATACTATGGTTTCTTGCATGAATTAAAATACCGTGAATATTATGGAGTGGGCAATGCATTTGAACTAAAGCATGAATTCCAAGCTTTATTGACTGATATATGGTCTAAGAAGTTCAACTAATTTCTTGAAAGTTAACTACTTTTTTGTGATGTCAATCAAGATTACTAGCATGAAACAAATTAGATGTTTTTGTCAAACCAAATGAAGAAGCCAAAATAGATATATGTAGAGCAAAATGGATTTAGTGGGAGTTCAACTAACTTCTAGGAAGTTAGTTACTTTTGTGTGCTACCAGAAGATGCCAAAATAGTTACATGTATAGTGATATGGATTTAGTGGCCGCCCTTACATTTCAAACCTTAGTTGCTATATATTATGTTTATATTGTAATGTTATTGTACATATTGATCTTTGTAATTCTAATTTTAATGGATAGAACTTATTGTAATACTTGTGTACCCTTATTTTCAATATTATGTTGAACTATAACCTTAAGGCTAACAAATATATATTGCAACATTGCTGAAAATGATGATATATTTGAACATCATTGAAAAAAATCACTCTTGCAACATTGACCTATGTACAAGAAGTAGTTTAGAAATTCTATGCAACATGTCAATGCATTTGACCTAAAACATGGTTTCCAAGTTTAATTGAGTGATATATGGTCTTAGAGGTTCAACTAACTTCGTGGAAGTTGGTTATTATATTGTGATGTTAACCAAGATCACTAGCATGATACACATTACATGTTTTCTGGATACCAAATGAAGATGCCAAAAATAATAATGTGTAGAGTGAAAAGGTTTTAATGACAGACCTTATATTTGAAACCTTTGTTGTTATATATTATGTTTACATTGTAGTGCCATTGTGCAAATTGATCTACATAGCACTGATTTTATTGAATATAGCTTATAGTACATCTTGAAGAAAAATATTGCTCCAAGAAAAATATTGCTCCTCACAATTTTTTATTTTTTTCCCTATTACATACTTCAACACTTGTGCATTCTTATTCTCAACAATATGTTGAGGTGTATGTTTTCTAAAACAAAAACATACACCAATTCTATTCAAACACTATCTTACACATAATATAATTTTGCAGGGTTAGTCAACTTCCATAGACCATGGCTACAACATTAACGACAGATGCGATTAAACTTATCCATGATGGGAATCAAGGATGTGAACCTAATGTGCAGATTTTATCTATTTCAAACTTCAAACATGGCCATGAACACAACAACCGCTACAAGGTGGAAATATCTGATGGGGCTTACAAACTAAAAGCATCATTACCTCAAAAATACAATCATTACATAGCCTCTGGTGAAATTTCAGTTGGAACGATAATACGGTTGACAAAATATAATTGTCCCAAACTGACTGGGTCTCGGTTAGTAAGGAATCCTCAATTTTTGAAAAGAAATTATTATGATCTTTTTAGCTTGTTCCTTATATTCCTAATTCTTATTCTTGTGTTGTGCATGTATAGGTGGATTGTCATTGTGAACCTTGAGATTGTTTCTACAAACCAGGATATAATTGGTGAACCTACTTCACTTTATATGGAACAAGAGCACCATATAGAATAGGTAATGGGAAATTCCTCAGATCCATATGTAGACCCTTAGATAATTAGCACTGCTAGAGTATCAACTCCTATGCGAAGATTATTTGGCATAAATCCTTGTAGGGGTCGAATGGAAGCACCAGTCATAGTTACACCTATTAAAAGTTTGAACCCTTTTCAACCAAGATGGACTGTCAAAGGTCGTGTGACTGCAAAAAAGGATATTCGCAAGTACAATACCCAGAAAGGTACAGGTCAATTCTTCACCTTCGACATCATTGACAAAGAAGGGATTGAAACACGTGTGACTTGTTTCAATGAAGTTGTTGATCTTCATTATGAAAATATTACTATTGGAAAAACCTATACATTATTTGGTGGTGTAGTAAAGGCTGCTAATAAGCTTTACAACAAGTTAAATAGTGGGCTAGAAATTTCCTTGTCAATAGAGTCAAAGGTCACTCTTTGTGAAGATGACCATTCTATTCCAGAACACCTATTCTCCTTTACACTTATCAATGAAATTGCAAAGAAGAGTAACAATTCAACTGTTGATGTTATTGGAGTTGTCACTTGTGTTAGTCCAATCTCCACAATAAGGAGAAGAGATGGAACAGAGGTTCTAAGGTGCACGATATCCTTGTTGGACATGTCTGAGGCAAGTATAGATATCACTCTATGGGGAACGATAGCAGAGAAGGAAGGTGCTCATCTTCAACAAAAGTACCACCTACAAGAAACAACTATTCTTGCTATTAAAAATGGACGAGTCTGCGAGTACAATGGAAAGGTGTTGAGCACATCAAGCAATACAAATTTATTTATAGACGTTGACATACAAGAGAGAGAACAACTACAAACTTGGTTCAAACAAAGTGGGGCTAATATTCTATCACCTTCAACAAAGTTTAGTGATCCACCTATGCGTACCACAAGAATAACAATTAGGGATGTTCGAGAACAAATGTTGCATAGAGTGCATCATCTCCAATGTACAATAAATGCAACATTGTTGTTCATCAAATCTGAATCATTTTGTTATCCGGCATGCCCTAATGTAACGGGGGGAAAACAGTGCAAGAAAAGATTGGTGCAAACTGAAGATGAACAATGGTTTTGCTCAAAGTGTCAAGTAGCATGTACCTCTTGTAATTATAGGCACATACTACAAATAAGGTTGCAAGACCACACAGATATGCTATGGGAAGTTGCATTCGATGAAGGAGCAACAGAACTCATGGAAATGTCTGCGGAGAAGCTATACTCTCTACAGTTTGAGGATGACATAGAAAGGGATACTCAGCAGGTAATTAGAGACGTGTTGAACAAAAAATACTTGTTTACTTTGGCATGTAGAAATGAAACATACAATAATGAAGAACGTTTGAAGGCAACTATTACAAAGGTTGAGCAGGTTGACTTCACTGCAGAGAGCAACATATTACTTTCCAATATCAAAGAAATGTGCAGTGACAAGAATGACCAACCATAGGATCAATAGATTATATTATAAGATAGTAGTACAGTTGATGGTTTTGTTCAAGCAACAAAATGTATTCAAATCCCCAACCCCATGTGTCATGTCTACTTGCAAATAGAAACATGTAAGCTGCTAAATTTACATTTTCCCAACACATGACATGTATATGAATGTTATAAAACTATAGTGTTTAGTTCAAATGAAATAATGTATTCAAATCTCCAACCATGTGTCGTGTTAAAAAAAATTTGCTCCTTTCAATATTGTTCATTTGAATTATAACTATAATAGTAAAATCTCAGTAAAATAAAACTAGCAAACTATATGTTTTTGCTTATGTCTGTATATATGTGCAATCTACTTCTTCTACCATTGTACGACTCAGTTATTTTGGCATGATGTAATCTTCAACTATCTTAAAACTACACTTTAATAGATATTAGTTGTAAAAACTATGAGTTGAATATGTAATTTTTGATTTTCTATTTTCTATTTTCACACATATATATGAATTCTAATTATTTTTTCCCAATGCTACTAGATTGCTTATCTAAGCAATTTTATTTTTTTGCCTTAATATAGCTTCTTGCAATTTTATTGAATTGTGTGAAGAACATTAAATTAGGATAATTGTTCATTATATATATGTATGTGTGCATTTGTGTTTGTTAAGATGTGTAAATATCCAAAAATGTGCTTCTTTTAGCATTGTAAGGTTTAAATATGTTGTTTTGATGCCACTATAATTGTTCAAGTTTATTTATGCTTCTTTTATTATAATTTATCCTTACAGTCCCACAGTACAGATGGCAGACCAATGCCCCGAAACAAGCCAAGCTCAGTTGCAACAACTAGAGATTAGAAGACAACAAACCCGAAAAAGAAATCGGGATTACTATGCTCGAAATAAAGAAGCAATAGCCACTCGAAGGAGGATTAAAAGGTTGCACCCCGGGCAAATCGACCCCCACCAAAGAGAAGCATGCAGGCTACGCGATCATGAGAGAAACCACAATTACTATGCTCATCATAGAGAGGAAATAATTGCACAAAAGCGCATTAAGCATTTAGAGAAACAAACATGTCAAGTCCAACATATGCAAACACAACAAGACATGATAGAAGATCGAACATCATTCAGCAAAACTGCTACCTTTATAAAAACAATGAAAAGCTTTCGACAAAAGATAGATGCACTTTCTAATAGGACAACATGCACTGTATGCAAGGAAAACTACCCAGGAATGCTCCTTCATTCATCGGACCCTCATGCTACTTGCAATAGATGTTTTAATGAGAGAGGTATACATCGATTCTCCTCGCTCAATAACATGGACCCAGGAGAACAACCTGCTGTGCTGAAAAGACTAACCCAAGTGGAGGAAATGCTCATTGCTAGAGTAAATCCAGTACTACAAGTAACCCATGCTCATGGAGGGCAGTATAAATATAGTGGTCACACAATTAGCTTCCCACAAGATATCAAAAACATTGCAAAAGTTCTTCCTCGAAGGATAGAAGAATTGGATGTGCTCATAGTTCGAAGACTACACACTGAAGGAAATTTCTATGATTGTTATGTAAGTAGAAGTCACATCAGAGATGCATTGCAATACAAAGTGAAATATGACCCATACTATAATGATGTTTCCATAAGTGTTGATGGCTTGGCTCAAATTCCTGAAGTCAGCACAGATATTTCAAGCATGCTGCACACCATTGCCACTAGCGAATGTACAGGGGCACCAAATAATGGGAACACCATTGATGAAGATGCAATTGAGGAGGGCATAGTACACACATCATCATTTATGGCTAAGTTACCAAATAGACGTCGTGAGCTAGAAATCATTAAGAATGCACTAGAGCTTGAGGACAACACAAATACCACTATAGATTGGCCTGAGATGAACTCATCACCAATAAATGAATACAATACCGAAGGCTTGCTTGATATGGCATTTCCAACGCTCTTCCCCAATGGGGTTGCACTACAAATGCAACCACAGATTAGGGAAGTCCGAATGCATGAGTATGCACTGCACTTGATGAGGTTCCATGACCAGAGGTTTGGAAGGCATCCAAGATTTCGATATTTTATGTTCAATATTATGTTACGACATCGTAGCCAAGGGCTTGCAGCAGTTTTCATTAAAAAAAATGCAGAAGAAAACATCCCCACAACTATTGAAAACCTTCGTGAACACTTGAAAAACCTTCCTGACACACAATTAGCTGAAGAGCTCATGCACTTTGGATCTTCAATTCGAGGCACAAGACCATATTGGAACAAGTGTCGTTATGAGCTAACAAATATGATCAACCAAATAGGGTCACCCACTTTATTTTTCACATTGAGTGCAGCAGACACAAAGTGGCCGGACCTGCAACTATTGCTCTCAAATGACATAAAAGTGGAAATGCAAACAAACAAACAACGCTTGGACAATGTAATCAATAATCCCCACACCACATCATTATATCTGCACCAGCGATTTACAGTATTCCGTGAAGAGGTCATCCAAAAACTTCTTGGTGCAAAAGATTATTGGTATAGATATGAATGGCAGCATCGAGGCACTGCACATGTGCATGGATTCCTTTGGCTCGAAAATGCACCGAACATGGATAATCTTGATTGGGAGAACAACACGGAAGTTGAACAGGCAAGGAAATTCTTCGACAAGTATGTGAGTGCTTGGAACCCTCGTCCTGCTTCACTTAGAAACAACATAGTCTACCGTCCCCAACACGATGACCCATGCTTGCTAGACACAACTTAGATATTAGCTACAGATCCCTCTCATGACTATGAGGAGCTAATCAACCGTGTCCAAAGGCACACAAAATGCAGAGAGGGAACATGCTTACGCAAAAAGGGGAAACAACTACAGTGTCGATACAAAGCTCCATGGAAAGAACAAATTGTATCTACCTTATCATGTGATGATAATGGGAAGAAAGAATATGAACCTGCAAGAAATGATGATAGGCTAAACATACATAATCCAGAAATTTTGTTGATATGGAGAGCCAACATAGATTTCCAGCCAGTTATCTCAAGAGCACTTGTACTAAAATACATTGCCAAGTATGCGTCAAAAGCAGAGAGAGCATCTGAGTCTTGTATTGATATGTTAACAAGAATATCTGCATGCCAGGTAACAAATGACACGGCTATTACAGCATTCCAAAAATTCATCACAGAGCTTGTTGCAGAGCGTGATATAGGAGCACAAGAAACATGTCATATGCTTCAAAAATTGCCGCTTGTTGTTTGTAATCGATCATTCACATCTTTGAATGTTGGTCGGAAAGTGTTCCAACGAATAACAAGACAAATAGATGAAATCCACCTCCATACAAGCTACTTACATTCCTACATTAATTGACCTCAAGAAATGGAAACAATAACACTACTTGAATCTGCAAGATCTTTCTCCTATTCTGCAAGGCGCAAAGGGTGCAAATGGAAAGAGAGAGAGGTAAAAGCGATTGTCAATGTTTTCCCAAAGTTCTATAGCATCCCAAAGGAGGAGTCAAACAACTTTGAAACATTTTGTTGGAGTGAGCTACTATTATACAAACATTTTCGAAGCATAGAAAGCGAGGTAGGGCTTACTAAAGATACAATCATTGCAAATTGGAAGAAAATGTATGCAACCAAATATGATGTATGGCATGTTAATCGCACAATTGAAATGGAAGCAACCACTAAAGAAGAAGATGACAGCGATACAGAGATGGCTGCAAGGGACACAACAGAACTTAACGAATGGGAATTGTTTTCACAAATGGGTCCTTCAAGCAATGTGAGCCTAAATGAACTTCAGATGCTTGGTAGGCATGAGTTTGATAACAACAATAAATGGGATCAACTAGTGGTACCTCAAGATCTTCATGAAATTTCCAGCCAGTTCATACCCATGAAAAAGGCATGTAGCCAAGGAGAGACTATGGCAAGAAATTTGGATGTCCCAGACTATAAACTATCAGTGCAACAAAAACTAGCACTCACAATTATTATTGATCATAGTGAATGCCCCTCAGAAAAACCATTACACATGGTTGTTCAAGGAACAACAGGTACAGGAAAATCGTACCTAATTGCCCGCATACGAAAAGCACTCACAAGTAAGAGCCCAGAACAAAAAAGCCAGCTACTCACATTAGCTCCTACAGGGGTGGCTGCATTTAACATTCATGCATCAACTATACATTCGACGCTTCGAATCCCTATTAAAGACATGCACCCACTACAAGGACAGGCATTAACAACATTTCAAGAAGATATGAAACATATAAGATACATTTTGATTGATGAGATGAGCTTCATAGGTCCAAAGTTGCTACTGAAAATAGACACAAGATTGCGTGAGGCATTCCCACATCGACAACATCTACACTTTGGTGGAGTGTCTATAATATTGATCGGTGACCTCGCCCAATTGCCACCCGTAATGGACAAACCTCTTTACGCATCCCACTTAACTACAAAAACATTGTGGAACCAATTTACCACTGTTGTCACCCTACAAATAGTCTTTCGTCAACAAGGTGAGACTCAAGCACAACGAAGATTCTGCCAACTTTTGCAAAATATACGTAATGCAGAAGAAATAGAAGAAGATTGGCAACTTTTAATGACACGCACAGACAACCAGCTCACATCAAGAGAAAGAGAAGAGTTCGACAATTCAATGCACTTGTTTGCTACCAATGATTTAGTTAGACTACACAACAGAAGAATGTTAAAATCGTTGAACTGTCCAATTGCAATTAGTGTTGCAACAAGCACTCGATGTGGAATGGATACAACAACTAATGATGAACAGCTTGAAAAACAAGTTTTACTTTGTAAAGGGCAACGCATCATGCTCACATCCAACATATGGACACAAGCAGGACTGGTGAATGGAGCTCTTGGTGAAGTTGTTGAAATCATTTACAGTCCAGGTTCCAAACCGCCAGATGTTCCCATGTATGTTGTAACAAGGTTCGATACCTACAACGACCCACCATGGAACGAGCTTGACCCCAAGAGCATACCGATAATACCTGTTTCCCTGGGAAATAGAAGGAAAATACCACTCACAATGGCGTGGGATATTACCATACACAAAGCTCAAGGCCTAACATTGCAAAAAGCAACAATTGATATTGGTAAAATAGATAGGCAGGGACTAACATTTACAGCCATATCTAGAGTTCAATCGTTAAATGATCTTCGCATTCAACCACCATTCTCTTTTGAAAGATACTCCAAAATGCAAAGCAATCCATATGCAATCATAAGGAAATGAGAGGAGGCCCGCTTACAACAACTATGTCTCTCCTAAAACATGGTACATAGCTCTCATTCCTATCCATCTACTATCTCTCCCAAATTCCCAATGTGCATTGATACCGTTGTTACAAATTCCTCTCTTGAAAAACTCTCCTCCGAGCACTTACAAATCATTACACAATTCACACTTGTAATCTTAAAATTGGTGCTACAATTTTTCTGCATCAACACCTAATCTAAACACCTAACCACCCCGTTGCTTTTGTTGTGCAGGCTTTGAAGACAAATGATAAAGATCACAAAAGCTCGTTGCTACCAAAAAAATACACCGCTTCTACATGCTCATAATAAAATACCATTGTATATCATCCTATCGGCGTAAGTATTGCACCTCA
>VDFB02000363.1:47971690-48096419 GCA_007258455.2 Sequoia sempervirens | reverse complement strand
TTTCTCACCTTCAAGAGCTTTTGGACCACTAGGGAAATGCCCCTTGTACTATGGCATGAATGCCTCCCTCACCCACTTCTTCCCGGGGCTGGTCACCTTTGTAGGGCTGACAATGAAGTGTCTCTACCAATGATGTTTTCCCCCATTCTTAGGCTCCTTCTTGTCATGGTTCTCACCCTCACCAGCAGTCACCCTCTCCTCCTCTACAAGCTGACCTAGGGTGGTCTTTTGGAGGAGCAACAGGGAGTGAAGGTGGAGCCTCTAGGTGGCCTTCTATTGATACTCTTGGAGGCAATTATGGTTGCCATTCTAATACTTCTAAGTGCCCCCACGATTGGATTTGGAAATTTAACCTCACCATGAAGAAAAAGATAAAGATGTTACAAAAGATGACAATAGTTGGGCTCTCCCTAACGTCACTCTAGACCTTGATGATGTATAGGGGAAATCAGATGACAAGGACCCACTACCCTCTACTGGCACTACCATGGCCACTTGATGGTCTTTTTATTTTTTTGTGTTTATAATATTTCCTACTTTCTAGGCTCTATCCATGTTACTCTAGCTTTCTGGGCATAGCCCATGTGACTTTCAAGGTGTGCCTTCTTACCACCCAACTTTTTTTGTGAATATTTATGACTCTCCTTTAAATTAATATAGATCCTATGCCTATTCATAAAAAAAAAAGGATAAAACAAATTAAATGATTTTGTGCTCTCCCTTTTAGGAATAAAATCAAGGAAGATAGTATTAAGATATTTTAAAATTTACTTATTATATTGAAATTCATAAACCACCTCTAAAATATCCAACTTCAAGACATCCCAAAATTCTATAAAAAAATAAATCACATAATCTAGGTTAGAATTTTTCACCTTCTTCATTTGAAACACTACATGATCAAGATCCTTGAAAGAAATGGGACTCATAATCAAGTTGTTTATGTCCTTATAAATCAGAAGAGGGATGCAATCCATAATGACCTACTCGCCCTCCATGTCTATAAGGCCAATTTCATGGAAGAGAAAGGAAAAATTATGAAATTTTTCTCCATTAGTATCATGAAAGGAGAATAGATGGTTACCACAAGAAGAGACAATAATGGAAATAATATTCTCAATTCTCCCTTATTTAATAAAATTATGAAAAAAGGAAAAATTCTTATTTCCCTCATATATCCAAACGATTCTTAATTTCTACTTCCTTAAAATTCCTCCCTTAAGATCCATTCATTTGGATCTTTAAAAGGAAGGTTTTCCTAAGAAGATAATATCTAGTCATAACCATCAAGCTCCTCTTGTACCTATTTCTTTTTCATAATTTTTTAAAATATGATTTATTTAATTGTTTGAGCTTGAACTTCATAAATTGAATCCTTTTGAAAAAATAATACATAGTAGTACCAAAGGTATCTTCCCTTACAACCACTAGGCATAATGTAATCAGGAACTGATTGGTCTCTAATCCATGTTAGTTGAAACTTGAATGGTGGATTTTTCACTTAAGAGAAGAGGCAAGAAGAAAATATGGCATGTTAGTGATCTAATACTTTCCGTTGTACAATATCTGAGGAATACACCAAGGCATCACAAAAATAGAAATAAAAACCAAAAATATATTAAGGTTCCCTAAGATGGAATCAAACCCACACCTTTTGTTGTTCTAAATGCAGAGTCCAAATTCAATTTTAACATCAACAAGATTAACAAAAGATAAATTTTCTCAAGTAGCAAGAAGTAAGAAGATTCTAAATAATTAGAACCACTTAAATTCTCATTTAGGCTAAGGATGGATTTAAAATCTCATCCCATGATCCATATAAATAAAGGGAACAAAGAATGAACATATATTATTTGGGATTGAAAAGAGGTTCTTACCTTCAAATTCCATAGGAGCATAAGCATTTGGGAGGAATACAACTCTACCAAATTCAAAACAAGAACTAACAAAGGAGATAAAATATCTACTAAAAATCTAAAAGGGATTAAATCGATGATGATCCTAAAGACAAGCTAGATCACTTGTAAACCCATAAGCTATAATACATTGGCACTACTTGTGCCTATAAAGCTTGGAAGATGAAGAAATCATTTCCTCTATTGATAACTTCATTTTTATCTTTTAAGCTAGCATTTTGAACATCATTGATATTATCATGTTATAGTTAATTTATTCTCTTTTATCTAGCATTGTTTTTTTCTTAAATAAATACAACATCTTTTATCATTATTTTTTTAAATCAAAATCCCATCTAGCTATCTATGGAAGTCGAAAGATCATAAATAGGGGTTTAACTGAGGCAATTCCCTAAAACAAGCACCTAAAAAATTTCATCCTTTCTTCCTTGTGTGCAGGTTCATCAAATAATTTGATTGTAACAAGATTTTGTTGTATTTTCGAAATTTTGTTTATTAAAATGTATAGGATGACATTGCATTGTGAGGGCATCCACGTGTGGTGTTGGGGTCTAAGGAAGAGGGTTTTTACAAGCTACATAATCATTTTTACAACCTGTACATTTTTTTATGTTGTCATTAAGTTTTGATTTTTTGTATAGAAGTAGACATTTTCACTTGTAGCTTATAATTGGGGATTTTATTGAAATTGTATTAATTAGTCTCATTTCTAGTTATATAAATTTTATTAAAAAAGGATAAATTAGAGTGTTAGGAGAACATTTGATTCATCTAAATGTAATAGTATATTTTATTCTCACATAAATATTGCTTTGATGCAAGGATCAAATTTACTCCATACATTTAGGTGAACCTAACATTCTTTATAAGTTTTTCTTTTCTTTTCAAAGTTAAAGTAAAATAAAAAACATAAAAACTCATTTTCTTATCATCTAAAGTTAGATACATTGAGTTTTATAACACTCATAATTTTTTACAACCTCAGTATACCTTGGAATTTATCCTATTCTAGTGCATAAAATAACTCAAAATACGAATGATAAAGAAAACCAAGGACACCTCAAGATTAGCCAAAAGAGAGTGACAAAACAATAAGGAAAATAGATAGCACAAGACAAATGGTTTTACCTTCCTTTGTTGTTGATACCCCTTTGATTGGCCCTTGCTTAGAATGGGATGTGTGCTCCTTGATGGCTCTATTGAGGATCTTTACTATGTGCTTGGATGCAAATGCAAGTGGATGTAATTGAAAATTGGATGAGTTCACAAAATGGCAGCATGTAGTTGCAAAATGACTAAGTGTTGAAAATGCCCTTGAGGAGGGGGTATTTATAGAACTTGAATTCTCTAGAGAATTCAATGGTTGAGATTGATCCAACAAGGTCAAGATGAAGGGCTAAGGTGAGTTGAGGACTCACAAGCCCTCACATTTTGACATGTGGATTATGAAGTGGATAAAGGTAGGATGATGTGGAGGTGAGGTGGAAGAGAGGTACATGAGGTGGAGGAAGGACAAGTACCTTCCAAGTACATTGGGAGATGGGAATAATCTTGGGTGAATAAAAGTGAATTAAAAATTCACAATGATTGGAAGAATCTGGTGGATAAGACAATGTTCCCAAAAGGTGGGAGTTTGTCACATGTGACTTGATGTGACAAGTCAAAGCTTCTAGAAGGTGCATGGGAAAAGGGGATTCTAGAAGGAATAAAATGTGAATTAAAAATTCACATGGGGAAGAGAGGAGCCTAGGGTGAATAAAAAGGAATTAAAAATTCCTTGGGAGATGGGGAGAGTTGACCAAAGGTACTAATTAGGTTTAATTAATGTAATTAGAAGGATAATTAGGGGTTAATTAGATTAAAAGCCAACTTGCAAAAGTTGGAGGATGACACATCCTAATCAAGGATTAGGCATGTGCACATCCTTAATGAAAGATTAGGAGATGGATTAGGATTAGATGAAAATGACATGTGAGGAATTAAATAAATGTAATATTTATTTAATTTATTTGATGAAAAGAGGATTAAGGAGGGTAAGGTATTTAATTATTAATTAAATACCTTAGGGATTTGGCAGAATTAAGATATTAATTAAATAATAGTAATATTACTTAATTAACTCGGATAAGAGGATGTTTAGACGAAAAGTGATAGATTTGGATAAATTAAGTGTCTAAATTTTGATGTCTACACAACCCATTATATCTCTTTCATTGATATATTTAGAAGAATCCTCAAACAAAAATATTTCACACTCAAAATTTCTTACTAGTCCTCTCAAAATTGAACCAAGTTTGACAACAACAAAAATATTCAACAAACTTACTACCTAACTATTCTCCACCATTTTTGGATTTGCATCCTTCTTCACCAACTGATTTTCCTTTTGTTGTTGAAAATGATGTCGCTCTTAGTGTTCCCTTTGAGAAAATTCAAAATCTAGAGGGGAATTTAATATTTACAAATGGATTTATATCAAATGATTCTTACACTCAAGGTGTGCCTATTGTTGATAATATTTATAATATATTAATTATTAATTATAAAGGCCTTGAGATTCTTGAGACATTGGTGCACATTGTTCAAATCCATATCCCTTCTTATGCATCCATCTTAGGAAATATAGGAGACACACAGTCTAATATCACCAAAATTTAGTTATACATGCCAATGGGCCACGAGTTACTATTTATATGGTGATTACATCACATGTTATAATAATTGTGCCTTCAATTTTTTTTTCTATTAGATGCTCCTTTGTATGGTCTTCTAGTTTTTTTGGTAGTATTATTCCAATTCTTCTCAGCATTTGTTTGGCTCTCAACCACTTTTTACATCTCAACTTGGTTTTACTACAACTTCTACCATTCACACTTCCACTATTTGAACCTCCATAACTCCAATAAACCTTTTACTTGATACACTTATGTAAAACATGGTCCAAATGTAAAACCAACTTTCTAGGCTAACTAATACTTCTTCACAAAATTCAGTGCAACCATACTATTGGTGCAACCCATTAGCTCTCCACATTCTTAACATACCTCTGTCACAAGGATTTGAAGCACCTAGATTCAAAAAATGCATTAGAAAAGGGGACCCTCAATCTCATATCTCTATATTAATTTCACTGTACAATACTTTATTTTTCAAGGTACATTGTTAACAAAATTATTCTTGTAGTCATTAAAAGATACTGCGTCAAACTAGTTTTTCTCACTTCCTAACAACTCCATATATTCATTTGATCATTTAATTAATAAATTCCTTCAACATTGTGAAGAAAAAACTGGTTCATAGGTCACTTTCACTGACCTCATCCCTTATAAGAAAGGACCTCATGAAAAAGTAACTAATTTTATCTTCCATTATCAATCCTTATTTTCTCAGATATCCTATGTGCTCCCTAATTCTAATATATTTAAAGAGTGTTCATAAGAAACATACAACCAATGCTTAGAGATAACATATTATTCATAAAATATAGCTCTTTTTCTTACGTTTTCACTACCTTTCATGATTACTAGTAAAATGTGAGTCAACATAGGAGCTCTTCTTCATCAAATCACTCTAATAATTAGGGTAATGCATCTTCTTTCAAAAACCACAAGAAAAAAAATCAACAAGCAAGAATAAACACTATATCTAAGGATTATGAGGTTTCAAAAATAGAACCTCAAAGATGTAGGCCATTTTATAAACTATTTGATTCCTTATATAGGGGAGAGGACCCAGTACCTAAGCATGTTTCAATAGTTGTGATAGTAGTTGTTTATATAATGCCAAATATTTTTATCAATATTGGACCAATAGTTGTGACTTTAAAGTTGTTAGTGTTGATGATGACTACCCATAATTAAACAAAATGTATTATGTTGATCTAAAAAGCAACCAATCATGTGATTCCACATCAATGCTCAATAAAACATGTTGTGAATGCACAAGTATTGGTCTCACTTTTTTTTGGTCCTTTTTGGACACCTTGACAAAAAGCATGTTGATGTGGCATCATATTTTATGATGTGGCCCTAAAACCTTAGTTATAAGTAGGTGCCTTTCCAAGTAAGCTACTATAAAAAAATGGGAGTGATTTGAAATTTCCATGTAGGATAATTAGAGGTGTGAAGTTAGGGTGCACAAATATTGGGTCCTCTCCCCTAGTATATGCATAAGCGATTAAAAGAGAACTTGAGATCTCTTCTTTAGATAAGGCATCTTCCTTCAAATAAGTCTTATCCAGCTCGGTACGATAAAAACATATTTTGTCAATATCATCATGTTCCAGGGGATGATATCGAAATATATATGTATCTTTGAAATTTTTTGGAAGACCACATTGATAAGGGTACCATCTATGTAAGAAAAAATAAATAAAATGTGAATAACTCTATTGCTAAACTAAACCAACAACAAATCTATACCAATTTGTTTCCATCTTATTTTTCAAATTTGGTAACAACTAAAACTTCTTCAACTTCCATTCCATACATGAACATGGTTAATGTGGGTCCTACATCATTTAAAAATTGAGATAACAACATTCCTAACATGCCATTTTTTGCTAATGATCTATATTATGATGGACAATATGACCCTTTGTATATTCCTGCTTAGTTCAACCAGAAAACCATTAATAGGGTTCTTGTTGATCCTACAAGTAGGGTCAATATTATAATGGAAGAAATATTATTCATTAATGATTTTATGAAGGAAAATATGAAAACTCTTCTCTAACCATTTGTACATATGATGGCTTATCTTTATCTTCTATGGGTTTTATTAATTTGATAGTCCAAGTGAGACCCAAGTCAATAGAAGCCACATTTGTCATCATCCTTAAATATGACTTATTTAGAGTCAAACTAGGCATTTTATGGATAGTTTCTATGATTTTTATTTCTTCAATGATGCATATATATTTAAAATTTCAACACAAATGCATAATGTACTCTATCGAGGAAACTATATATAATCCACTAGTATCTTGTCATGGATTTTCTTTATATCATTTATGGCCTACTCTAGTAGGACCTTTATAGCCTCATGGTGACTTATTAATTACAATATATTCTATTTTTAAGGTAGGTTGTTTGACATCCTCTTTTACTCTTCCATCTTCGCCACCATTTGTGGTTACAGCTCCTTCAATCACTCCATCACGGAACACATCTCTATCCCAATGCCTACATCTTTGGTAGCTAGGGATAAGCGTGCTCCACCAAGTCAACCTCTCATTCCTCCTAAGGTTTCCCAACCTTAGGTTGTGCCTCTTATTCCCCCAAATGTAGAGATGAAAATTAGGGAAAGGAACCCATATTGGGTAAATCTTCCTCGTAGATTTTCTCCCCTCCCGAGGCTCCCATTGTTCCTTGACCTTCCCCATTGGCAATGAAAATAAAGACGTTTACTGGACATAATTCTTCTTGTGTATTACTTGTATCTCATCCTTTATTGGTTCCTTGTGTTCCTTCGACTACCCCTATGACAGAAAGAGAAAAGGCACCAATGGCATAAACTATGATTCATGCACCTCATATTTCTCTTCCTCTACCTACTAAGAATATTGTTCCATCTATTCTAAAATTGAAGATAGCCTCCCAATCGAAGTAGAGTGATCCCCTTTTGCAACTGTGCATGGTAAAAATCATTAAAATTATCAACTTGCATGTAAGCATAAGCAATGTCAACATGTGTTGGCTCTGAGAAAGTTGCCTTGAAAATTCCTAAATGCTAGAATCATTCACCATGAGCATTAAAATGAAAGAGCTTATGGTAGGAGATAATGAACATGAAGAAAAGTAGAAATTTCAAGAACATCCACATTACACAATATAGTTTGAAATCCAAAAAGACATATATATATATTATATGTTTATTTAATTATCATAAACATTCTACATTACATCACAAAAAGAGAGGTTTTTATTTTAAGCACAGAGAGTGAAGATGAGGATCTTAATGGCCTCAATAACTTCTTGTAGACAATCTATTTGTGCAGGAGAAAAGAGGTTCTCATTGAACTCGACAAATCCAACGTAGGTCTCTATGTTGTTGCGTCCAAGCCCAACACAAAGTAGAGCAACTTCTTTTCCAGCTCACTCATTTTGTAGTGTAAAAGCAATACAAATTGCATCATCGACTAAACCCACACACTTATGCATAGATAGAACTCTTAGAGAATCTTCAACACACAACAGGTACCATGGCCTTACCATCCCCACTCAAAACTTCCATAGGTGTGCATGATATTGTAGAGAAAGCGTTCCAGCAAGCTAGAGTTATGAATGTGCACCTAAGATAGGAAGTGCACGTTGATGATCTTGTGAATAACTTCCTCCTTCACATCATTTTTGACTAGGAAGACTTCTTGAAGCTAGTTTGCAACTAGTCTTTGAACAACACTACACTCAACACCCTCGGGTGATCTCACAATAGTGATTTTACAATTTTTCAAACTGGACATTGAAATATTTTTTTTAACTAAATCTTCACTTTCGGGCACCTATAGCAACTAAACCACGAGGAATTTGAAGATTATGCAAACTAGAGTTTTGTGACATTTTATCTGTAGATTCAAAATATATTTTTTTCAATTTTTTTGGAATTATATTGCACTTCCTTTTCCATCTCCCTTGTAAACTAGTTTTTTTTCAAAAAACAACATTTTTAAAAAGTGATGCCCATCGTATAATGCATAAATTTTTTTCCATGAAGGATAAAATTCTAATTCTTTAAAATTTAAATTTGTAACTCTAATATCTAGTGCTTCCACTTGGTTATATGTTTTTTTATTGAATATTTTTTTTTAATCAAGTTTCAAAGTCAAACCAATTACAATTTAGACATAGTGTGACCGTTATGCTGCGTAACTTTTTTGTATGTATCAAAATTCAATTTATTTATTTTTGTTGGATCAAGGACTTAAATATTTGGTGCACTCATATTTTTCAAAAAAAAAATGATAATCTTCTATTTTTCCACATGCATAGAATAGAGAGCTTGATTTTTTAGTGAAAACCCTACATTCAAAAGAAATAAAAAATAAATATAATAATAAAATTTAATTTAATTAAAATTATACCTTTTTGAAATATTATCATAAGGACTAAATACTAACAAAAATAAATTTTAAATGAATTCATTTGATCCCCCAAATGGTAAATCAAAAGTGGTTTTTATCAGCATTTTGATAGGTGTAAAGGAGACTCCGTTATGGGTATGGTTTAAAACTAGTGGGGTTCTATCCAAGGGGGATTGGTCTAAGGTGGTTTGATCAAACCCTCTTCAATTGGAATCTTTAAATGGAAATTTTTAAGGCTTAAATCATTATATTTTCTAAAAATATATGATTTCAGCAAAAATGAAAATCTCCAGAAAACTTGTAAACCACTATTGTGGTAGCACCTCTCAACAAAGGGGAAGTCCCTTCTAACCTCCAAATCTCCATCACTCAAAGTGCTTGACATACTTGAAACTAAAATTAGCATTGCACAAATGAGAAATGATGAAGTTGATTTATAGAATGGCAAGGGAAAGTTAGAGGAATCCACTTGAGGATAATTAATTCCTAAAGTACATTCAAATTGGCATGAGCTTAAAGAACTCAGCAATGTGATGTAAAAGAAATTTAGTAAGTTGGATTGATGAGATCTTATGCATTTAAAAAACCTACATAGAAGTAATCTTAGGTGGCATGCCAACAATCACTGGGAGTGAGAAGTGGCAAATGTTTTGCATGAGAGTGTGCCAAGGGGCCTACTCACAACAAGAAACTATTCACTTCTCTATCCTATCAATCAGGAATGGTGATGCAATTGTAACCACTTCTCAAAATAGTCATTAATGACTACATTGTCATAATTAGATAGAAATCACTTGATTTTCTAGCCAACTATTTATTTGATAAAGCAGTGGTTATTATTCTTTTCAGGAAATTTGAATCGTTAGGTTAGGGAGTTTTTAAATATTCTTTCAAAAAACTTTGTAAGGCTTCAAAAAATATGACCCCCCTTGCACTATGATGCATGAGTGAGAATCAATCATAATCAAAGGATCAATTTCTAGTTTGATATTTTGTTGTGAATGTTTATTTTCTATGTAATGGATTTGTGAATAGAATGCTAATGTTTATGAATAAGTCTGTGAGCTTAGATAAGCATTTGAATATTCCTTCCCTATGATTATGTGTTGTTCTATGGTGTTTTATTCATTTATTTGCAATAAATGTTAAGTTGCAAGTGAGTCGAGTCAACAAGCTCTTAATAATCTAGTCTATGAGCTACAATATTGATTGTTTGCCAATTTACTTTCCAGCATTGTTAGTAGTTTCAAATCACTTCTCATCACATCTATTTTCAGGGCTATGGATAGGTGTTAGTTCTCCTTTCTTGCTTTCTAGTTAATGGAATATCCTCATTTTTATTATATTTCAGAAAATCCAAAATTTATATCAAAAAATGAGTTTTACCTCAATTAAAATTAAGAGGAAGATCATTAATGCAATGGTGATCTCTCTAGTTTTTGTTGATCAATTAGTTCTTTCGGAAATATAGAGTCATTTTGAATTAATTATTTAAAGGATAAATCTATCAACCAACATTTTTGTAGGTACATGGATACAAGAGAGATGACACAGTAAATTCCTCTTTGTATCATCACTATTCTATTTATCATTGTATATAGGCATGAATTTGCACCCCCCTTGCAAGTTTCCCTTTTGTACCATTTACCTTAGAAAAATCAAACTTGACAATGTAATTCCATATCATCCATTTGTACTCCATCCACTTGGTGCCTATCTGTAGTTTCAGCAAGGGAATTTCTCTCGGGGATGCGAGCGCGATGCGCAGACATCTACACAACACATTATCGTCTTGACAATATTCATGCATGTATATTTTGCAGAGGTGCTACGTTCACCATTTCGGTCAAAGTGTAACATATCTGCACCCTTCAACCAACCTTTGAATGACTCTTTCCCTCCCAAATTCACCTAAGGATGTGTATTATATCTTCTCATTCATTCTTCTTCACATTCTACACAATTCTTGAAAGAACTCTTGCAACTCTTGAGTTGCTTGATGCACTATCGACTCTTTCACTCCAACATCACAACATTCTTCACATCTACCATAGAAGCTTCAACTTGGTGTCTTGTGAGACTTCCTTGAGCGTCGTTGCAGCCACGTCAACTTTTCCATGATTGTAGACTTGCATTCCTCTCTCATTGGCCTCGAGTTCCTTTGGTGGAGGGTGGTATTGTTTACTTGCTATTACATTGTTGTTGGATTTGAGTAGCATAGTTCTTCTTGTAGTATTTGGTATTCATTCCTTTCTAACATACTTTCTTTATCACCTTTATATTTCTCTATCTATCTGGTTGTCTATGGAGGTGGAAACACCAAAATAGGGGTTTGACTATGGCAAGCCCCAGAACAGCCCCAAGATTTTTCCCCTCTCTATTGTGTGTAGGTGATCATTTGTGTGGAGCTTACTAGAAAAATGGGCCCTTCGTAAGTCATATGTCCATCACCTTTCACTCTTGTCAAATTCTAGTTAGAACCTTAAAGCACATCTCTCGTTATTTTGTTATTATGTCATTTTCTATTTTCGTTATTGCATTAAAACCATACTAGTTAAGTAGTTAGCATGTCTTTATGGTTTTCATACTAGATCTTGCACTTTTTGTCCATAAAGACACCAATGCACCTATGAAATGCCAACGTGTCACATTTTCATCCATGTTCTACACTAATTTCCTCTAGTAGAGAGTTGACCAAGGTATACTCTAAGATCCTGAAACTTGCTCTCTTAACTCCTTGAAACTCTCAAGTCAGTAGAGTGATAGAAGCACTAAGAGTGCTCTTCATTCTCTACCCTTAAATATCAGACAATTACCTTAGCACCTATGCAATTGAGGTATATTAGGGAAATCTTCAACTCTCAACTCTTTGTGACTTGGAGTCATTGAGTGGTCAGTCCCCCTTCTCTACATTTTGGTGAACCTAAGGTGAACATCTATCTATTCCTTTGTGTTGAGACTCTCTCCCTCATACTCGAACACCATTGTAGACTTGGGTGCTGTGGGGTTTTATGAGCATCACAACTTAGTCTACAACCTTTGGGTACATTGTTAGAAGAAGTCTGTGACACTTACAAATGGATATGATGAAGGTCACTTTTGGCTTTACCATAGGCTTTACTATCGATCGTCTTTCTCAAGAGGAGGTTTTGGTAGCCGAGATAGGTTTCATTGATGAGACAACTCATGTACCCACTCCTCCAACATCCCCTACAACCTCATCTATGGATGAGGATGATGTTGTACACATTCCTATAGAACACCTATGGCATTAGACATAAGACTATTAGATCTCAAAAATCACTTGGAGAAAGCACCCAATATGGAAAGAGTTGCTAGGCTTGTTAATGAGGTGAGATGCATGTTAGGAAAAGATCAGACAAGCATAGAATTCTTATGTGGCCTCAACGATCTAAATAAAACATACATCCCTTCATATGACACTAGATCTGGTACTATTCGAGGGACAATGCTTGATGCCTATGAGAAACAGATAGGTGTCTTGATGCCTACAATATTTGTATGCATGGTTGAAACATGCCCTTTGATCAGTGTTTCCTCTGCTCCTAAAACATCCCACATATTCAAGGTGAGTAGAATACCCCTTGGAGTTAGCTTCACTCCTCCTAGTGCCCTTGGTGGTGGGGGCTCTAGTGGAATGGGTGGTGGTGGTTTTGGTAGCAGTGGTGGTGCTAGTGGCAGTCACAATGGTGGCTTTGGTGGTGGCCATGGTAGTAGCACTGGTGGTGGCTCTGATAGGGGCTTGGGAGGTGGTTCTAAAGGTTGGAATGGTGGAAACTTAGGTGGTGGCTCTACTAGTCTTACATCATCTAATGACCTCATTTTGAATGCCTTTCTACAAAACATGGGTCAAATGCAAAACTAGTTAGCAAGCATATCCCAGGCTTCTGCTCAACCCATATTTTAACCTTTCTTCCAACACAACCCCCTACCTATAGCAATCTTAAACACTCCTTTCCCTTAGAGAATGAAGATTCCTAAGTTTGAGAAATATGGTTGTAAAGGGGATCCCCAAACACATGTATCTGCTTTTAATGTAATGTGTACGAATTTATTTCACCATGATGCTCTAATGGCTAAATTTTTTCCTCAAGCTCTCAAGGATACGACACTAGAGTGGTACTATTCCTTGCCTAAAAATTCTATATTCTCATTCGATCAATTGGTCAATCAATTTCTCTCATAATTCTAGGCTAATATTGGTCTGAAGATGAACTTCTTGGATCTCGTCTGATGTAAGAAGTGAGAGCACAAGAAGATCACTGATTTCATTGCATGATACCAAGCACTCTATTCACAAATTTCATACCTATTGCCTAACTCGAATGTGTAGAAGGTATTCATAGGCAACCTGCAATGAGCTTGTCAGGAGAAATTTCCCTGATGAAATATACTTCTTTCACACATTTGTGTGTTGCATTGCGAGAGTACCAACAAATAGTTGTTCAGTTCAAGGGATCCTCCTCATCCTCTCATTTTGAAGAAAGATCTATAGTATAAAAAAGGGGAGTCTATTACAAATATAGCTGCTTTGACTAATGATCAAGGCCTCAAGTGCAATAGATAGTTTATGAAATTATCTAAGTCTTATTCTTCTATTCTACAAAAGCTATTGAAAGATAAGATTATAACATTGGAAAATCCCCAAACTTTGACCCGAGCTTGATCCTAATTCGTTGGATGGAAATGTGTTATGCCAGTGCCATCGTGTCCACATGCATGATACTAAACATTTCATGTGCCTATGTCATGAGATACAAGACCACATTAACGATGGTAACATATATCTCGATGGTAAGAAAAAAAATGTGAACAAGTTAGTGGTGAAAGAAAATAGTGAGTTGCATATCTATATGGACCCATTTCTATCTCACTTTGCGAACTTAATTATTGATCCTTCATAGCAAAGCATCGACATATGTAGATGTCGTTTCTTTCACTCCTAGTCCTCCCCCTCAACCTGTGACTGGTTCTCCAGATGCGACTTTCACCTCACAAGAATTACACATGAATAATAAAGCTTCTCCCTTATACATTCTTGCTCGTGTAAATGGAAACATCGTAACGAGAGTCCTTGTGGACCCTGCGAGTCAAGTGAATGTTATTATGAAAGAAACCTTGTGGCTAAATTCATTGCAGAGGGAGAAATATGAGAAGACAAAAACCACTATACGTACTCATGACAACCTCTCTCTTACTTCGTATGGATCCATAACTCTTTCTGTCCTAGTAGGACCTAGGGTTGTGGATACAAACTTTCATGTCATTCCAAAATCAGATCTATTCAGGGTGATGTTAGGCATCCCTTGGCTAGCTTCCATGAATGATATCACTTTCGTCATTCACAAATGTTTGATGTTCTCCCACGAAGGTGTTGCACATGTTGTGCATGACATGGGATGTCAACCATTGGTACCTTGTGGGGGTTATTCTTTGGATCATTTTTAGCCCATCCTGGTTGGTCCACTTCCTCCTAGAATGAACCTACTTTATCAAAATTATGTTAAGTATAAGACTGGGGGCAAGGTGTAGTTGAAGATAACTCAGCTATGGTGTAGCAGCAAGCTACCTCTTTGTCCCGAAGGGGGGGGAACCTACTCATACACAAGTCTCTTCTTCTGCTATCTCCCCTATTGCTTCCTATCGCCCTGCTATGGCACCATTGACTTCTGCTCCTATGTGTTTATTAAGGAGTCTGATGGTACCCACTTGGTGAAATCCCAAGTGTCCAACATTCGAACTTCCTTTCTTACTAATAGTACTTCAACCTATTCTATATGGTAATGGAAAGGTTCCTCATGGAGCATCCTCTATGTCTCAACCTCCATGACCTCCTATTGCTCCTACCTATATGGTAGTGAATGGGAAGAGGCTCATCGCCGAGGCACTCGAGCCTGCTCCTCCCATTGTTGTTGTGTCTGCTTCTCCATCTCTTCCTCCTATTCCTATCTAGGATTCCCTCCCTCCACCAAAAATGATGGTCTTGGATACTCTGATGGTTGAATGAGAGTCCTCCATACCTTCTCAGGCTATAGCCTCTAGCTCCTAGAGTAGAAGAAACTGTCTTTTGCATGAGCGCAAGCACCGAAGGAAGGCTTTGGCCACTGAGCAGGCCGCCTTATAGAAAAAGGAAGAGGATCCAACAAATCCCACTTCAACATCTTTTGTTGTATCCTTTTTTGCTCTTCTTGCTTCTACTCCCTTAGCCTCAGTCTTTCTTTCAGCTCCCCCCATGAGCATGAATGATCCTCACCCGAAGAGGGTGCAGGTATTCATTGCTCCTTCAATTGAGCCTCCCCTAGTGATATCCCTTCCAGACATCCCACCTTTTTCCAAACCTGTGGACATGCCGAATACCTCAATGGTGTCTGTCATGGTTTTCTCCTCTTCCTTCATACTCTCTACTTCAGCCATGGGGATTTCACATCCTCCATTGAAGCAAAAGATGGATGATGACCCTGCTTGCAATGGGGGTCAAAATAAGGGTTCACCTTCTTTGGAGGGTGGTTCTGCATTGGCTTGTGCCATCCTAGTGATAGAGGAAGCCCCAACATCCCTAGAGTTGGTCACTTCTCCTAAATCATTCAATGAGCCTAGCAGTGGATCTTGAGTGCTTCCTCCATCACCCATTAAGTTGAGGCATGGAAATCTTGTAAAGTGCATGTTTAACTCTATGGACGAGGTCTCGACCTTATGAATGATCTTTGAAAAATCATTGACATTCACCTCACAAGAACTGAGTGAGAAGACCTTGAAGGTCCTTCTTCCTTGGCTCTTGTTGCAAGAGGGTCGAAGGGTACCCCCTTGATATTTCACCCTTGCAGGCTCATCCACCCTCCCCTTATGATGATCTAGATTAGGAGAACAATGACCTATTGGTTGATGAGGACTAGGGGGTGCCTCTTCTTTACCTGTAGATTAGATTGTGTATGTGTATTATGTTCCCTTGTTCTTGTTTTATATGTTCCTAGACAACCGTTTTCACCCTTGTAGGTGCTTGGATATAGGAGTGTTTTTATGTTGTAAAAATTCCTCTATTTATCACATCATTCTTCTCTTTGTCATCTATTGATTTTTGACAATCATGAATGATGCAAAGTGTTGGGGGAATTTAGGTCTCCCTTCCATGTTGACCTAATTTTTTATTTTCATTTTGTCTTCATGTGCTTCCTTCACATGGTTTGATATAGTAGGGGGTTGATGACAGTTCATTTATATATTGTTATATCTCTTTATCTATATTTATGAGCAAATCTGACCGTAAAATATCAGATCCCCTTGTCTCTTGTTTGTTATGTTATTGTTTCTCCTTTCTTTTTATCTTTCTCTCTTCTTTGCTTGCTTTGTGATGTTGTGGTGCTCATGTGTTGTCCCTCATGTGTGCGACAACATTACCATGGTTACATCTCATCATGTTCTACGAGCCACAACATCACTTTCATTCTTTATTTTCTCTCCTTAGGATATCACATGTAGGATATGAGTTCAACACACACCATCCTAAGGGGGGTTATCATATTGCTCTAATTTTCAAAAGGTGTATTCAGTGGCCAACGAATCCCTTCTTGAAAATCTCTATTTTTCAAAAATTGTATTCCTCAAAAAGGACCCCTAGCATACTTTTCCTTCATCATGGGTTTGTAAAGAAATAATTTGAAAAAAATTCCTCCAAGGAGGGAGAACCTTTTCCTACAAGAAAATTTCTAACATTCCCCTTGCGAGGGGCCATTTTTCCTTTCAAATTCCTTGATGAAGTGAAATATTTCAAAAGGATTCCTTGATGTTGAATTGATTTGTGAAAAATATTGTTGAACTTTCAAATAGAGTGTCCCTTGAGCGGAGCCGTTTTCTTTTGAAGGGTTCTTGAGGGACCCCTTTGAAAGCTCTTCCTTCAATTGTTATTTGTTTGCATGACTATCTACTTGTCTTCCTGCATGGCTTCTTTTTGATATCTAACATGTTTTGTTTGTGGATTAACATGTTACTTTGCAAGTGCACCTATGAAGCTACTTTCCAATCTGACTATATGAAGTCCCTCACATCTAGCCTCCTTTAGGATCAAGCACCTGAGGGATGCCTTCTTTACAAGTCTGAGGACCTGTAAAATCACTTTCATCCTATAGGATTTGTCCGCAGTTGGTCTACGGGCCTCCAATGCACTTTGTTCAACTTTCCTTAGGACCGAGTACTAGTGGCCAACCATTTTTTTTTCCCTGCGCTTTTGAGCACACTAGATTGTGGTCTGCTTCATTAATGATTTAGGTATACATTCTTGGAACTCATTTGACTTACTTTACCAAACAATCATTGGAACTCATGTTCACTAAAGTGGGGGGAAAATGTATAGGTGTAAATTTGCACCCTCCTTTGAAGTTCCACTTTTGCACCCTTCACCTTAGAAAAATCAAACCCAACAATGTAATTCCATAGTATCTGTTTGTACTCCATCCACTTGGTGCCTATTTCTAGTGTTGGTGGGGGAATTTCTATTAGGGACACAAGCGCGATAGACAAATGTCTATGTGGCGCATTGTCATATTGATAGGATTCCTACCTCTAGATTCTATAGATGCATTACATTTTCCATTGGGGCCAAAGTGTAATGTATCTGCACCCTTCATCCGACCTTTGAATGGATATTTCCCTCCCAAATTCACCTAATAATTCCTATTCTCTCTTCTCATTCATTCTTCTTCACATTCTACACAATGCTTGAAAGAACTCTTGCAACTCTTGAGCTACTTGTTGTACTATCAAGTCTTTCACTCCAACATCACAACATTCTTCACATCTACCATAGAATTTGCAACTTGGTGTCTTACAAGACCTCCTTCGGCATTGTTTTGGCCATGTCGGCTTTGCCATGGTTGTAGACTTACATTCCTCTCTCATTGGCCTTGAGTGCCTCTAGTGGAGGGTGGTATTGCTTACTTACTATTATGTTGTTGTTGGATTTGAGTAGCATAGTGCTTCTTGTAGTATTTGGTATTCATTCCTTTCCATCATACTTTCTTTATTGAATTTCTATTTCTCTATCTATCTGCCTGTCTGTGGAAGTGGAAACACCAAAACGGGGGTTTGACTATAGAAAGCCCTGAAACAATCCTAACATTTTTCCCTTCTCTGCTATGTGTAGGTGATCATTTTTGTGGAGCTTGCTGGTGAACTAGACCCTCCATAAGTCATATTTCCATCACCTTTCACTCTTGTAAAATTCTAGTTAGAACCTTAAAGCGTATCTCTCATTATTCTATTATTTTGTCATTTTCTACTTTCGTTATCACATTAAAACCATACTAGTTAAGTAGTTAGCACACCTTTGTGATTTTCATATTAGATCTTGCACTTTTTGTTCATATGGACACCAACATGTCGCGCTATCATCCTTACTTTGCACTGTTGTCCTCTGGTAGAGAGCTATCTAAAGTACAATCTAAGATCTAGAAACCTACTCTCTTAACTCCTTGAAACTCTCGAGTCAGTAGAGTGACAGAAGCAGTGAGAGTGCTCTTCATTCTCTTCCCTTAAATATCAAATAGTTCTCTTAGCACTTGCATAATTGAGGTAGATCAGGGAAAATTTCAACTCTCAGCTCTCTGTGATGTGGAGTCGTTGAGTGGTTGGTCCCCCTTCTGTACAATCATATATTAATTTTCTTAATTTGGGGATGATGTAAAATATTGGAAACTTTATTTCTCTTCCATCTTGACCCAAAATTTTAGCTTTTCTTTATTTTCATGTGCACATTCTCCCTGTGTACTTGTTTTTCCATTACATCTGGGGAATGATGTCAATTCATGAATCATATTTATATTTTATTATTATTATAGAATCATATTGACCCTGGGTCTTTGGATCCCTTAGTGTTTTGAATATATGGTGATGTAGTTTTTATGTGGCATCCCTCTCTGAGTGTAATTCCATATCACGAGCACATAGTAGGTGTTTCATTCTATAATATCCTACTTGATTTTATTCTTGTGAGAATTATCTTATCTCATTTTTTATCTCGTTAAAATATATTTCACTTCTCCAGTCATGTAATTATTTTAAGGGGGGAAATCACAATGCATAAATATATGTTTATTTAAAAATAAAAATCCTATATTTTCCATGGTTCTATAATATAACTTGCAACAACCAAGATCCAATCAAAATAATTGAATGGTCTCCAACATAATATAATTTACTAGCCATACTTATTATTTATTGAAAAATCATTTATCAAAATATTTTGCATTATTTTTTTCTTATGTGCTTGTTTAAATCCTTATATCATTTTTGCATAACATGTATGTTTACACCTAACATTTTTATGGTGAAAATTTTCTACATAATGTGCTTGCTTGTATAGCATATCTTGGTTATCTTAAAGGTCTTCTCCCTAGTGGCACATCCATGTGGATTGAAGACTCTACATCCTCTATAATATCATTTGGTAACCTTTAATTTTACATCATTGTATTTTTACTTTAGCATGCATATTTAGTACAATGCATATGCCTAGTAAAATCTAGAAAAAATGTAGTGTCAAAAAATATACACCCCTACAATGTCAAAATATGTGATACCTCCTCTTTAGTCTAAAATAGAAAATAATCCAATTATAACATGATGATATCAAAACATTCATTTACTAGTAAAACTAGCTCGCTTTTGGTTCTTTAGATCTAATTTTCCTATCCATATAAGTGCTATGTTTGAACGTTTGTGTGGCATTCTAGCATCCCGTACAAATATGCAATTCAACAATTATTAGAGCATTAATTTTTTTGGAATCTAATATTGCAACACTCCTTGTTGGTAGTCACGACTCGTAGAAACACCTGATACCTTCTATTTAAGAAAAATACTTATCTTTGGTAAAAGAAGAGAGAGGATCATTCATTCATGCATACACAATTGATTTTTTCTCTGCAAATCTTGAAGATCTTGAAATTTTTGGAAAATACAACATCCTTCTAGTCTTACATGTCATATTTTTAATAGTGGGACTATGAAAGGCAAATCCAATAGTGACTCTGGAATTCTCTTGGGATTATGTGGTACATTCGAGGTGGATCTTTTCTCAAATTGATTACCTATTTCTTATTGTGGGTAATCTTTTAAGCTAGCATTTTAAATATCATTGATACCATAACACTATAGTAAATATGTTCTCTTTTATCTAGAATTTCATTTTTCTTAAATAAATCTGGTATCTTTTATCATTATCATTTTCTTTTATCAAAATCCTATCTAGTTGTCTATGGAGTTTGAAAGACCATAAATGAAGGTTTGACTAAGGCAAGCCCCTAAAAAATCTACCCAATTTTTTTGTCATTTCTTCCTTGTGTGCAAGTTCATTAGATAATTTGACTACAAGAGTTTTTTTCTTTTTGGAAATTTTGTTTATTTATATGTATGAAACAACATCACATTGCAAGGGCATCCACATGCAACACTAGGGTCTAAGGAAGAGGCTTTGTATAAGCTACAAAATCCCCTTTACAACCTATACATTTTTTAGTTTTTTCATTAAGTTATGATTTTCTCTACATAGGAAAACATTTTCACCAATAGCTTATAATTGGAGATTTTCTTAAAATTATATTAATTAGTCTCATTTCCATTTATAAATTTTATTTTAAAAAAGATAAATCATAGTGTTAGGAGAAAACATGATTCATTTGAATGTAATTATAGTAGATTTAATTCTCACATAAATACTTTTTTATTGCAAGGATCAAATTCACTCCATTACACATACATATGAGTTAGTGTTTTCTCTTTTCCTTTAGTTTTTGTTGTACAAACATCTAAGAGTGGATTTGAGGGAATTGTAACCTGGTGTGGAAAATATAGTTTAAGGGTCCCATAGGTATGGTAAAATAATAGTGAAAGGGAGGCTTCATAATCTATTTGTTGAATCCAATACATGCATTCCAACCTGATCTCAAGAGAATCAAGTAAAGGCTTATTTAAATCAATTTCCATGCAAAAATAAGCATATGTAGTTAACTTCCTTTCCAACATAAGATGAAAACAACCCATGGATTTCCCAAGAACCACAATAATAGTTTGAATAATGTGATGTCTCCATAACTCTATAGGTGATTGAAAAAGATGAATCAAAACAAGAATTTGAGAGGGAAGATCTTCTACATGATCAAAACCCACATGCTAGGGTTTGATGAATAAGAATTCTTTATTATAAAAATAAGGGCCTCCTTCAAAGGCCACATATTGATCAACCTATTATCAAACTAAATTGTACACTTGAGAAACTAATAATTTGACTCCCACTCAATTGATGCCATGGAAACACTCCAAGGCCATGGGTCACCTAAAAATTAGAGTGGATCTTTAGAGAGAGTTGGTTCTTTTAGTGTTTTACCTAAACTAATCTATTCTACTATTGTTCCATGAGGAAAATGTAGAAAATAAAATAAAATAATATCTAAATCCTAATGGGAGGTGATACACTAGATGTTTATGACATGCGTTTTGTATTGACATACACAATTTATTTAACAAGTAAGCTATAATATGCATAACTTAGATTTGACATGTTTATGCATCAATGCTTCATAGGAAAGTTGAAGTTTCAACAATTTTAGGAAGGAAAAAGATGTTTTTCACAACTGAGAGTTGTATAAACTAATAATATAAAATATCAATGAATAACATATGTGCTACTATATAAGGTAAAGAGAATGAGACAACAAATTAAGGATACACAATTTTAACATGAGAAAGATCAATCATTCCATTAGATTGCACAAAAGTATAGCTTATAGAAGAAAGGAAAATACTTAATTTATTAATAAAAAGGTATCGAAATAGCTACATACAAGTTTGCTACAATATGCTCTTACAATTATTTTCTCATGAAAAATAAAAGATAAAAACTAAAAACCAATAAGCCAATGAATTACCTTTTATTCAAAAAGAGGCGATCAAAAAAGAGGAAACATGACAGGCTCCAAAAAACCCTAGCCACTAGGTCACCCAAAGAAGTGTGACGTTCTTATATGGACATTGGATGGAAATTGGGAGCTTTGTATTGGCATGGAACACGTGAATGAAAAAATGATGAGCTTCAATGTTGGAATGGAACTTGTGAATGTATGGCTTCAATAGTTAAAATGGAGTTATTTGCGGTCAATATTCTCATGTAGGTGATAAACTAGAGATGTCCCTCTGATGACACATTTATAATTGAGATTATTGGCATGAAAATGACATGTTTTGGACTCCAAATGGTGATATTGCACTTTTTCAGGTTCAAAAGGTTCAACTTGATTAGTTGTGAAAATTTGACCTTCATCTAACTTTACAAGTTGGGAGCCTTAATAAAATGTGCATCTTTAAATAACAAACCATTCCATTTAAAAATTCCTACAACTCTAGATGACTATCAAATTCTTACAAATCCATATGACTATCATATTCTCACAATTATAAAAAATTGGTCACAATCAAGTCCTAGCGAAAATTTTGTAAGTAACTACACATGCTAAAAAAAACTATCACCATTTGCACATTGAAGTACAATTCACTTGGAAATCCTCGCAAACCACCCACTTGCAAAACTTTGGCCTCCATTAAAATTATAGGAATTCGGACTCCATCCACTTGCAAAAATATACTTCGTCAAATTGGGGCCTCAATATATTTTGCAAAAAAATCGGCCTTCATCTACAATCATGGGAAAATTATCGACATCGAAACATGAAACCGGATGGTTCTCTTGGAAAATTCCACAAAGCAAAAAAAAAATCACCATTTGGAGCATGCAGGTCTAGAACCTACAACTACACCTTGAAATAAAATCATTGACATCAAAAATCGAAAATGGATGGTTCACTTGAAAAAGTCCACAAAACTTCAATAGCAGGATTTTGACCCCCATCCCAATCTATGCAGGAACATGGTTGTCATCTGCCCGTAAAAGTATGCTTGGCCATTTTAATGATTTTTATCTCTTACCAAAAAAATTAAACTACTTTTGAGATAAAATTGGTTGGAGGATTCTGGTAAGGATCTAGATGAAGCTTCAAGTTTTGCAATAGTCTAGATAGGGATGAAAACTCCACAATTGCATAACTTGGACAATTTAGTCCAAAAATTCTCCAAATTTGAAATATGGATGCATAATTGGATCTTTTACACGATGGAAACCTCAAAAAATCCAGACATAGCCAATTTTTGGATTTTTCTAACTTGGGTAATTGACTAAGGTCCAAGAGACTAAAGCAACAACTAGAAGCCTACCAACATACAATTTGACCCAGATATGATCTCTCAAAACAATTATAAATGATGGTCCATAACATGGGCATAAAATGCCAACATTTGGGTGATTTTTGTGAGATGTTTGCTTGCTAAACACAGGATATCAATATCCTTAAGAATCCATTAGGCATAGGATCAAGGTCTAATGACTGAGCAAGGCCTCCAACACAACAAAAATAGAACACAACAATGTGCAAGCTACACTTAGAGGAAAAAGAAAACTATAACTATGTGCAACAACAATTATTTAACATGAAAGCCAATCTAAGTATGTATAAGAATGAAATAAAATGTGAACTACAAAAATTTTTCTCTATCAAAGATAAATCTTGTGAAGGTGTTGATCTGGACCTCATACCATAGTTTCACTTATTATCTAGCTACAACCATTGAAATTCCCTACCTACATGCATCAAGCTACACATATTGTCTATACAATGAAGATTAACTTCACCATAAAATTTATTATTATAGGGCAGCCATAAAACATAAGTTACATACTCATCTAGTGATGCAATAAGCATACAAGCAACAATAGGGGTAATTTTTTTGGAAGTAGGTCAACACCAAAAGTAACACAACTTGTGGAGAAAAGGTGAATTTCTTCACACAACTATAACAATTGACCTCCTCATGACATGACTTGAAACAAAAAAGAAAGTTTTCATCAATGGCGATGAAAAGTATGCCATACATGTTTGTTGATATGTATAGGGAAGCTCTTCCCCATAAAACATAAGTTACATACTCATCTAGTGATGCATTAAGCATACAAACAACAATAGGGGTAATTTTTTTGGAAGCATGTCAACACCAAAAGTAACACAACTTGTGGAGAAAAGGTGAATTTCTTCACACAAGGGTATATCACTACTATAACAGTTGACCTCCTCATGACATGACTTGAAACAAAAAAGAAAGTTTTCATCAATGGTTATGAAAAGTATGCCATACATGTTTGTTGATCTGTATAGGGAAGCTCTTCCTCATGCACATCAAATGAAAAGCTTTGAAGCTCAAGTATATATTCAAGTTGAGAAACAAGAGAATCAATTTCTTGATACACATGTTGCTACTCAACAACATCAACTTTGTTATGATGATCCCAAGTGAAACATCTAATCTTAAGTACATCATCCCCAATGAAAAAGGTCACATCACCTTGAATGCATACCTCATATTTATATTGGCATATTTAAGGATAACAAAGAACCGGCATACATCATTGGCTACAACAATCTTAGACATTTGGCACAATCCTTATCCCATGTATAGTAATACATCAACATCAGATTGGGACTCATCATCTTCACCATTAAATTGGAAATATTGTTGCCTCATATCATTGAAGTCTCCTTCCCTCCAACTCATTAATATGGATTCTTGTTGTTATGATTTTTTTGTTGATGTAGGCATGGGTATGCTATCCTCTTCATTATTTATTAACTTAGTGTTTTATTTTTGCAACTAATCATGCTCTATTTATTCTTGTAGTAGGTTTGATCTTTCAATTCTCAAAGCACATGTGGGTTCATCAACAATGTAAGGTACATCTATTTATTCTTAGACACGTCCCTCCTTTATTCATCAAACCAAATAGCTTTCCAAACAATAGGTCCACCTTTGAAAAGTGAAATGGTGCTAGGGAAAGAGAGATGATTTGGTAGTGAATCCTAGAGGCTTGGTCAAATCTCTCAAGTAAGGAAAGGCTTCTGAGAGGGTTGTTATTGGGTGCAACAAATTGAGATCCTCTAAAACTTAGAATTCTATAGTGAGGCTTGGGAGAGATTGGTTTAGGCTCTTGTATAATTCATTTCTCCATAGTAGCTAATCGTTTGATTTGTTCTTCCTTAGTATCTAAATCTCCCTTACAAGACAAATATCCGATTGTCTTATTTGTTCTTTTATTTTTTGCTCATGCCTCTCATGTACCTCCATCCATTTCTAATGAAGGTGATCTTGATAAGCAATCTCCTCATGTTATAGCTTATTTTCTTGCTCTTTATTAATAGCCCTTAACTATTCTTGGAAGTTTAACATTATTTCCTTTATGCTTATATTCTCCAAGTTTTCCATGTTTTAGGGCTAAGTAGGAGGGGATATGCTAATAACCTGCTATAACAAAGTCATGGGAGATAAAACCAACAACACTCCCAATCTGATATTGATGAGGGGGCATAAAATTTGTATGTTCATGGAATGTATAGGATAAGAATGTGTTTCCATTATATGTTTACATGTTCAAATCATTTGAAGGAGATAATATTTTATTTAATAATTTTTTAAAGAGAAAAAATGGGTTTTCTCAATCAAAAAAACTAAGAACATGCCAATAAGATCACCAATATTGATTATAGAATCCTCAATTTCATATGTGATGTATTAAATAACTACAACTGCTAAAGAACTACACCAACCAGGTTCTTATTAGAATGAAGCAAGGCTCATTAAACCTATCTCACTAGGTGTGTCAAAAAATATTATCAAATTGAATTGTACCCTTAAAAAAGTAATATGTTGAATTCCTCTTCAGTTGATATCATGGAAATTAATCTATTATTTTATTGTTTCATGACAAAAAAGGTAGAAAATAATATAAAATAAGCTCCAAACCAATAGGAGATGATACACTAGATTTTTTATGACCTGAGTTTTTATTGAAATACATAATTTGTTCAATAAGCAAGCTACATTATGCACAACTCAAATTTTGATATATTTATGCATCACTATTTCATAGGAAAGTTAAAGTTTTAGTAGTTCTAGGAGGAAATCAGATGTTTTTCACAACTGAGAGATATATAAACTTGTAACATAAACTATGACTTGCATAATCTATGTGCTACAATATAAAGCCAAGGAGAATGAGACATGTCATATCCCCTTTCAAAAATTAGAACTTACTATTTATAGTAATCCTAGCTATCCAAAAATAGTAAATCAAGACCATTGATTAACCGGGTAATTAATATGCTTTTTGATGATTAGATTAAATAAAAAATAGAATTTAATCATCAAATGGATATTTAAATATTTATCACCCATAATTGGGCGTGGATTTTTTTGGAGCAAATCTTTAGATAAAAAGTAGATTTAATTTCTTATGGCAATAGTTGTCATAAACGTAAATCTTTTTGGAAAAGGCTAATTTTATGGAGGCCAATTGGGAAAGGAGTTACAAATCATGACATGTAAGATTCCTCTTTCTAGGCATGAGGATTTGAGCACCCAAAAAACTTCCTAAAAAGGAAACACATAAAATACAATTTCTTGCATTGTGGATTCATTCTTTGCATGTTATTTTCACAAGTTGTGATATTGTCTTCTAAAGCGAGGAAACTGAAGAAGGAAGAACTCAAAGGCTAATAAACCAAGAGGATTGAAGGTAGTGGTTATAATGATCTCCAAGATCAGATTCATATAGAGTCTAACATTGTGCTTCATCAATTTCAGTTTTGAGTATTTCTTTCAATATTTGCAAGTGTAGTTTTGAGAATAAGTGAGTTGTGTGTTTCAGTTTTTTATTTCTATAGAATGAAGCATATATATTTGTATCAATGACATATATTTATATAATATTTCTACTCATATTATCAAAATTTGGTTTGACGAGTTGTGTTGAATTTGGCATCGGTTTGGTGCATATTTTGGCTTACATTTGTGAGGTTTCTCTATGTATTTTGTTGCAGCTATAGTTTTCTATTAGCTGATATTTATGATAGTAAAATTGATTTATTTGCATGGTATTTTCATTCATATATTATCACATTTTAGTGGCATGCCTTTTGGTGTTGGAATATCTCATTTTGGTGAAGTTTATCTCATTACTTGATTTCACTGATTTAATGTAATTTGTAAATTTGAGTTGGTTATTGTTATTATTTCAAATCTGATATAATTTTCCAGCAATGGAAATTATAGCGGTATCAAAGCCATGAGCTTTCCAACCCAAGGGTTTCATCATATTTTTCAAAAGGAAAGAGGAGTTAAAAGATGACTGATCACATGGAAGATTTGGCTAGAGATCCAAAAACCATCAAGGAAACATATATTAATCAAGGAAAAGGTTTTAGTAATGAAATTCCATTTAGTGACTATATCATTTAGATGCAGAACATGATGGCTATCAAGGATTATAGAAAATATTCAAATTCAAGTGGAAAATATCTTAGGAGCAAAGTTATTAAATCTTTTGCTCCCACTTTTGATGGATCAAACAAGATCTTAGTCAAAGTGGTTATTTGAGATGCAAGACTGTTACTATTCTAGTTCCGTGGAGGATCAAATTGTCATTTAGTATGTGATCCTGCACCTTGAAGGAGCTTCTCTTGATTGGTGGTACCAAGGTATGAACACCCAAGCCCACATTCAAGTAGATTCTTTTGAAGAATTTTGTCAAATTTTAATTGATAGATTTAGACAAAAGATGTTGATTGCACAAGACAATTGAGAGGTGGGGTGAATCAGTTATACCTTAAAATTTTAAAACCCTCATAAACATTCAGATTCAAATCAACTTAATTAAGCCTTAATCTGTTAGAATGATTTAGCATGAAAGGAGATAATAGAAATAAAACCAAATCAACACCATACACAAGAGAACACCATATTTACGTGAAAAACCTGAGGAGGGAAAAACCATGGTGAGGATTAGCTCACAATATAAAGTAATAACAACAATGATTACAAAGGGATCACTGTTGGAGGGCTCACTACCCAGAAAAAAGGACTCACTGCTAGAATACAAAAAAGAAGATAGAGAAGAATGTTACAATGAGAAATCCATCTCAATGCAATAAAAAAGTCCACCACAACATCACCAACACCTTCATAGCCTTACTGAAGATTGTAGACACCTTCCCACTACATTCAATAATCTAACACATGAAAGATCACACTACACTTCACAAATTCACATTTGACAACTCTACAATTCACATATTTAGCATCATTCACATCTTTCTTATTATCCCTCAATAACTCAATACTTATTTATACAATCTTCAACCTTGAAAACATTTTCCAATGTCGATTATGCACCTCAACCTTGCAAATTCAAATTAGGTTAGCACAAAAACATTTCCATGGTGGAAAGGAATGAAGGAAGACCACAACACACCTTAGTTAGTACCCAAATTTGCTCAAACATGCCATGCCACACTTCCATAAACACTGAAGCAACTTCACAATTAGTGTAGACACCCAAGGTCGGTTAAACCCATGTAAATCCATTAAAATTTTAAGCACACACTTCCTTTGATCCAAAGACAACTTGTGGATATCTCATGTCACTTGAACACAATATGGAATATTCTATGAACACCCTGAAATCTAACAAATTCCTTTGCAACAACTTTCACTTGAAGAATGTACACACCCAATACACTCAGACAATTATTCCATATAGCATAACTCAAGAAACTAACATCCAAAGAACTAAATAATGAATAACATCAACTGAAGAAATATATGAACACTATCAATACACCTCCAGATCTGCAAGACCTGAAGCTAAACTTTGGAGAAATATGAAGAAAAACCATTTCTCCCAAGAACCTTTGCAATACATAATTCACACACTGGTAAATACAACTTCCTCTTCATAGTGATACATCACACCAAATCCTAGATAGAATTCCTTTGAACACATTTTATCAGCATATCCAAACCTCACAACCAAATCTTTAACATAGAAGAAATGCAAAGAAAAAATAGAACACCACTCTGTAACACAAAACACCGTTGTGATACATTATTTCCTCTTTTTATTCATTTTTTCTCAAAAGAACTTGGAAACCAAGCACTAGAGACACATCCTCATCATCCTCAACACTTCCTTAACATAAAAACTCAACCATACATCCATACACAAAAGCTTATCAAAGAAACACTAGAGGTTGACACCAATAGCTTACTAATGACAACATAATACAACTAATCAAAGCATCACCAAAGACAACATCAACTCAATACCAACTACACATCCTTTACAACAATCTCCTACTCATACTATTGACATTAATGACAACACAAGCTTGTTGAAATCAATGACAACACCAACTGCACATATTTACAACAATCTCCCCCTTTGTTATTGATGGAAACACATGATGTGAAAAACCATCAATAACAAGCACAACTCTGATTACCAACATACTACTCCATACTAAATATTCTCACAACTAACTCATGAATTTATCTCTCCCTTTGATAATTAACTCTTTTCGTTTTTCACATGACTCTCTCTCCTACTTTGACAATAATGGAAAAGGGAAAAAATGCTTTCATCTCTCCCTCATTGATATCAAATAACCTTGTATTGCTCTACAACTTCCTTTCTTTTACTTCTCTCCATACTCCCCTTTAGGATTAAACACCAAACTACACCAATTAACAACCACTTCATAATGACAACACTCATTCCCCTTGATTGCAACAACCAAAAATTCCACTACCTACTCCCCCTAAGAGGTAGCCACCAACATTAGTCTAGACCAAAGAATGAATCTTGAGATCCATTGGACTGATGTTGCATCTAGTTCAAAGAGGGATGGGAAATAACCCCCAACGTCTCCTGGAGATACTCAAAAGTATCCTTAGGAAGAGCCTTAGTAAATATATCAAAAAATTGATCCTTTGTAGTCACATATTCAAGATTCACTTCATTATCTACAACTTTCTCTCTCAAAAAGCGATACCAGATTGAAATATGTGTTGTCCTTGAATGCATTACCTAATTTTTTGAAATATTGATAGCACTTGTATTATCATAGAAGATAGAAATTGGTTCATCATATACCACTTTGATATCCTTCAATGTTTGTCTCATCCATAACACTTGTGTGCAACAAGATGTTGCAATTTACTATGCCTTTGTAGGAGATAAAGACACTTAATCTTGTTTCTTGCTAATTCATGACACTAATCTGCATCCAAGAAAGAATGCACCACCACTTGTACTTTTCTTGTCATCTACACAACAAGGAAATTTACATTTTTATAAGCACTTAGAGTAGAATTAGTATCCTTTGGATACCACAAGCCATGATCTGAAGTGTCTTTTAAGTATCTGAATATTCTCTTCACTATTGCAACATGTGACTCTATAGGATCTTCTTGAAATCTAGCCATAAGATCAAATACATGCATGATATCTGGTCTAGTAGTAGTTAGATATAGCAGTCCTCCAATCATTGATCTATACTTGCTCTGATCAACCTTAAGGGATTCATCATTCTTTCTCAAGTTGCAACCAGTAATGATAAGGGTACACACCAGTTTAGAATCTTTCATTCCAAATTTCTTCAACATCTCCTTGACATATTTTGATTGTGAAATGAATATACCTTTATTTTTCTGATTAATTTTTAGCCCAAGGAAGAAATTCATCCCCCAAACATAGACATTTCAAACTCATTTTGCATCTCTTCTGTAAAATTCTTACACATAGCTTCATTTCCTCCAAAAATTATATCATCAATATATACAACCTATAGTGTCGAAAATGTATCCCTTTACATTTTCACACTATGTTTGGGCCCTCCTAACTAAAGTGGACTTTATTAATCCTTGATAAGCCCTATTTTACATCTACAAGCCTAATAAATTACATTTTCTGAAGGGGGAACCTGACAATAATTAATTCCAATACATAACACTTTACCTTGAGCAATGTGTGTTCCAGGAATAGGGACCTAGGACCCACTTGTCCATGGGAAAATGGGTCCTTCCTAGGCCTTTGAACCTAAATTTAAAATATGTTTTTGGCAGTATTTTAATGTACCTGAATCCATATTTCAATGTCGGCTTGTAATATTTGAATTTCAAGAAACTAAGGATACATTTATAAATACAAGGTTATTTTCTAAGTTTCACCTAGAATTTTTATGCAAGAATTCCTAGATAAAAGTTGATGATCAAGATCATTCAAGATAAGATATATCAAAGATTTATTGTAGAAATCAAGATCCAATCATCATGTCAAAGTCTTCTTGCATCATGCATGTTTTTGAAGCTAACATTGTGATGTAGCTTTCTCAACTCAATATTCAAGTACAAGATCAACATCATCAATCAAGCCATTTCATGCAAGTTTTATCCCTTCAAAGATCTCCATTCTAAGGGTTTTATTCAAGGGTTTAGTGAGTTGCAATATAGCCTTGTTCATTCATCATTCCTTCTTTTCATGCTTTCATTATTTCATTTCAAGGTTTAATTACCAAAATGGGGTTTGACAAATGCAAACCCCCTTTCACCATTTTTTTTCCCTCTTGTGTTTGTGTTGCAGATCTTAGGTTGAAGATGAATTGAAGACCTCTTGAAGAGAAAGATTGGAAAAGTTGTCAATTTTGTTGTCAAATCATGGATTCTCACCTATAGATCTGATTTATAACTTTCCAACATTGAAACCCATATCAAACAAAAGCTACATAATAGCATCAGAGGCTCCCAAAAGTTGGTTGAAAACCCTGAGCAAAGACCCATTCACCCATGGGAAAATGAGTCCCAATTTGCCTCTCGAAAGTGATTTTTGGTGACTAGTACACATGCCTCTTCGCTTCTCAGATCTCCTGATTTTTTTAATTTATTTTTAGTATTATGCTTTAAATTGATTGTACAAGATTGAATTAGCATAATTAGGTTGATTTTCTATTTTTTTAGTTTTTCTCCCAGAAGTGTTGTTTTATCTTTACCCCCATCCTCAAGCATAAGGAAACCTAAAGATTCTCATATTGAGTTGATTCACCTAAGGGTTGTTAGTCAATTCTTTGTGGGCATCTCATTTCCTAATGAAAATAGGAAGATAAGGCCCATCATCCCCCCATTTTCCCTTCATTCCATATTGGTGAACCTATTTTTCTATGTTTCACAACCACAATCAAAATTTTATCTTTTCAACTTTAAAGTAAAGATTATTATGTATGGTACCTTTATTTAATCCTTGTTGTACCAAATACCAATTCAAACTTGCATACCAAGCTCTGGGAGCTTGCTTCAATCCATATAATGCCTTCCTCAATCTACAAACCATATCCAATTTATCTGATAATTGAAATCCCTCCTTTTTTTCTATGTATACCTCTTCTTCTAATTCTCCATTCAAGAAAGAAAACTTCACATCCATTTGATAAACTTTGAAATCCTTATGTGCTGAAAAAGCCAAAAACATTTTGATAGCTTCCATTCTTGTCATTGGAGCAAATGTGTCCTCAAAATATTTTCCTTCAACTTGTGAGTAGCCTTTACACATAAACCTTTCCTTATTTTTACCACTTCTCCATTCTCATTTAGTTTATTCCTGAACATCCACTTAGTTCCAATCAAATTCTTGTTTGTTGGTCTTGGGAAAATCTCCCAACTCTGATTCTTCTCAATCTACATTATTTCTTCTTCCATAGCCTTGATCCAATATTCATCCTTGTATGCTTCAATTAGTGTTTTAGGTTCAACTTTAGAAAGTAAACATAAACATAGATTTACTTTTTCTTTAGTAGCTTTCCTTCTTGTCAATAAACCTTTTCTCTTTTGATCTTCAGAATGATTCTTCTACACATACTTAGGAGTTTTAAGAATCCTTTCTAGAGCTTCTTCCTCTTCAATATGCACTTCCTTTTCTTTAGCTTTTACTTCTTCTCTACATGAGGATTCATCTAGTTCATATCCATCTATCACAAATAAATTCTTCTATAAATATTCATCAACCTTGACACTTGCACTCTCAACAATCTTTCTTAGCCTCTAGTTGTAGCACTGATAAGCTTTGCTTCTGGTATAATATCCAAGGAAGACACCTTCACCAAATCTTGTATCAAACTTTCCTAAGTTTTCTTCATCTCTTTTGATATATCACTTTCTTCCAAACACTCTAAAGCACTTGATAGTAGGGATCCTTCCATACCATAGCTCATAGGGAGTCTTGGTGTCTTTTTCTCTTTTTTTTAACTCTATTAAGTATATTTAAACAATATATGAATTGCTTCTCTCTAGTAGACTTCTGGTAGATTTGCTTCCTTCATCAATGTCCTTGTAGCTTCCCGAATAGTCTTATTGTTACTTTCAACTACATTTTGTTGAGGAGTCCTAGGGGTCGATAAATGCCTCTATGTGCCATGATTTTCACAAAAGATGTTAAAATCATTAGAGGTGAATTCTCCACCTCTGTAAGAAATCAAACATTTGATTTTCATATCCATTTTATTTTCAATCATAACTTTAAGTGATTTGAACTTATCTAGGGCTTATGATTTTTCTTTGAGAAAAGTAACCCTTGTCATTTTAGAATAATCATTGATCAATAGCATGAAATAAATGTGACCTTGAAGACTTCTTACTTTGGTAGGACCGCAAAGATTTGTATGCACCAATTCCAACAGTCCGATAGTAGATTGTCCTTTGAATTTGAAACTTCTTCTTGATTGCTTCCCAATTTGGCATTCCTTACAAACAAAATTGATAGGATTTGTAGTCTTTGGAAGATCTCTCATAGATTGAGTTGAACTAATTTTCACTAGGTTATCAAAATTTATGTGATACATCCTTCTATGTTATAGCCAACATTAATTTGAGTCATAATGTGATGACCATCGACACCATTAAGCTAATAAACATTTTCATTTGTCCTTCCAACAATAGCCATAGTTCTAGAGATTTTTCTGATCTCAGATTCATTATCCTGAAATATAAGATTGTATCCTTTGCTACACATTTGTCTAACACTCATTAGGTTATGTCTTAAACCCTTAACATAAATAACATCATCAATATTATACTTTCCATCAAAATTGATTGAACCTTTTCCATATATCTTAGCAGATGTATCATCACCAAACCTAACAAGTACTCCATATTTTTTAGGCTTAACAAACTTACTCTTGTCACTAGTCATATGATGAGAGCATCCACTATCAATGATCCAGTAGTTCTTCTCTTCTCTAGCATGAAAAGAAAACACCAAAGTGCCTTCACTATTAGCACATGCTTCTGAAGCAATTTCCTTCACACATCTCTTAGAGTTAGTAAAATTAGTTCCATATTTTAAAGACATGAATAAGAATTCACCATCCTCATCACACCCATAATAAAATTCATCATCATATATACTTGCATCTTCTCTAACATAATAGCTTTTATTAATAATTTTACCTTTGTTCTCCTTATTTTTGTCATTCAAAGCTCTTTTTGGACATCTTGAAGCATAATGACCTATATTTCCACAACTGAAACATTTGAAAGGAAACTTAACTCTATACTTACCAGTACTATTTTTCATTCTCCTTACAAAGTTTGCTTCCACATTGAATCAATATCCTCCTTATTTGATTCCACGATCTTCTCTGATTTTCTAGCCTTAAAAGCAGTCTCAAATTTTACATTGCTTGGACCAAATTCTCTCATTTAAAAAGAATTTAAAGAACCATGCAAATGATCTCTAGTATATTGGTTCAAATTTTGTAATTCCTCAATAGCAAAAAATTTATGACTATAAGATTTAGGAAGAGTTCTGAGTACCTTCTTCACCACTTCTTTTAGTTCTCCACCAAGACCTCTAATGGAGTTGACAACTTAATCCATCATCTAAAAGTAGCTTGTGATTTTTTCATCTTCATACATCCATAGGGTCTCAAACATGATCTTCAAATTCTACATCTTAGCTTGCTTGACCTTATCATCTCCTTCATAAATTCTTTCTAACTTTACCCAAATTTCTCTAGCATTTTTCAAAGTCATAACTTTCACCAATTCAAAATTAGCAAAACCACTTAAGAGAGCATACCTTTCTTTACCATTGTTTTCAGAGGCCTTGATATCATCATCAATGATCAAACAATTTGCAAGCATAGTATATCCAATCTCAATTGACTTCTAGATTTCAAATCCAAGAGAAACCAAAAAACCTTCCATCCCTGTCTTCTGGAATACATAATTCAATCCATCAAGCACATGAATCTTTCTTGTGTTCCATCCTAGATCTACCTCAAGCGGTTAATATTTCTTCCAAGGAACCTTGCTCTAAAACCAATTATTGAATGCACAAGACAACTGAGAGGGGGATGAATTAGTTGTACCTTAAAACTTCAAAACCCTTATAAAAATTCAAATCCAAATCAACTTAATTAAGCCTTAATATGTTAGAATTATTTAGCATGAAAGAAGATACAAAAATAAAACCAAAAACACCATACACAAGAGAACACCATATTTATGTGGAAAACCCAAGGAGGGAAAAACCATGATGAGGATTAACTCACAATATAAAGTAATAAAAACATTGACTACAAAGGGCTCACTACTAAAGGGCTCACTTCCTATAAGAAAGAATAGCTCACTACCAAAGGTTCATTGCCATAATACAAAAAAGAAGATAGGGAAGAATGTTATAGTGAGAAATCCATCTCAATGCAATAGAAAAGTCCACCACAACATCACCAACACCTTCACAACCTTACTGAATATTGTAGACACCTTCTACTCACTGGATTCAATAATCCAACACATGAAAGGTTGCACTACACTTCAAAAATTTGTAAATCACAACTTTGCAATTCGCATCATTCACATCTTTCTTATAACCTCTCAATAACTCAAAACTTATTTATACCATCTTCAACCTTGAAAAAATTCTCCAAGGTCATTTATGCACCTCAACCATGTAAATTAAAATTAGGTTGGAACCAAAACATTTGTTTAGTGGAAGGAATCAAGGCAGACTACAACACACATTAGCTAGGACCCAAATATTCTCAAACATGCCACGCCATGCTTCCACAAACATCAAAGTGACTTTGTAATTAGTGTAAACACCCAAGGTCAACCAAACTTTTCTAAACACCATTAAAATTTTAAGTACACAATTTCTTTGATCCAAAGAAAACCCGTGGACAAAAAAACTCACTTGAACACAATCTGGAATATTCTACGGACACCCTAAAATCCAAAAAATTCATTCACAACAACTTTCACCTAAAGAATATACACACCCAATACACTCAAATAATTATGCCATGCACTGTATCTCAAGAAACTAACTTTCAAAGCATCAAACCATGAAAAACTTCAATTGAAGAAAGCTATGACCACTATTAGCACACCTCTGGATCTACAAGACCTAAAACCAAACTACAAAGAAATGTGGAGCAAAACCATTTATCCCAAGCACCTCTGCAATACACAACTCACACACTGTTAAATACAACTTCCTCTACATAGCAATCTATCACACCAAATCCTAGATATAACACCTTTAAACACCTCTTATCAACATATCCAAATTTCACAAGTAGATCTTCAACATAGAAGAAATGTAGAGTAAAACCAAAACACCACTCTACCACACAAAACACCATTGTGACATACTGTTTCCTCTTTTTATAAAAATTTTCTCAAAATAACTTGGAAACCAAGCAATAGAGACTCATCCTCACCATCTTCAACACCTCCTCAACATAGCAACTCAACCATACATCCATAGATAGAATTTTATCAAAGAAACACTAGAGGTTGACACTAGTAGCTTACTAATGACAACATAATACAAATAATTAAAGCATCACCAAAGACAACATCAACTCAACACCAACTACACATCCTTTACAATAATCTCATGCTCATACTATTGAAATTAATGACAACATAAGCTTGTTGACATCAATGCCAACACCAACTGCACATTTTGCAATGAAAGGGTGAAAAGGAGTAGATAGTTATAGAAGAATTTATAGCAAGAGAGTCTAATGTAGTGAGTGTTTTGAAGAATGATGAATTTGTGACAAAGTCTCAAGATGATTCTTTGGTCATCCATAAAATTTCTATAGATAATGTGATGTATGAAGAACTAGATCCATTGATAGAAACATCTAAGACACAAACTCAAAATATGGAAGAAATGGTGATGTGGAAACATAAAGAAAAAATAGTATTGTGAGAAGAAAAAATGGAAGCCTTGTATCCTAATTTGGATTTATTTTTTGAAAACTCTAAGACTATCAAACTTGATGTATTTTGTGGACATAAAACTGATGATGGGTTCTCTAAGGTTCTTTCAGAATTTGTACATCAAATGGGAAAAGGTGATGATATCTCTAATTTAGTTTTTAATGCTCACTCATATCATTTCATTGATGAGATTATAGTTGGCTTTGAGTTTGGATTCCAAACCAAGCCTATGGAGAAATAAGTTGATGAATATTTTAGTCCTAGGAAGATGGAGAATGGACCTTCCAAAGAGGCTATCACTCATGGGGAGCACATTGACTACTTATACCTTGATTAAAGCAATCAACCATCTTTCACTTAGGATCTAGGCATGTCAACATCTAAATATGATGAGGATCTATCTTGGGATGGATTTCTCTTTCATTCCAATGTTGTGTTAGATTCATCCTGAGAAATCCAAGGAGAATTTCATTGAAGAAGCTGAGGCTGAAAGGTATGTTGATAATATTGAATACACATCTAATTTGTTATTGATTGATGTTGATTTTGAGAAAACGATATAGCAGCCTTGACTTTGATAAAAAAAAAAAGAAGCCTAGATGATGAGAAAAGACATAGTGACATTGTTGATTTGATCCCTCAACCTAATCCTACACATTTTCATCAAATTTGAAAAGAAAAGGTTTATGAGGTTTGGGACAACCATGGTGTAGTTGGTGATAGGTATACGGAATATTGTAATGTTGTCATGCATTATAATTTACAAAAAATTGACATGCATGAGGAAAGTTTTAGTAATTAGTTTTAGATTCCTCTAAAAATGAAGTGAAAGTTTTATTTAGATTAGGTAGTGCACTTATGCATATAGAAAGCATCATTTGAAATGCACCTATTATCATGAGGGATTGCTGAGCTTTACATCTTTGCATTCGCGTACAATCCCTCATGATAACAATTTTTGGCAATGCCCGGTTGGGAATTTTGGAGTCTTCTAGTCCAAATATTTTCCACATAATTCTGATTTTTGGTGTGAAAATTAGTATTTATAGCCTTTGGAGGTGGGATCTACACACACACTTGGCAACTTCAAGCAAATCTATTGGTTTCAAAAGATCAAGTGCTGGTATGTTTAAAAAATCAATCTTTTATTCTGATTTCCGGCTCTTCATATGAGTAGAAATGTCAAATTTTCATAGTCAATATATATACCCACCCCCATACTATGAAAATATTGGCCATGAACCCTCTTATTAGCCATACCTAAACAACCATAATACTAGTTTTGATCAAAATTCCCATATCACAATGAATAACCAACAATTTTATCATTATGACCATCCTCCTACCCATGCTAATACTTCGTATCAACCCTCATATGCTCAAGATCAATCCCAAGGCCACTATTTTTCTAGAAATCAACAGATCAATCCCTATGATTAGCTTCAAGAGTTTCAAAGTTTTGAGGATAAGGTCAAACAAATTCACAATCTAGATTTAAGGTTGAAGATAAGGAACATGTTTCTTGAACATTAGTTTAGTGAATTGAATGTGCAACAAGAATAGTTGGTTTGTCCAGCCTATGATTGTCAACAGGATTATGAATATGATTGCTCACAGGATTATAGCCTTGAATGTCAACAAGAAAGTGTTTTGTAGTAGGAATGTAGGAAGATTATCAATCTTATCTTCAATATCAACAATATGAGATGCAAAAGAGGCAATTTGAGGACAATCTTGCTCAATAGTTTGCTATAAAAATCACATAAATAAGGCTAAAATTTTCCAAACAGGGGGTTACCAAGGTTAAAATTCCAAGTTTCAATCAAGGTGAGTCTCCTATATCTTCCCAAATTGAAATTCCAAGTTTTAGAAGCTTCCCTTCATTTCAAGAGTCTCTTATTGAGCAAGAAGCTAGCCCAGTTGATAGTTTTCCAAACCCATGTTTTGGAGAAGGTATTCCTACATTCAAAATAATCTGCTTCATACAAGAGGAATCTATTCTTGAGTAGGTTCAACCTATAATCCTTCAAGAGCATCCTTTTCCCTAGCTTTTTCAGCCTCAAGAACCTCAGCAAAATCAAACTTCTTGTTTAGACACAATCACCCCATCCATAGAAGAATCCATTGATATCTTGATTTCTCAAGATAGTTAGATTATAAATCAGGAAATAGAGGAGGTTGTAGTTGAAAATCAACAAGTTTTAGATCAAGAAAAGGATGATGTTTCTTATGATCTGATATGATTAATGAAATTTCATGTTTTGTTGATGATGAGCAAGAAGAGTCTCAGATCACAATAGTATTAGTCTCATATCAGCAAAAGGAAGGTAAAGATGTTGATGTTCTAACCCCTCAACAATGCTGCAATAAGGTGATAAACAATCTTCTTCCACAACAAAATGAAAATAAGAATGAAGAGGATTCATTTTGGGATGAGCTTGAGGTATTTTGTAAGTTTAGACTCTATACTTCCAGCTTTTAAAGAAAGAAATAAAAAAAAAAAAAGGTTGTTGAGGTAGAAAATGATGTACAAGTCCATATTTTTATTAATTTAATTAATGAACTTCTAGGATTTGTACATGAAGATAAGCAATGCTTGATTGAATTAACATCAATGCCTAGTTTAAAGCAACAAAATGAAGGGAATGATGACAGTCATGTTTTGGAAGGCCAAGAGGTTAATTCACAAACAAAGGTTGTTCATGTAGAGAAAGAAAAGCAACAAATAGATTTTGAAGGTATGATCTTTGAAGACATCATGAAAATGAGTTAGATCATACTTTATATGATAAGGTTGATCATTATAAGGACTTATTCTCAGACATCATTGAAGTTTTTTTCTCTAACATTGTTGACAACTTAGCACCTTTCAAGACAAAGGATTGTGATCAACATAATTAGGTGACCAAAGAGGTTGTGGTTGAAGAGACAGCACATGAGAAAGAAGCTGACAAAAAGAGTCCTCGGTTTAGCATCTCAATAGGATTCCCAATCAGGCATCTCTCCATAATAGAGTCCAAGCAAGAGATTGAGATTAAAGGACAACAGGGCCAACTTGCTCATTCATTCCAAACCAGTAGTTTGGTTGATCAAAATTAGGGGGTGTGAGTTGGTTTACACTCTTCATGAATAATTGTAGCAGTTTATTCAATATCTTCTTGTTCTTCGTCTAGTTTCAACTATTCATAAGCATGTAAATCAGTGTTTGTTGTTAAGGAAGGGCAACTATTTCTCACAACTAGTGAATGTTCATGTCTAAGCACTACCACTACTAGGTAGTGTAGGGTAGGGTAGTTTTCAAGTTAATAAGTGCTCTTTAAGCACATTTCATTTTGGTCCTATTTTGTTTTCAATAAGTGCGGATGTTGCACAATTTTTTGGCTCTGTATTAAATAGATTTATGCTAGTTTCTTTCAATTTTTTTTGATGTCGTATGGTTTCTACAGTTGAGTTACAAATTTTTTAGGTCAAAAAAGGATAAAAGAATGGACTTCATGCCCAATGTATAAGCAAGGAAACTGATCTTATTGTTGGAAGATGGTCAGTGCTCCCCTCGAGATTCTTGACATGGACTAACCACCTCCCATGGATCTGTTAACTCTAGAAGTTGTATCAGACATTAATAGGTCAATCTTTTGGTACAACGACAATTGTGGGCCAACAAGTGGTATCATATCCAAAGGTGTTGGGTTCGAATCCCCTCGAGTAATGCTGAGGGGGATTTTGTTGGTAGATGGGCAATGCTTCCCTCGGGATTCGTAACATGGACTAACCGCCTCCCATGGATCTGTTAACTCTGGTAGTTGTATTGAGCATTAACATGTTGATATTTTGGTGCAACGACAACTCTGGTCCAACACTTATTTGTTAAGTAGGAAAACACCCCTAGGAGGTTGCCAAAAATTTTACTAATTTTTAGTTTCTAGCTCAAATTAGTAAATTTTTATTGATAAGTTGTTAAAATGGGGTGAGAAATTTTTTGACACATGAGCAATTCAAATAATCAAGTAAACATTCACAAATTATCAGATTATGAAGCTAAACTATTTTCTGCAATTTATGTTTCAAGTATGTTGTTGCTATTATTCATGATTACAAAACATATGCCTCAAATAGTTCATTTAGTTATTTCATATTTTGTAAGTGATTCATAGATGAAAAGTACATAAGTCATTGCATGATATGAAATAGTTGATATATTAAAAAGATAATGTTTCTGTAATCCCACACAAGTCGTGGGAGTAACCGTATCTGAGAGATATAAAATAGCAAGTAAATATAGGAAAATAAATGCATAAAATCATATAAGGGACCCATCATTGTGTGGCGAATGACAATTCTCATTGTTGGAGGTTGTACCAACATTGTTGAGTTATCTAGTTGCTGCTCCAAGAGAGAAATCTGTATGGGTGGAAGAGGAAATGTTGGAGCTCGGGGTTCCATACAAATCCTATGCATGTGTAATTGAGGAAATACTTTCTATTTTATAACTGATCAAGAAAGGAAAATCATCAGAGGAACATTGAATTTTAGTATTTTTATCTAACTAGTTTTCTCATTATGCAGGTACATGTTCATCTTTCATTTTATGTTTCATCTCTTTTAACATTTTAAGCATGTGGAGAGAAATGTGGCTCCCACAAGGGTCGAGCCCAACATGCTTAAATGCATAGGAATTCACTTTGCAGTCTTTACAGAATAAAACAAAGGAACATCATCTTTTCACCAAGCAAACCATGTTTGCATTCATGTTCTTATGTTATCACTAATTTTACATCATACTTTTATATCATTTATTGAGTGTATCATCATCATTTTTGTTGTTTATATAAAAAAGGATGCATACATTTGATGGCAGTTCATTTTATGAATAGCCCAAGTAAATAATAAGAAGGAAAACACTTAAGAGCATAAAAACAAGAAGCCACAATAAGCAGTCTACAGGTACAAGAGGATCAGTAGAGGATGCCATTTATGAGAAAAAGCAGTACAATGTAAGCATAAAAAAATAGATATCACATAGATACAAAAAATGGAGAGAGTTTCATGAACTACTTAGGTTCGGTGTTAAAAGAAACAATGTTGAGAGCAGTACATATATTGTGAAAGGTAGGAAAAGATAGCTCATAAGTAATGCAAGAACATAGCAATGCTATTGAAGATCATGAAATGTCTTCTCCTGCTAAAGTTCCTGAGAATACTATAACATCTCAAAGTGAATATTTTTCAGCCCAAGGAGTCAATGTAATCTCTTGAAAGCATCAAAGTAGACTAAAGAGATAGAGGAGGATAGTCATTTGTAACTATGTTTCACAATATCAACATTAAGAATATAGGCAGAGTTCATGCACAATCTTGGGATAAGAAATGAATCATTGTGAGACAATGCTTTGGAGCTAGTGAAAAGTAAACAACCATCAAGCAACTATAGAATACATATGTTGAGAAACAAAGCAAAGGAAAAATATGTCTTCATGAGAAAAATTTAGGAGAAAGTCAAGACTTTGAAGATAGTCAAGACCTATGAAGGAATTTACAAAACCATACAGTGGAATGCATGGCAGTGCTAAAGACTAGGCACAAAGTTAGGAATAGTCAAAAAAGCCATTTAGCTAAATGAAGGATAATAAAGAGATCAGTGCTATGCTTGCATCCAATAAACTCCATTAGAAGCTAGGTTGCATTAAAGATGGGAGTAGCCAATGAGGAACAATCAATAACCATCTTCAAGAAAATTGAAAAATCACTGTGAGGCAGTATTAAGGAGCTTTTGTAATATTTCCATCTATTACTCCTTTTACATGTTTTACATTTTTTGCATTGGAACAATAGTAACAATGTATTTAATATAAAAAATGAGCAAACAAATTGGATAGTGGCAATAATATGAGCAAAGGTTTTCAAAATATAATATGACATTAAAGATGCAAAAAATATATTGATTGAAGGTGCAACATTTCTTAGAAGAGAATATTTCCATGACAGTTTCAAATTCTAGCATTGGTGTATAGTGCATATGAATAAAGCAATTATGTTGGAGCACATATATTCTTGAGATAATGTTAATTATGAGGGCTTGCAGCACAAAGATCCATATATTGGATTTGGATATGATGATAACTTTGAACCTCATCAAGGTTTAGGGGTAGATGATGCATACTTGCAACCTGAGAAATGTCCCTTCTATCAAGAACATGATCAAGCTCGAATAGAGAAGAAACACAAGAGTGGGGAAGCAAGAATAGAAAAGTGGTCAAGCTAGATGAGGAAGCCACAACCTGGAAGCTCATTTTGGTTTTTAATTTTATGAAGTTAGCTAATGATTAATGGTTTTACAAAGAGCTTTACATTCTTAACACAAAAATAATAAAACTTGGAACAATTTTTTAGGTCACAGTCATAAAGCATAAAAGACTTCCGAACAAATATTGAGAGAATAAAAAATCCATATATATTGAGCTTGACTTGAGCTTGTGGTTCCAGAAGAAAGAGAGATATGGAAAATAAAGAGTCTTACCTTTGTTTCTTCTCTGGAAAGATGCACTCAAACTCACAGCCAACTCCATCTCATGGCGACATTAAGCGAGGGAGAAAATCAACAAAATACAAGCAAGGAAAAATACATCAGGGAAATGGTAGGCCACAGCTATAAAAGCCAAAAAATGAAAGAAAATGACCAGATTTACAACAAAGGAGATCTTACCATATGTTTCCTACAAATTTTCTTTCATAAAAATCATCAAAAATAGCATAATATCAACATGTTTGAGCTATCAAAACCCTACCATCATGGCAGAAGTAGGTTGTTCACAAAATGCAAAATGAAGAATGAGGAGGAGATTAGGGTCCAAGACTTTTTTACTCTCTACCCTAATCTTTGTTATGGGTATTTTTTACTATAGTTTTTAAAAAATTAAAAATCATTTCAAATTATTGCCATGGTATTGACTTACTAAGTCAATCGACCTAATCAATTAATGGAGCCCATGTGTTTTGAAAGTGAACTTATAATTTAAGTTCAAGTTTATCATTTGGGGTTGAAGTAAGAATGTGCTTAGCTTGTTTTTATTGCATGGATTATAGATAAAAATAACAATATAATTAAATATTAAAAGTATTATTACCTTAATATTCAAAATGTAATTTTCAAAAGGAAGAATGATTGCATATTAAATATTAAAATAATCACAACGATTATCTTTAGTATTTAATCATACAATTACCTTTTCCTAAGTCATGCAAGAAAAAAAAGTGAAGTGAACTAAAGATCAAATCATGCAAAGAAAAAATGGAGCAAATGATGGATATTTTTGCGACATAACTATAGTTTCACATCAATTTTGAGGATCTTTTGATCATACACAACATGAGGAGGAGTTTACAACATTCAGAGTTCAGTTTGCTTCAACTGTGGGCCCTTTTTTTGAGGATTTTCTTCTTTGCTCATGGTAGGATATTTTCGAGATATTTTTCACTTTCAAATGGCTTTCAGTTCCACCTCTTGGTGCCTTGGAGTTATCATCTTTTATATATATTGGATTTTTTTTTCTCAATTCTTATTTTCCGCCTTTACATTCTCCAAAGAGACTATCTTGTAACTCATTTTTATTTTATAGATTAATATAATACAACTTTTACAGGTTATCATAGTTTTTTAGTTAAATTTTTTTCCTTTTATCTTTCAAATATTATCAGGTTTACCTTCCAAATTTCAAGTTTCGTCCTTATGCTTGATTTGATAAGAAATTTACTATGTTTCAATCTTGAAACCTTTTATTTTTCCTATCTCACTCATAAGTGTATGAATGCAATTAAGTTTAGTTTCGTAGGTTATGCATTGTGTAGATAATTTAGAGTTATCATCTTTGTTTTAAAAATATTAAATTTCCTTCAAAGAGGATAATTTCATTGAAGCATTTGTATGAAATATTTATGTGATTGAACTGTTAAGATCTATTGTGTAGATAGAATCTTTGAGAGGTCATTGTGAATCAATTTGCAAGTTTATCATCTTTTAGGTGCATCACCATCATTTGATTTAGTTTTGCATTCTATTAGGCCTTCCTTCTATCCCTTTTCCTATTTAAGTCTTTTAGTTTCATAGAAAATCAAAAGGGGAACCAACCCATAATCTGGAAACTCGCTTTCATTATGAGCAACCCATAGGCTCAAATTTTTTTCCATGTTACATGGGATTGCTGAGCTTTACAACTTTGCATTCAGGTGCAATCCCTCATGATAACAACACCAAGAATTCAAAATGATTTTAATGTTTCCTATGTTGAATTGTAAATAATGAAGAACACTGTGGAAGAAACCAAAATAGCTTACTTGCATATGATACATGTTAGAGATATGTCTAACAAGTTTGCAGATAAGACCCTATTCATGTCTAAGCAATTAAGGGAAGAAGTTGGTGAGCTCACTGGTAAGCTTAAAACTACAAATATTACTTTGGAAAGTGTCTAATAGGAACTTTTAGAGAAAAGTGGTCAATTCTATGAGGCTCAACAATTTAGGGAAAGGGCCAAAGAGGAAAAATGGGTAATAGAGGAGTTAGAGTTAGATTGCATCCAGGAGGAGCATGATTTGGCACATTCAGATAGTTGGAGTTTGGACCAAAAAGAGGATATATTTAATTTTGTAATTACAGAGAAAATTTAAATTGTTGATAATCCAATATTTATGATGGATGTTGATTTAACCCATAATAATCCCTTATTTGAGTTGGAGCTAATAATTTTTAGTGATCAAATTGTGTTGATTGCAGGACTTGGGACCCAAGTGCAGTTTCTTGCTATGAGGTGTTGTCTCAATATTAGAGTAAAGGATCAACCTTTAGAATTAATGTTGTTGTCCACTTTCCAATTAGTTTGTACATAACTCTAGATCCTAATTTGTAGATGAGTTGGATGGAATCTTATGCTCTACAATAGAACAATCCTTGGTAAGGTTGGTTGGTAGAGGTATTGTGACTATAGGGAGTGATCTTGTTGCTACTACTATATACATCTCCCCAATGTTTCCAGTTGGATTTCACTTTGGTTATTTTTTCCCTTACATCATTTGATTTGTTGTGGAGATATCATTTTATGAGCAATTCATTGTTGAGCATAGGTAGAATTTTGGGCAACTGGTTATGAGTATTTTCCTAGACACAACTCAATCCTTCAATTTTTTCACTTCAGTGAGCAATGGTCTTTATAGTTATTTCACGGATATGACATGCATGAATTTAAATGTTAGTTTAATGGTTACAATGGTTTGGTTGGGTTGGTGTGACCAAGACTTTCCATTTGACACTTGGAGTGATGTTGAGGATTATACTTTATGGTTGAGAAAGGTGTCTTGTATTCTACCCAAGATTGTGATTGGCAGCAAGCTTGTTGGTGTGGACTTATCTAAGTTTATTTGGAGGGATATATTCTATAACATTGGTTTTAGTAGTGGTTTAGATGATGTTTCCTCTATGAGGCCCTAGATAAGAAGAGTTTAGTTGGAGCTTGATGATTTATTAGTGGCACATTATCATCATGGTGCTTAAGAGAAATGGTTGCAGTTAGGGGAGCATTACTATCCTATTTCCTTTGGTATGTCTCCATTTATAGCTCTTTATCATTATGATTCTATCACTTTGGTTGAATTATTGATTCCAATTAGTAGAGCACCTACAACAAATGAATTTTTCTTACAAAGTCCAAAGGACCTCGGATTATTTAGAGATGATTCACACCTTGTGCACTTAGTGTGTGTTATCTATAGGTTATTGATGAAGTTGCGTGACTTGATTTGATATAATTAATATGTATTGGTGATTACAACATGTTGCTCACTTGGGTGTATCTAAAAATGTATGGTATTCCTTGGCAAAATATTCAGAATGATATGTTACAAAATTAGGATGATAAGTTTGTATTTGTAGATGCAAATGAACTCAGGAAGAATATCAACTTCTATTCAGATGGGATGATTCAATGGTGTTGTGAATTTTTTTGTTGTATGATGTTATTTTCCATGCCTCTACTATACCTATGTTATCATAGCTCAGTCCATGAAGCTGAAATCAATATTCCACAAGCTGAGGATAAGCATGGGATTTTTGTTACACATTCTTGCACTATATATTTTAGCACTATGAAGGTGACATAAGTAATTATTTCCCAAATTCATATTTTATGTTATGGGAAGTTAATTATAAACAATTCTAAAAGCAAATAAAATCATATTTGTATCATTGGGAAAGGTATCAGAAGTTACAGGTTTGTCTCATCTCACACTAGTATATTTGGGAAGTTTATTAAAATTTTGCGAGATGTGTTTCAATTGGAGTATGAGAATGAATGCATCAGTTACTTGTGCATCCAAGAGCTCATATTGCATATATTTTGTTGTTGTATTTGTAGTAATGGAACAAAGGAATTTGAGTCCTCATTTTGGCATAGTATATTCCTTGGCAAAGAGTGCAACTCTTCACTAGTACAGGAAAAGGGCTACATATACAATTTGGCATGATATATAATTTTGGAAAAATGATTTTGGAGCATTATGTTTATAATGCTTGAGTACAAGCAATATCTGGGAGGGAGTGAAACACAAAAAAATAGGGCTCACCAAAATGAATGAACAAGATGATGATCCACTATGTTTTTCTAAGTTTTCATTCAATTATGAGGGTTAAAATGCATAAATAACAATCAAAACCCAATCCTAACTACATTATAGCAAAAAAGGGAAGTTTTAAGAGGTTGAAACAATGTGTACCTTAGAGAAATCTTGTTTTTAGGTCACAAAGGACTCATTCACCCTTAATGGTGAATGAGTCCATGTTAGGGTTTTTTGAAACTAAGATACGGGTTTTGTTCTGTGATGTCTACATTTCTAGCTCCTCAATGCTCAACTCCTGAAAACCTAAAACAAATCATTTAGCTTCATTTTTATGTTATTGTAATAGGGATGACAACTTTGCAACTTTGCAACTTTAGACAAATTTTCTTCAATCTTGTTCTGCACTTGATCTTCAACCTATGAATCGGCAAACACACATCAAAGAGGAGAAAAAAATGTTGATTGTTAGAGGATAGGGGTTTGACGTAGTCAAACCTTGTTTAGGTAATCAAACCTTGTGATGAAATAATGAAATAGAAGCATGAAACATGAAATATGAAATGATGATACCTTGGGAAATGTCTTGGAATGTAAATCTGCAAAGTAACATGAAGTGGCCATGTAGAATGTAGATCTTGATCTCAGATTATATGTGAACCAATGCTTGCAAATAGATCTTCAATGCTACATCAACAACATTAGCTCAACCACATGCTTGATGCACTATGTATTTGACATGATGATATGATCTTGAATTGCTGCAAAAAAACTTAACTAATATTTCCTTAGATGTCTTTCAAAATGCTCTATAATTTTCTCTTAATCATAAATTTTCTATAATGCTTGAATATTTGAATGCTTTGGATGAAACTATGTGAATAAACCTTATATGTATACTAAATCTAAGAATTAATCCCAAAATTCAAATAATCCAAGTTGACATCAGATCTAGGATTAAAAATCATTAAAATCACAACACAAATAAATTCAAAAAGGGGTTTCCTGGGCAAGGAGGACCCATTTGCCACCTTGGCTAAATGGGTCCTAGCACAACTTCTTAGGACCTAGCTTTGGGGAGGTGAATTAACATAAAAAAACCCCCCTCAAATATGCCAAAAAAGGGGTGTCCTATGTCAAGAGGACTCATTCACCAGGAGTGGTGAATGGGTCCTAGCACAAATTTCCAGGACACCAATTTTTCCAATTTAAATGTCATGTAATATCATTAATGGCTGTCGAGATAGATCCTTGAAAAATACAATTAGTAAGGCTTGAATTTGAATTAAAGGGTCCAATTAACCTTGATTAATCATAATTAATTAGTGAATCCCTAGATTAGTGTGAAAGTGCAATAAAACACTTTACAACACCTTAAATAAGGCACAATTAAGTCCATTTTATCATTAATTGTTAATTCCCAAGCTAAGCATGAAAAAGGGTTACTTTTTTCGACACTATATTTTTCCCCCACTTTAGTGAGAGTTTTCCCCCATGAAAAAATCACACTAAAGTAGACATTCAAGACCCTTTAGTGTGCAACAATAACAAAGATACATAGTCATACCCTATCAAAGACCAAGAAAAACAAAGGATCAAGCACAAACATTCCAACAAAATGTGGAATGTGGTTGTTTCGCCATAACATGTGTGCTCACTTTGGGGTAGTGGAACCTTAGTCTATCCACTAGGTGAGTTATCCCAACCAAGTGGCAAATGAGAGGGTCATATTAACCTCCCATACCATACTGAAGTTATCCTCCTGACAACTTTGATAAGGCACCACAATGATATTCTTTTGAACATTTTTGAATGTCATGTCTATAAGTTTTTTGTTAAAGAGAATTTTTCTTTGTTCATGTAAGGTCTTCTTCTTAGGGAACATTGTGCCTAATGTCTCCAAGAGAGGACAAGTCAAAGAGTATCAGATCTCCACTTATGGGATGCCTCTCGCTTCACATCATGCCATGAAGGGAGTCGTATGCTTAGAAATATCACACTCTTGGAGGACATCAAACTCAATGACACCACCAAGAAAAGGACACATCACAAGAAAAAAGAAAAATCATGCCATGAAATATGAAAAATGTTGAAAGATGTTATCAATGTATGCCCCCACTTTAAATTGGTTGCTAACACCATTACTGTGAGTAACTACTTTAAAGTAGCTAATGTTATCTCCTAAGACATAAGAGCTTTCCTTGGAAAACCCTATACCATGTCATATGTTTCTGAAATAAAGCTACGTCATGAAAAAAGGATGTAAGGGTTTCCCCAAAAAATACAATGCTAAACCTAGAAAGAAAAGTATGTCACATGCAAGCCAACTTAAGGCATGTTTTCTACGTCCCAAGCTTGCTCTTACATATACATGGAAGGTAGTCAACTAGCCACAAGAGACAATGACAAGTGACATATGAGGACAAAGCTACCTAACCCCTTGCCCTCACTAAGTGCGGGACAAGGGTGAGCTGAGGATGGATGATGGTATGCCACTCCTTGTGATAAGGAAATGATTTGCAATGAATGTAAAAAAGAAATGGTGAATATCCTATGATCCTACAACTATTACATGGCAAGGAGAAAAAAATATTGTTATTGATTATAATGTGTAGACAAAGTATCAATTGTATGCATATCTAATGAAACATTTCCACCTATAGTATCTATCAGTTCAAAATGCACCAAATTTAAATTTGTCTTGGAAGATCTTTTGTAAGGTTGTTGATATTAAGTGAAGGCGTGTTTGATGGTTTTGTTTCTATCAAAGGACAATAACCAAGACCACGAGTTGTTTCTTACATGTTAGGCTCTATAGGTACACATATACCTTGTTCTCTAGCACCACATCCTTTTCCACTATAACCAAGTTGTCTCATAAGTTTATAACCTCTTCCATAAAGATTTTCATTTCTTTAGGATTCTTTGATTGTTCATAATCAACTTTCTCAAATTTTGTTGTGTAATTTGCTTGCTCTTCTAAATTAGTTGAGGTGGATGCTTTTGAATTTTGTATTGAATTTTGTGTCAACATTATTACTTTTTCTTTTCCCTTTTCAAACTCTTTGTTGATGATATTGCATTCGCCGATGAATTTAGGTGTGAAATCTAAGGAACCCCAATCATCTTCCAATAGATTTTTGACTTCATTAATTTTATTCTTGTTTGCTTCCTTTGTGATTTTCACTTTTGTTTCTTGTTTCAATACTTCCAAAGGATCTCATCCTTCTCTCTCGGTAATCAAGCAACTTTCAAGTTTAGGATCAACTCTTAGCATGTAAACCTTGTTATATACATAATTCATGACACAATGCAAAGTAGAAGGCACACCATTCATTTCATGAATCCAAGGTCTTCCTAAGAGGAGATTGTAAGAAAGATCGTCAGTCATAATGTGGACTAGATTTTGTAATGGTAATTTCCTAACTTTAATAGGTAATGTGATGACTCCAAGTGGTTGTTTTCCTATATTATCAAAGAATCGAGTTTAATATTTCTTCTACTCATTTTGATATTTTCCAAAAGGCTCACACTACACACATTTAAGGTCGAACCATTCTCAACAAGAGTTTGTTTTATCATGATTCGATTAACATAGACTATTATATTGAAGGCTTCATGTCTCTTCTAAATTTCTAAGGAAGGTAACTCTCTTTGGTGAAAAATAATATCTAAGTTCATCTAATTCATTCCTTGAACTATTGCTACCACATCGTTTGAACTAGTGTTAGGAGGAATCATAACTCGTTGCAAGGCCATTTGAAGCATGCTATGATAATTAGGTGAGGTTTGAATAAGATCCCATATGGATATCTTAGCAGGAGTATTCTTAAGTTGTTCAACAAGATTATATTCCTTTCCACTGTTCACAAGTAAATGATGAGCATTAGGAAAAAGGGTTATGCAAAGGTAATGAAACATGAGTTGTTTGTTGTTGCCTATTGCTCCTTGTATTGTAGGTATGTGCAATAGTATTATAACTGGTTTTTTGTGAAACTTTACCATCGTCAAGTGAAGGATTTTTTTTTAGTGGTTCAAGGATAAGCATGGGTTTGTTTTGAAATTTTGGTTTTTTTCATGGTGGGTAAAGAATCAGAGGATTCTTAGGATGTCCGACATGGTATTTTGGACCCACTGGGTATTTAGGAGGTCAAATAATCTAGGGGGATCTAACAGACACTTGTGCATTCATAACCTCAGTGGTTTTTATTTGATGTCTTTCTAATGAAAGGGAGTCTAGTATCATCTTTTCACCATCATCTAAGGAAATCACATCACTATTGTTAAGGTTGTCATTTATGTCCACCATGATATATTCCCTAGTAGGAGAGTTTTTAGGAGAGCTACAGACTAGATGTTTATGACATTCAATGTTTGGTTCTTCTAAAATAACTTCATCACAAGTAGGGAAGTCATAAATGATGGCATTATCTTGTTCAATAATGTTTTTCCTACTAGGAGAGATAAGGGAAGAAAGACAAATAGGACTCTCATTGGCTTAATCTTCTAACAAAAAAATATCTTCGTCACAAATAGGAGACATATTAGGAGAAGACCAAAATTTATTGTCATGATTATCCACCATTGTATTCTCTTTTACTAAAGCATTCTTATGAGTGTGTGAGGGATGGAATTTTTCTTAGTATGTTTAGAAAGGTAGGATACTAACATTGTTTGACCAAAAACTAAAAGTACTTCTAGCCATCTTATGCAATGCTTCACAAATATAAACAATGTATATCCAAAGATGAAGAGTACTTTTATCTAATTTATGCAAAGCTTTAATAATGCAAATAATGTGTATCCAAAAATGAAAAGAATTTTTATCAAACTTATGCAAAGCTTCATGAATGTAAACATTATGTATGCAAAAGGAAAAAGTACTTTGATCCATATTACGCAAAGTTTAAAAAACGTAAACATTTTCAGATTTTTAAACTTAAAATAAGGTAATTTTCTTATTACACTATGCAATAGACTGAAAATGAATTGTTGTAAATTCCATTTTAAATTTGAACAATGCCCTAAATGAAGCAAATTAAGCTAGATTCAATGAATTTAATGAAATAGAAATGTAATATTAGCAAACAAAATCCTAAAGCAAAGATTTTAAATTCTAGAAAATTTAGATCAAGACCTTATCAAGGACTCATTTTCTAGTAGTGGAAAAAGGGTCCTGATTGAGGATTTTTGAAATGTTTTTACTGACTTTTAAGTGTTTTTCAATGAGTTTAGATGCTAAAAATGTAGTTGAAGCCCAATCAGGGACTCATTCACCACCTAGGGTGAATGGGTCCTAGCTCAGGGTTTTAAAAAGGCGAAAACTGCAAATTTTAAGTTGTTTTATTTGTTTTTTGTGCCTAGTTTCAAACTATAACTCTTGTGACAAAAATTTCCAAAATTTGACGACCTAATGCAAGTGAAACAAAGGGTGAATGATGACCTATATGTGACCTTTTGAAATGAAATTTTGACTCAATTTTTGAATATGAATGATGAAAAGTAAACTAATATGCAAACACTATGCAAAATCAATGTAATATGAATGCAAATTTTTGAATTTTTCAAATTTAAACAATGCAAGAATGCAAATTTAAACCCCAATATGCAATGCAAACTAATGCAATTTTAAAGAACCCTAAATGTAATGCAACTAGTGCAAACCTAATTCAAACTATTGCAAAACTAGGATCTAGGGTTTTAATGTACTCAAAATCATAAATTAGGATGTTCAAAGGGATCAGGTTCACCAAAATGAAACATTGAAAAATAGGGTTCATCAAGGTGAATGGATCAAGATGATGAGCCTCTATGTTTTTCTAAGTTTTCATTCAATTATGAGGGCTAAAATATATAAATAACAATCAAAACTCAATCCTAACTATTATAGCAACAAAAAGGGAAGTTTTAAGAGGTTGAAACAATGTGTACCTTAAACTTGTTTTTAAGACATAGAGGACTCATTCACCTTTACTGGCGAATGGATCCCTATTAGGGTTTTTGAAAAAATGAGATATGGGTTCTATTACTTGATGTCTTCACTTCCAGCTCCTTGGTGCTTAGCTTCTGAAAACCTAAAACAAATTTTATAGCTTCATTTTTATGTTCTTGCAATAGGGATGACAACTTTGCAACTTGACAACTTTGACAATTTTGCTTCAATCTTGTTCTCCACTTAATCTTCAACCTATAAATTTGCAAACACACATCAAAGAGGATTTTTTTATTATTATTAGAGGTTACAGGTTTTCCTTGGTCAAACCCCATTTAGGTAATCAAACCTTGTGACAAAATAATGAAATAGAAGCATGAAACATGAAATATGAAATGATGATACCTTGGGAGATGTCTTGAAATGTAAATCTACAAACTAACATGAAGTGGCCATGTAGAATATAGATCTTGATCTCAAATTATAGGTGAATCAATGATTGCAAATAGATCTTCAATGCTACATCAATAACATTAGCTCAACCACATGCTTGATGCACTATGTCTTTGACATGATATGATATTGAATTATTGGAATAAAACTTCACTAATCTTCCCTTGAATGTCTTCAAAATTCTCTATAATGCTCTCTTGATCATAAATTTTATATAATGCTTGAATATTTGAATGCTTAGGATGAAATTATGTGAATTAACGTTATATTTATACTAAAATCTAAGAATTAACCTCAAAATTTAAATAATCCAAGCCGACATCATATCTAGGATTGAAAAAAATTAAAATCCTGCTACAAATAAACTCAAAAAGGGGTTCCCTAATGTAAGGTAGGGGCACCAACCACACCAAGGTACTGAGTCATGGAGAGTCGAGAATGGAGGGTTTCCCTAACTTACCTCAAGCTAGATAGGAGTTCTTAGGTGAAGGATAGAAAATGAAGAGCACTCTCAAGTGATTTTTCACTCTACTGATCTGAATGTTTGGATGGGGCTATACGAGCCAATTTTTAAAACCCAAACTACAACTGGAATAGCTTTGTACATGAGGACAACAACGTGAGTTTGGAATGACAGCGTGGTGCGTTGGTGTCTCTCTGGGGTGCTAGAGTCCATACGGTTAGAAAGTGTAAAAGTATAGTACAAAATGCCAAAAGACCTACTAACAATCTAGCTACTGTATTTTAATGGATTAAGCAGAATAACAAAGTACAAGAAATGAATATAAAGATGATAAGGGAGATGATGAAATGAAGGCAACGAAGACCAACTCACTGATAGTCCAATTCACCAAAAAACTCCATGTGTACATGTACCTACACATAGCCAAGAGAGAAAAAATGTTGTGGCTATATAGGGGTTTTCCTCAGTCAAACCCCTACTTTGTGTTTCCACCTCCATGGATAGCCAAGACAGCCACGAGATAGAAAATAAAATAAAGGAAATAGTAGGAAAGAGGGTATTAAGCACTACAAAAAACACAATGCTATTCTATCAAACCACAACAAAAGAAGGATAGTGAAGCAATACCACCTCTACCTAAAGGAACTCAAGGCCAATGAAGGGAGAATTCAAGACTTTGAATTTGGAAAAGTTGGCACAACCACAACAGTGACGAAGGAGGTCTCACAAGACACCAAAATCGTAGCTTCTATGGTAGCACAACACATTCTCAGTGAAGTTGAGGGAGCAGCATGTTGCTAAGCAATGTTCAATAAATCAAGCTAGCTATGCAGAATTCTCAAGAGATTGTATAAGATCCAAAATAGACTACTAAAGAGATGAAGTGAATGAGAAAGATAGGAATTTGAAGATAAAAATGGGAGGGAAAGAGTCATTCTTGGGTTAGTTGGTTGGTATAGAAGTGTTACGCTTCATCCCTAATGGGGAACATAACATCCATGTGGATTCTAGAGGTAGGAATCTATCAAGGACAATAGCATTCCACGTAGACATCGACACGTCACACATCCATCCCCAATAGAAATTTCCCCATTGACATAAAGGACAAGCACCAAGTTGTTGAATTACAGATAGGTGATGTGGAATTTCTTAGTTGGGTTTGATTTTTCTAAAGTAGGGCGTGTAAAAGGGGAATTTGTGAGAGGGGTGTAAATTTGCTCCTATACAGTTTTCCCCCACTTTAGCAAGCATGAGTGTCAATGAGTTTTTGATAAAGTAGATCAAAGAGTTTAGAAATGTATACCTGAATCATCAAGGAAGCAAATCACAATCTAGTGAGCTCGAAAGCATAGGGTAGGAAAATAACTCCACAAGTACTCTCTCCTAAGGAGGTTCAAACAAAGGACTCTGTAGATCCTCAGAACTACGTACATTGATGGATCGTGAACCAATTGTGGAAAAGTCCCATAGGATGCAAGCGATTCATAGGCCTTCAAACATACAAAGAAGGCACCCCCTAGGTACTCTCTCTTGAAGGAAGCCAAATGTGAGGGGGACTCTGCTAAGTCAGACTAGAAAGGAAGTTCATTGGCACACCTACAAAGCAACATGTTGATCTATATGTTGGTGTAATTAAATGTCTTGTACCTTGTCCTACGTCATGATTACACCTTATTTAAGTTTACTTAGGGACCACATAGGAGGTTGTTGGAGATTTTCCACCTTTTGTGGACTTGACATCTCATACCTCATCACTTCCACCTTTTGTGGACACATCATGTGATTATCTCTCCACCTTTTGTGGGTGATCCACCTTTTGTGGAGATTATCACATTATCTTTTTCCACTTTAGATGGAGTGATAACTCTTCATTGTTGTCACATGTCATAAGATTATGACACTTGTCATAATCTTATGCCCTCCTACATTCTCACCTTGGCTATATATCCAAGGGGTCTCCTATGTACATTGTATTGAGTATTGTACCATTCTATTATCTCATATTATTGACATTGAATATAGTTTATTCTTGTCATATTATTTTCTCTCTCATTTGTGCTTTCTATTAGGCCTCTAGATCTTGGGTGGCTACCTTCATAGCCAATTCTTACATGGTATCAAAGCGATTGGAGCGTCTTTGGATCGTCATTTTGGAGAGATCTTGGTGCATTTGAAGAATGGTGTATTTTCAGATCTAGGTTGCAGCAGCATTTTGGAGCATTCTACGCCAAATCCAATCCCACCATTGCGTTCGGGAGGCTGTTTTAAGTCAAGATTGCCTTTCGTTTCGTCAAAATCGGACATCGGAAGCTCTAGATCTGAAAAATTTCGCCAATTTGGGGTATTTTTCAATTTTCTGAATTTCTCTATAGTTCTGAAAAAATTATTTCCTCATATGTTTGGCCAAAAAAAAATTGTTAGAATTTTTTTGAAAATTTTTTTTAGAAAATTTGAAAAAAAAACCCTATTAAAAATTTGGGGTATTTTTTATTTGATTTTAAAAATCAAAATCAAAAATCAAATAAAATATTGTATTTCATTTTTTGATAAATCAAAAATTGTAAAAAATAAAAATATTGCGAATTTTATTTTCTACAAAATCTTTTGTAAAAGTTTTCAAAAAATTGTATTTTTGATTTTTATAAATCAAAAATCAAAAAAATTGAAAAAAAAAATAAAATTAAAAATTGCATGTACACACGGTACCGGTACTGAGTGTTGTTCTCAGGCGTCCTTTTCCCCACTGCGGCCGTCTCTCCACCGGCGGTCGCCAATCAAAAACTCCGCCGTAGTTTTAAAACTGGCAGTCCCCGAATCCATCAAAATTCTGGGAATGCTGAATACCGGTAGGGATATTCCGGGAAATTCAAAGATTTCGTCGGTGACATATGGCGGAATATTCCGTAAATTGATTCCACCGGCGGCAAATGGGCGACGGTGACGGTGACGGCCAAATGACCGTCAAATTTAAGCTGGCGGAATAATGACGTCAGAATGACGTCAGCATGGTTTTCCAAATTTTCTGGCCCCCTCACCAATGGGCTTTTTGAATTTGCAGTCCAAGTTCAGAGGCTCATATCTTGCTCAATTTTGCTCCTTTTTTCAAGCGATTTTTTTTTATTTGGGCTAATTTTTCATGTACTTTGCAGTGTTGTACTTAGTTTCTGATTTTGGTGGACATATTTTCCAGAATTTTCAGTTTCTCATGACTGTACCTGTCTTGTCACCATTTCTACAACTTCAGAGGCTTCGTTCAGGCTCATATGAACTCCTTTTCAGGTGCCATTTTTTTTGAAAGTGCATTATTTTTTGTCTACTTCTTGAATCTGCAATTAGTTTGAAGTGATCTTGAGTGAATTTTGTACTTTCAACATATGGTCCTTTTTGACCTATTTGGCACTTGTATTGCATAGATCTGAATTTAGGTCTTTGCTTATTTGTTCTAGTCTGTTATTAGCCTCTTTATTTTCAATTTGTAAATCAGAAATCATAAGCCCACTTAGCCAAGTTGCAAGTGGCCTATTGTACATGCACTACATTATAAAGTGCCAAAATCATCTATTTGTGGGGGGGTACTTTGATTAAGTGAATTTGGGGGGGTGTCTCTTGTGTGATTGTTCGTATTTTCTCTCTTGTGCTCTTTCATTCCATCATGGGTTCATCTAAAGTTCCACTCTTAACTGCACATAATTATGGTACTTGGAAAGTACGTGCATGGAGTAAACTAATGGAAAAAGGTTTAATTTACTACATTGATGGAACCATAACTGTACCTTCAGATCCTAAGGAAAATCTAATAGCATATATGGATTGGCTCACTAAAACTTCTATGGCATTGGGTACACTAAGAAAGTTCATTTCAGATGATCTCATTTTCCATGTTGATAAATGTACTACAGCTAAGGAAACTTGGGATAAGCTTGCTGCTTTGTATGGAAAGATTGATAAGGTTAAGGGATACAAACTTGAACATGATCTCTTAAGCCTTGATCCCAAGGATTTTGATACAATTCAGGATTATGTCACTAAGGCAAATGAACTAAGAGCACAACTAAAAGATTGTGGTATTGAAAAAGAGGATGATCAATTGGTCTTCAACTTGTTAGATAAACTTCCAGTTGAGTATGCAGCCTTTGTTTCAAGTTTTCAAACTCAAAGATTGACAATAAGCAACTTCAAAACACCATCTTTTGAGGCTCTCACAGATCTTTTGATTCTTGAGCAAAATAAGTTGATGAAAATGGGTATTCTCAAGTCTTCAACTTCAAGAGCATTGGTGGTCAATCATGGAAACAATAAGCAAGGTAAAGGAAAGGACCAAAAGCAATATTCTTCAAAGCCACAGGGAGAGAACAAACAATCCACTCCTCCACATCAAAGCTCAACTTCATCTTCTTCAAAGAAGTACAACAATTCAAACAAGAGGGAGCAACCAACATGTGCATATTGCAAAAGGATTGGTCATGATGAGCATCATTGTCATGTTAAGAAAATTGATGAGTTGAAACACATCCTTAAGAAGAACAACATCAACTTGCTAGCTGCATATCAAGAGAAGGACTCATCCCCTTCCAATTCTTCTTCTAAGGAAAAAGGCACAACTCTCATGGCAGCAACATCAAGCTCATCTCCTTCTTCTTCATCTCAATATGAGAAACATAAGGGGCAAGCATTTCTTGCTTTTGCAAATTCCAATTCAGATAGGTGGATCCTTGATTCAAGAGCTTCGCATCATATGACTTCGTGCAAGGATATGTACTCTTCATTTGATTCTTGTTCCTAACCACCCATTTTGATGGCCAACAACACTTCTTTGGCAGTTTGTGGGAAGGGTTCTATTGATGTTGAAGGTGGAGCATTTAATGATGTTCTATGTGTGCCTACTTTGTCAAGGAACATCCTTTCCATCTATCATATTACACATAGTGGTACAGGAAAGACTGTAGAGTTCACACCAGATTCTGTCATTGTTCGGGATTTGCATAGCAGGGATCTTGTTGCAATTGGGGAGGTTGATGATCGTTCTCGGTTCTACACCTTCTCATACTTTGCTCCTATTGATGATTCAGTTCACCCTAGTGTGGACATACTTGAGGAGATTGAGTATGGTTACTTGAATCTTGGAGTGCTCTCTACTCCTGAGGTTCTTGATACTATTGTTGATATTCCATCTCCTACATTAATTGATGCACCTGATGATACTTGTGTTTCGATAGTTTTAGTTCCTTGTGATTCAGTGCAACAGTGCATACCTTGTCTTCTAGCAGCAGCTTCATGGGATGACTACTTGACAGACATTAGCAGTTTGTTTGTGGAGTCCTACATTGCAGACTTGGGAGACACATATGATTCCTTACATCTTCTCTTTGATGAAGGTGATTCTTCTTCAGTTGTTGTGAGGGAACACTCTGACCCTCCTCTACATGATCAGTCTTTCGAGGTTGATGTGATTGTGGATGCATCTTTACAACAGTTGGAGGAGGCCACTTTCTCTTTTGAGGAGACATCGTCTTTGGAGTATGTTCTACCTACATCCTTGCTAGATCTTGAGTTGTCTTTTTCAGCAGATGAGAGTGTTGTTGCAAAGGGTTTCTCACAGATTTCAGGAAGTGACTACACTATTGCAACCTCACATGGTTTGGGAAAGGCATCTTTTGGCATCAACACAAGGAACTTTGAGCAGATTTCAGAGACTTTTTACATTTTGAGGGTTCTTCCTTCTTCACTTGTGGATTGGGGAGACTTCATTCATACACCTTTGGTATTGTTTCTTCCCAAGGGGAGGAACGTTGTTCAACAGTTTTGGAGCAGCTTCTTCATTCCTTCTCAAGCATCTTCCATTGGTGATCATTGTACGTGGAGGGGGGGCTAGGGGGGACTTTTTCCCCACATGGGGTTTTTTCCTTCTCATGCCATGTTCATAGGATTTTGTATTTCATCTCTCTTTTGGGGGGTAGTTTTTTCCCACTGGGTTTTTCTTTCTCCACTTTATGAGAGATTTCATTGCATTTGTACATGGGTACCTAACATGGCTAGTTGCCGGACCCATCTTGCATTGTTTGCATTTGTGTACATTCTCCCTAAGTTGCACTTAAGGGGAGGTGTTGGTGTAATTAAATGTCTTGTACCTTGTCCTAGGTCATGATTACACCTTAGTTAAGTTTACTTAGGGACCACATAGGAGGTTGTTGGAGATTTTCCACCTTTTGTGGACTTGACATCTCATACCTCATCACTTCCACCTTTTGTGGACACATCATGTGATTATCTCTCCACCTTTTGTGGGTGATCCACCTTTTGTGGAGATTATCACATTATCTTTTTCCACTTAAGATGGAGTGATAACTCTTCATTGTTGTCACATATTATAAGATTACGACACTTGTCATAATCTTATGCCCTCCTACATTCTCACCTTGGCTATATATCCAAGGGGTCTCCTATGCACATTGTATTGAGTATTGTACCATTCTATTATCTCATATTATTGACATTGAATACAGTTTATTCTTGTCATATTATTTTCTCTCTCATTTGTGCTTTCTATTAGGCCTCTAGATCTTTAGTGGCTACCTTCATAGCCAATTCTTACAATATAGATAAAACATGTTAGAAAACAAAGAGAAGTGATGTAGGAAAACAAGCAAATAGTCACACAGACAATCAAAAAATTAAAGGAGAATCTTTCAAAGGGGTCCCTTGAGAACCCTTCAAAAGAAAAGGGGCCCACTCAAGGGACATGTTTGAAAGTGCAAGAGAATTTTTCATAAATCAATTAAACATCAAGGAATCCTTTCAAAAGATATTCACTTCATCAAGGAATTCAAAAGGAAGAAAATGCCCCCTCATGAGGGGAAAGTTGAGGCTTCTCTTGTAGGAAAATTTGCTCTCTCCTCGGAGGAAATTTCTTCAAGTTATTTCTTTACGAACCCATGATGAAGGAAACATGTTCCACAAGGGGTCCTTGTTGAGAATGCAATTTTTTTAAAAATATTTTGAAAGGATTTTTGAGAAAAGATTCATTGGACGCCAATTATTTTTGTTGAAAATTGAAATTGAAATGATAGCCCCCCTTTGGATAGTGTGTGTTGAACATAGAGGCACGTGGCATCCTAAGGAGAGAAAATCAAGAATGAAAAAGTGATGTTGTGGCTCATAGAACATAGTGAAATGTCACCATGGTGATGTTTTCACACACGTGAGGGACAACACATAAGCACTACAACATCACAAAGCAAGCATGAAAGATAAGAGAGCAACAATGTAACGAAAGACAGTAACATCATGAAGATGGGACACAGAGGTGATCTAATATTTCAGGGTTAGAGTTGCTCAAATATATATACAAGTATAATAATAGTATATAGATGAACTGACATCAACCCCCTACTATATTAGACCATATGAAGAATGCATGAGAAGATAAAATCAAAATAAAAAATTGGGTCAACATGGAAGGGAAGCCTAAATGCCCCCAACACTTTGCATCATCCCCAATTATCAAAAATCAATACACATAACAAAGGAAGAATGATGTAACTGTTATCACCTGAAGTTGCACCCTATTGAACCTGATGTCCAATGCCTCAGTGTGACATTGGAAGACCTCCAAAGATGTGGGTTTCTTGTAAGTAGAGGTCAACCTCTAGAGAAGGTCGGCTTCCTTTGGTGTCACCTAAACTACTAATTTGGGAAGGAAAAGGGAGAAGGAATGCGTAAAATAAAGCTAAATCCTAAGGTGATACACCAAAATTACAGGAACCATGAGATACTCAATTTACACCTAAATACTGACGATGGACATAAGATTACACATCAAATTCTGTAAGCCTTACACCAACATTTTACAAACAGGTTCGATTCACACACTTTTTCTGGAGAGGAAAGAAAGATTTTCACGGACTAGAATCCCTGTGTGATTAAGTGAACACAATTTTTAATTTGTATAATGATACTTTTGCAAACAAAGGCATGAACCACAAGATAAAGTTATGAAGGAATGAAAGAAATTCACAAAAATAACTTGATCATGAACCTAAAATGCACAACACTTTGTAGGAACAAGATAGAAATCTGAACATCAATAGTAATCAAGGTAAGCTTTATATAACATGCTCCAAGATGAGTTACAAAATTCTACTAATCCAAGAGAGGACTGTGGTAGTGACAGACTTTAGAAAAGCATGAGGAGAACTATTTTACAAAGAGGCAAAAAATGCCTTATATACAAAAGTAAGGGCGGCCCCTAAGGGCTTACAAAATATCGATCTTAGAAAAACTATCCTAAGATATTTTGATTGAATTAAATGTTGCACCCCTGCGTGTCCCGTTGTTCATGTCGGTGTGAAGAATCACCCTTGGAGAAGCCCTCAGATATTTCACAGCAACCACCGCATTCATTTCTAATCCTCGTGTCCACCTTTGAATTCCCCCCGATCAAGCAGCTTTGAATGCTCTTGACTTCAAAGCAGAAACGTGATGTCTTGTTTTGTTGATCTTCCTTGCCAAGGTGTTAATTAGTTAAAGTGTCAATGGTTCATCTGGTTGATATTGCCACGGCTTGCTTGTAGCTCCTTCCATTTGGCTGAACATACTCCACGTAGACCCCTTGGGCGGTCAGATCTCCTTCGATCAGAATCGCATCTTGGCGAGACACTTGAGGTGTCTCGTCGATGCGATTATGGCCTTCTGAAGCTATCGACACAACACATGATGGTTGGTGAGACATCACGTAGGATTTAGAATTCATATTGATTATCATTGAGGCCATCGGAAAGACATACTTCTATCACCAAAACATCATGTCGAAAAATCCCACCCTTTAGCGAAGGCACCTTGTTTTGGCGAGACATCCTGACTTCACCCAGACCTCACACCGAGGTCTTTTCATTCCACCGAGTTGGGGAAACCTTCCCCCTACTTGGAACGTTATACCGAAGCTTCCTTTACTGGTGAGACCCTACTGGGTCGCTGAGACCTTCTGGCGAAGCCATCACTTTGTCTCAGGCTCCAAGATTCCATTCGACAAGACATTATTGATGTCACCCCAAGACATTTCATTCTAGCGAGCTCTAGATCTCCTTTGGTGTGACTCCCATCGGTCAGGAAGACATTGTGGTGAAGTCCACTGGTCATACCGATTCTTGTTTCTGTCGCTAAGACCACCTTCGTTCACCGAGACATCTTGTAGACTTTCCTTCCCTTTGGCAAACTTCTTTCATTTTGGGAGGCTTCACTGGGAGGTGAGACCCTTGCCGATGATGCTTCCTTTGTCGTCAAGACCCACCAGTGTCGCCGAGACCTCTTAGCGAGCTCCCTCTCTTTCACCGAGATCTCCTTGTCTTTCGTCGTGACTCTCACCGTTCGGGAAGACATCTCCCCGAGCTCCTTTATCTTCAATGAGACCACCGGCCTTCAGCAAGACCCTTTGGTATCAGTGAGACATCTCGCCGATCGTCATTCCTTATACCAAAGCCATGCCCCTTCGGTGAGACTTTAGTTGGTTACCAGGACCTTTTGGCAAATGCTTTTCCTTTCGGTGAGTTCCTTTTCTTGTCGGGGAGACAACCCTACTTCGGCAAGACCTCTTGCCGAAGTCCTTTTCTCAACGAGGCCCTTTTGTTGTCGGCGAGACTCCCACCAAAGGAAAACATATCGTGGCCCTTTACTTAGTTGGCGAGACCAAATGTCTTTGTCGAAACGTTACGGTGAAGGAATCTCCTCTTGGTGATCCCTTTTTGTTGGTGAGACATTGGAGTCGGGGAGACCTTTCTTTGACTTGAATGCTATGCCGAAGGCTCCCTGTTGTTGGTGAGACACCACTGGTTCGCCAAGACCACTTGCCGAGACATTACACGCTGAAACCTTATTGTTGTCGGGTAGACTTTCCTGGTTGCCAAGACTCTACGACGAATGCTTTGTTATGCTGAAGGCTTTTTAAGTTGGGGAGACTCTGACTGTTCGCTGGGACCCTTCACCAAGATTCATTTCATTTTGGCGAGACCTGTCGGCATCGGTGTGACCTCTTGTCGAAGCCAAAAATACTTCGGTGAGCTCCCTCCTTTCGGGAAGACATCTTGCCAACCTCTTTTTCCTCCTCAGGCTCCTTCTGCATCGGAAAAACCTTTTGCATTGCTGAGACTTCATGGCGATCCCACCATCCTTCGCTGAAACCAACATCTTCTACTGAGCTCCCTTTTCTATTTTGCTGAGACTTCAACCTGTCGGCCAAACCTCATACCGAATCACTCATCCTACCATGAGCTCCTTTTGCTGTTGGTGAGACATCGGAGTCGGGGAGACCTTACCCCGACTGCTTTATTACGTCGAAGGGTCTTAAGTTGGGAAGGCATTCTCTTATTGCCAGGACATCTCTCTGAATGCTTGGTTACACCGAAAGACCTTTTTTCTGGAAAACTCCCTCTCTTGTCGGTGAGACTCTGACTATTCACTGGGACCCTTTGCTGAGCGCCAAAGGTTACCTCGAAGCCTTTGGTCGCCATGAGTCTCCCCAAGCTCACGATTGAATGGCCTATTGGCCAAAGAAATCCATGCAAGAAGAGCTCATACTGACCCCTCAATGTTATAGCAATAGGCTCTACAACTCTGTTCGGCAAGACAAAAACTAGGTCACAACAACCTATTCAAAAATGGAAAGTATCAAGCAGCCAGTCGGCCAGACAGTGAAGATGTCATGCCGACTTGGCTCTAATGGAGGTTGAGCCTGTAACCACTAAGGCATATTTCCAACAAAGTAGGCTTCCTAACTAAGCTCCCTGTGAAATGTCATTAGATGCATGAACTAACCCTCAATGGAGATATCCCATTTGGCCCTTATGAACACCTGCAACATAGATGCCTTGCCTGATTGAGCCTGAGAGTGAAAATTAGGTAACATTTTTGGCGACCCTTGCTAGATGTTTTCCTGCTAAACATGAAGACCAGTAGCCTAGGCCTATCCATTGGGCATGGAGTCATTGGGACAACTCAAAAAAGATCAAGAGCAACTTTGCATATGGCCAAAACATATGGTAACTCGAGAAACAGATCACTTGGAAACTTATTGAAAATAAAAAAAAAATGAAATAAACTATTTACATGTGTTGGAACAACACTTAGGGAAAGAAATAGCAACTAAACCTACCCTACACTAACCAGTAAGAAATTAGTCAAACAAACCCATTAACAGGTTGGGTGAAATAATTTCCCTTTCTACTCAATATGTAGGGACTGGCATGTTTAAGGATAGCTGAGTAAAAGTAAAAAATAGAAAAAAGTTTACCAATATGATGCACTACCTCTTGAAAGAGGTGAATAAATTCATTTACCTTACCAAACAGACCATACGTATTGTCAACCAAAGGAGGAAAAATGAGTCGAACATACTCTTGTTTGGCTATCGGTGCATCTTGGACATCTTCTTTTGCTGTACCTTCATGTGTAGGTACAGGATTGGTGCTTGGTGTTGTATTGGACTCTGTCTAAGCTAGGTACCTGATTGGACAGCCTCTGGTAAGGGTAAAGCTTGAAACTTCCTTTCTGGCCTCTTTATCTTCTCTGAAGACTTCATCTTTTCCTTGAAAAGATGCTGATTGGAGATAATATGTAGGTTGTTCATCGGCTGCTATAGTCTGAACTTCTTGACTAAGGCGCTGATATCCCTGTTGGATAACTGAAAACAAATCTTTAGACTGTGGCTCCTTATGCTCTTTTTTCATGACAGAATACACTTCCTCCTCAACAAAGTGGGGAAGCTCATCTAATAAGTTCACATGCTGCAAGACATTATTTTCAACAACTTCTTCAATAGTCTCACTAACTTGAATGGGTTGATCACATGCTTCCCTTTCATATGACTTTAGTTCATCATCTATGTTGGAACAAAAAGCCTCTATGATATCATCTGACTCATAATTTTGCATTAAATCTAGATGAATTTTATCATTTAGTTGCTCCATACCGGGCATAGATGCTATCATGCATGTGAAATCCTCATCTTCATCGACAAATTGAGGAAGTTCATCAAACAAGTCAGCAATATTCTCTGGTTTTCCATTAACAACTAGTAAAGCAGGAACCTGCATGCTCTCTTTAGCTTGCTCAACATAACCAGGCAGTTGATCAAATAAAGAAGTCAATTGTTCTTCTTTGTGTGGCTCCTTTTGTAGTGAAACTTGGGTATCTTCTGCCTGCAAGTGAAGACCTTCAATTGTTAGTTATCCTACTTCTTGTCTCTCCTCCTGTTTGAGATTTTCTTGCTATAGTCGGTAACATGCTACAGCTAAATGCATTGGGTTTACTTTGCTAATTCTCTCCTTGAGGAATAAGCCATCTAGATCAGTGGGCTACTCTTGAGGGATGATGGACTGATCTTGTTCAGGTACTACATTCTCTTCCATCGAATTGAATCCCTTAAAGCTTGGAATTTTAAGCTGAGAAGACTTACTAGGGGAGTCGAGGCTGAATTTGCCTAAAACTGGCAAACTTGTACTTGGGAACCTCCTGTTCAAAAAATTTTAGCCTCCTTTCAGCCTCTTTTATAGCAAGTTGCTGGGCAAGTTCTCTTCAAATTGCTTCTTTTGCAACTCCTCCATTAGTTGGTGCTAATAATTTGAATAAGCTTGAGTGTTTTGGACCTTATCAGAGAGTAGCTTCATTTGTTCTTCTTTAGCAGCTATTTCCTACTCAAGGCCTTCCTCGAACTAGATTATTTTTGCCACTCTTTCTTGATCATAAAAGCTGACTTGCTCAACCACTTCTTGCTGTTGCATGATAGTACCCTGCTACATCTTGATATCAACCAATATCCTAGACAGGCACACAAGCACCTTACTAATATCATTAATCTTCATATTGTGAAGACCTTGACTGAGATCCCACAACGTATGGTCAATCTATTGGAGCAGGTCCAATACACTCTGACATGGATGTGTAGGAGCAACATACTCATGATATGGAGGGTAATAGAAAGCATCTTCATACTTATTTGACATATTTTCAGTTAAAGAGCTGGAAATTCAGAATCAACAAGTTATTTTGAGACATACCAAGACCTGTGCTTGTGAAACCAGAAGATTTGAGCTCAGAGTCACCAGGTATGTAAAGAAAATGCCTCCAAAAGGTTGAAACTACTGCTATACACACCAAACAGCAGCAATAAAAATGCATAACATGAATTGAGAAGCAGTTCAATATCCCACCGGGCATGCCAAAAACTGTTATCACCTAAAGTTGCACCCTGTTGAACCTGATGTCCAACGCCTCAGTGTAACATTGAAAGACCTCCAAAGATGTGGGCTTCTTGTAAGCAGAGGTCAACCTCTGAAGAAGGCTAACTTCCTTCGGTGTCACCTAAACTACTGATCTGGGAAGGAAAAGGGAGAAGGAATGCATAAAATAAAGCTAAATCCTAAGGTGATACACCGAAATTACAGGAACCATGAGATACTCAATTTACACTTGAATACTAATGATGGACATAAGATTACACATCAAATTCTGTAAGCCTTGCACCAACGTTTTGCAAACAGGTTCGATTCACACACTTTTTCTGGAGAGGAAAGAAAGATTTTCACGGACTAGAATCCTTGTGTGACTAAGTGAACACAATTTGTAATTTCTATAATGATAATTTTGCAAAGGAAGGCACGAACCACAAGATAAAGTTATGAAGGAATGAAAGAAATTCACAAAAATAACTTGATCATGAACCTAAAATGCACAACACTCTGCAAGAACAAGATGGAAATCCGAACATCAACAGTAATCAAGGTAAGCTTTATATAACATGCTCCAAGATGAGTTACAGAATTCTGCTAATTCGAGAGAGGACTGTAGTAGTCACAAACTTCAGAAAAGCATGAGGAGAACTATTTTACAAAGAGGCAAAAAATACCTTATATACAAAAGTAGGGTCGGTCCCTAAGGGCTTACAAAATATCAGTCTTAGAAAAACTATCCTAAGATCTTTTGATTGAATTAAATGTTGCACCCCTATGTGTCCTGTTGTTCATGTCGGTGTGAAGAATCACCCTTCAAGAAGCCCTCAGATATTTTGCAGCAACCACCACATTCATTTTTTATCCTCGTGTCCACCTTTGAATTCCCCCTGATCGAGCTGCTTTGAATGCTCTTGACTTCAGAGCAGAAACACGCTGTCTTTTTTTGTTGATCTTCCTTACTGAGGTGTTAATTAGTTAAAGCGTCAATGGTTCATCTGGTTGAGATTGCTATGGCTCGCTTGTAGCTCCTTCTGACTGGCTGAACATACTCCACATAGACCCCTCGGGTGGTTAGAGCTCCTTCGATCAGAATCGCATATCGGCGAGACACTTGAGGTGTCTCGCCGATGTGATTCTAGCCTTTTGAAGCTATCGGCACAACACATGATGGTTGGTGAGACATCACACAGGCTTTAGAATTCATATCGATTATCACTGAGGCCATCGGCAAGACATACTTCTATTGCCAAAACATCATGTTGAAAAACCCCACCCTTTAGCGAAGGCACCTTGTTTTGGCTAGACATCCCGACTTCACCCAGACCTCACACTGAGGTATTTTCATTTCACCGAGCTGCTCTCTTGTTGGCAAGACAACACCGAGTCGGGGAAACCCTCCCCTGACTTGGAATGTTATACTGAGGCTTCCGTTACTAGCTAGACCCTTCTGGGTCGCTGAGACCTTCTAGCAAAACCATCGCTTTGTCTCAGGCTCCAAGATTCCATTCAGCAAGACATTATTGATGTCACTCCGAGACATTTCATTCTACTAAGCTCTAGATCTCCTTCGGTGTGACTCCCATCGATCGGGAAGACATCATGGCGAAGTCCACCGATCATACCGATTCCTGTTTTTGTCATTGAGACCACCTTCATTCACCGAGACATCTTTTAGAATTTCCTTCCCTTTGGCAAACTTCTTTCATTTTGGGAGGCTTCACTAGTTGGTGAGACCCTTGCTGATGACACTTCCTTTGTCGCCAAGACCCACCAGTGTCGCCGAGATGTCTTAGCGAGCTCCCTCTCTTTCGCCAAGATCTCCTTGTCTTTCACCATGACTCTCACCGGTCGGGAAGACATCTCCCCGAGCTCCTTTATCTTCGATGAGACCACCGGCCTTCAGCAAGACCCTTTGGTATTGGCGAGACATCTCGCCGATCTTCATTCCTTATACCAAAGCCACACCCCTTCAGTGAGACTTCAGTTGGTCACCAAGACCTTTTGGCGAACACTTTTCCTTTCGACGAGTTCCTTTTTTTGTCGGGGAGACAACCCTACTTCGGCAAGACCTCTTGCCGAATTCCTTTTCTTAGTGAGGCCCTTTTGTTGTCGGAGAGACTCCCGCCAAACGCAAACATATCGAGGCCCTTTACTCAGTCGGCGAGACCAAATGTCTTCGCCGAAATGTTACGGTGAAGGCATCTCCTCTTGGTGATCCCTTTTTTTTGGTGAGACATCAGAGTCAAGGAGACCTTTCTCCAACTTGAATGCTATGCCGAAGGCTCCCTATTGTTGGTGAGACACCATCGGTTCACCAAGACCACTTGCCGAGACATTACATGCCGAAACCTTATTGTTGTCAGGGAGACTTTTTTGGTCGCTGAGACTCCACGGTGAATGCTTCGTTACACCGAAGGATTTTTAAGTTGGGGAGACTCTGACTATTTGTTGGGACCCTTCACTGAGCTTCATTTCATTTTGGCAAGACCCCTCGGTGTCGGCGTGACCTCTTGTCGAAGCCAAAAATACTTCGGTGAGCTCCCTCCTTAAGGGAAGACATCTTGCCGAGCTCCCTTTTCTATTTCGCTGAGACTGCAGCCTATCGGCCAGACCTCATACCGAATCACTCATCCTACCGCGAGCTCCTTTTGTTGTCAAAAAGACATCGAAGTTGGGGAGACCTTACCTCGACTGCTTTGTTATGCCAAATGCTCTTAATTCAGGGAGACATTCTCTTATTGCAAGGACATCTCTCTGAATGCTTTCTTACACTGAAAGACTTGTTTTCTGGCAAGCTCCCTCTCTTGTTGGCGAGACTTCGACTGTTCACTGGGAACCTTTGCCAAGCACCAAAAGTTACCCCGAAGCCCTTGGTCACCATGAGTCTCCCTGAGCTCATGATTGAATGGCCTATCAGCCAAAGAAATCCATGCAAGAAGAGGTCATACCGACCCCTCAATGTTATAGTGATAGGCTTTGCAACTTCGTTCGGTAGGATAGAAACTAGGTCACATTGACCTATTCAGAAATGGGAAGTATCAAGCAGCCAGTTAGCCAGATAGTGAAGATGTCATGCTGACCTAGCTCTAATGGAGGCTTAGCCTATAACCACTGAGGCATATTTCCAATAGAGCAAGATTCGTAACTGAGCTCCTTGTGAAATGTCATCAGATGCATGAGCTAACCCTCAATGGAGATATCCCATTTGGCTCTTATGAACACCTGCAACATAGATGCCTTGCCTGATTGAGCCTGAGAGTGAAAATTAGGTAACAGTAACAAATAGAGAAAGTTGTATGACACATAAACACTCATGTATCCAAGTACCTACGAGGGTGACAAGTGTCATCCAAGAAAACATAATGCAAGCACAAGGAAACACAAACACACACACATAGTCTACTAGTCCTCATCAACCAATAGGTCAATGGCCTCCCAATCTAGATCATTATATGGGGAAGGAAAATGAAGTTGCAAGGGAAGAATATCAATGGAGGAACACTCTGACCCCTTGCAACAAGAGCCAAGGAAGAAGGCCCCGCAAGGTTTTCTCCACTCAGTTCTTGTGGGGTAAAGGTCAACGATTTCATGAAGATAGCTAAAAGGGTCAAGACCTCATCCAAAGAGTTAAACATTCACTTTAAAGGAGTGTCATGTGTTTCCTCAACGTACAAGGGAGGTGACACTCAAGATCCACTACTAGGCTCTCTGAGTGACTAGGGAGCATTCATCAACTTTGGGGATGCCAAAACTTCTTCTGTCACTAAGATGGCACATGGTAATGTAGAACCATCTTGTGAAGAAGGTGGACTCCTCTTTCAACCCCCATTGCAAGTGGGCCCATCCTCCATATTTTTTTTTGTTGGATGATGTGAGATTCCCATGTATGAGGTAGAAGGCATATAGGAAGAGTAGAAGATCACGATAGACACCACTGAGGTGTTTGACATGTACACAGGCTTTGAGAATGGTGGGATGTCTAGAAGGGACATCAAGAGAGTCGTCTCAATCTAAGGAGCAATAAAAACTTGCACCTTTTTTAGGTTAGGGTCATTTATACTTGAATTTGAAGCCAAAAGTAGCATTGGGGCTGATGGAACTGAAGCAGAGGGGATGGGAGAGGAGGATACTACAGTAGATCCTGAAACAGGGGTTGTCAACTCCCCTTCCTTCCTATGTAGAATGACCTACTCGTCGACCAAAGCCTTTCATCAACACTTGCACTCACACACAAGGTGGTTCCTACAACTCTGAGAGCTAGAGGCTAGAAGCTAGGATGGAATAGAGGGATCATGCTCATCAATTGGAGTGTCCATCATGGTCATTTCCAGTGGAGGGAGAGACTAAGAAGAGATTGCAGCAATAGTAGGGGGAGTTGGCTCTAACACCTTAGTGGTGAGCCTCTTCCCATCACTGTCTTGGGGGTAGGAGTGGTAGGAGGCCATGGAGGCCGAGACATAGAGGACTCCCCATGGAGACCCTTTCCCTTACTGTACATACCGAGATGGGGGCTTGTGGGTAAGGTAGAAAGGTCAGATACCTAAATCTTAGATTTATTGCAAGTAGGTACCATTGGACTTCTTATGTGAAAACCAAGAGTAGTCACCCAAAGCTCCTCTTCAAAAAGGAAGGAAAAAGTGGTGCCCTAAGGATGGGAGGGATTATCCTTTCCCTTCAGAGAGGAGGAGGAAACTTGTTATCGCACTATTGGGGAAGTCACTTTTAGTTGTCCTTTGTCCCTAATTTTATACTACATAATTTTGGTAAAGTAGGTCCATTCTTGGAGGAAGTAGACCAACCGAGGTGAGCCAAAAATGATATGAGGAATAACCCCCATAGGATACTAATGGATGATATCAAGTGTTATGCACAACATGCACGACACCTTCATGAGTGAACTTTAAAAATTTGTGAATAACAGAAGTGATTCCATTCATGGAAGCTAGCCACGAGTTTCCCAACTTCACCTTGAATAGATTGGATTCTAGAATGACATCAAAAATTGTACCCACAACCCTAGGCCCAATTAGGATAAAAATAGTTATAGAGCTATATGGCTTGAGAGAGACTATCGTGCATATGTATGATAGATTTAATTTTCTCATATTCTTCCCTCTATAAAAAATTTAACCATAATGTCTCCTTCGTAATAACATTTACCCATCTCACGACATCAACTAGGACTCCCGTCACAATGTTTTCATTTAGGCAAGTAGGAATGTATAGAGGAGAGGGATTATTATTCAAAGGAAAGTCTTGGAAGGTGAAAGTCACATCTGGAGAACCAATCGTAGGCTACGAGAGAGGAGTAATAGAAACCATATTAACACACATTGAAGGCTTAGGAGAAGCATCAGAGGGGTCAATAATAAATTTAGTAGAATTGGATGGAAATGGGTCTATGTAAATCTGCAACTCACTATTGGCCTTCGCTACCAACTTATTTGTGTTTTGCTTCTTCCCATAGAGACAAATGGTACCATTTTCAATGTGATCATGTACCTTATGATGTAGGCACATGCAATGGTCGGTATCATACCCGTTAACACAATGGTACTAACAAAAAAGCATTCCCATAATACCAATCAAGATAAGGTTCCTTCAAAGGTTGTGGATTTCCTAAATTTATGGTCTTATCCTTCAATAACTTTTGCAAAATAGAAGAATAAGATTCAAATAATTGCATAATTTTTTTGTTCCACCTGAGGCCATGGTCATTAGTCACAACAAATACATTTGCAATAGCTTTTCCTTTTCTTGAAATATACACAATAGACTTTCCTTAAGAATGGGAGTGTGAGGAGGATCCCCCGAAATGAACCACTATTTGCAGGTATTCCCACAACACAACACACAAATTTGCATAAGAATGGTATTTCATTAGGGTGAACTTCTCCTACCAAGCTCATTGCAGGTTGCCTATGAAGACCTCTGCACATCCAAGTCAAGAAATGGGCATGAAATTTATGAGAAGAGCACTTGGTATCACACTATGAAGTCAGTTATCTTCTCATTTTCTCCTTGATTACATCAGATGAGACCTGAGAAGGTCATCTTCAAACCAATGTTAGCCTGGAATTTATGAAGAAACTGATTGATGAGTTGATCAAATGAGAATATAAAATTATCAAGCAAGGAATAGTACCATTCAAGTGTTGTGTCCTTGAGAGATCGAAGAAAGAGTTTGACCATTAGAGCATTATGATGAAATAAATCCGTACACATGGCGTTGAAATTTGACACATGCATCTGCTAATCCCCTTTATCTCCATAATTATTGAACTTAGGAATCTTCATTCTCTTTAGGAAAGGAGTACTCAAAATTGCCACTGGAAATGGACTATGTTGAAAGAAAGGTTGGAAGATAGGTTGGGAAGAGGCTTGAGAAAAGCTCGCCAACTAGTTTTGCATCTAACCCATTTTCTAAAGAAGAGTATTTAGAACAATTTCAAAGGATGAAAAAGGCCCAGTGGAGCCTCCCTCAAAACCAATACCACTTGAACCACCTCTAGAGCCTTCTCTAGAGCCACCACTAGATCCATCACTATAACCCCATCTAGAGCCACCACCAAAACCACTAATGTGACCCCCACTACAGCCTTCACCATGACCTTCACCGGTGCCACCACCGCGAGCACTACTTGAGCCACCACCACCACTACCACTGTTTCTACCAAAGCCACAACCACTCATCCTACTAGATCCCACACCACTAGGGGTGATGGGAGGATGAAACTAAAACCAAGGGGTATCCTACTTGCCTTGATAGTGTTAGGTTTTTGAGAAGCAAAAGAAACACTGATCGAGGGGCCTATTTTGGCCATGCATACTGACATGGTAGGCATCAAAACACCTATTTGTTTCTCATAGGTATCAAGCACCTCCCCTCGGGTAGTACTCGATCTAGTTCTATACAAAGGGATGTATGCTTTGGTTAGATCGGTAAGGTTACATAAGAACTCTATACCTTTTTGATCTTTACCTAACATATATCTCACCTCACTAGCAAGTCTAGCGGCTCTTGCCATATTTGGCGCTTTCTCCAAATAATTCACAAAGTCCAACAACCTCTTGTCTAAAGCCAAAGAATTTTCTGTAGGAATATGAACGACATCATCCTCATCCCAAACAAAGCTATAGGGGATGTTAGAGGAGTGGGTACATGAGTGGTCTCATCAATGAAACCCATCTTGTCTGTAAAACTTATGGAAAAACTAGTAGTATAGCCAAAAGTGACCTTCATTGTTTCTATTGGTAAGTGTTGTAGACTTCTCCTAATAATGTACCAAGAAGTCATAGACTGAGTTGTGATGCTCACAAACCCTCACAACACCCAAGTCTAACTCGGTTGTCGCGTGCATGGGAAAAAAATTTGACACAAAGAAATAGATAGACGTTGTTCACAGTGGGTTCACCAAAATGTAAGGTAGGGGGACCAACCACACCAAGGCTCCAAGTCACAGAGAGTTGAGAGCAGAGGGCTTCCCTAACTTACCTCAAGCTAGATTGGAGTTCTTAGGTCAAGGATAGAGAATGAAGAGCACTCTTAAGTGATTATATCATTCTACTAATCTAAATGTTTGAATGAGGCTAAATGAGCCAATTTTTGGAACCCGAACCATACCTTAGGAAACTCTCTTCCTGAGGACAACATCACGAGTCAGGGATGACAATGCAGTGTGTTGGCATCTCTCTAGGGCACTAGCATCCTTATGGCCAAAAAGTGTAAAATTATAGTATGAAATACAAATATACCTACTAACAATCTAGCTAACGAAGTTTAACGAATTAAGTAGGATAACAAAGTAAAAGAAATGACTATAAAGATGATAAAGGAGGTAATGAAAATGAAGGTGATGAAGAACAACTCACTGATAGTCTAGTTCGCTAGCAAGCTACATGCATATGCGTACCTACACACAACCAAGAGAGGAAAAATGTTAGGGTTGTATGGTGGTTTTCCTCAGTCAAACCCCCACTTTGGTTTTTCCACCTCCACAGAAAGCTAGGAAAGCCACGAGATAGAAAATATGATAATGGAAATAGTAGGAAAGAGAGTATTGAACACTACGAAAAACACAATGCTATTCTATCAAACCACAAAAAAAGAAGGATGGTGAAGAAATACCACCTCCACCCAAAGGCACTCTATTAAAAGGCGCAGGACAACTAAGATGGGCGGTGAATCAGTTGTCACCAAATCTAAACTCAAAAATTCAACACTTATCAATTTCACAACCACACTATTCTATTATTAAGTATGAACATGAAATGTAGATAACATAAAGAAAAATCAACACAAAGAACAACAAATTTAACATGGAAAACCCAATGATGGAAAAACCATGGTGAGGATTAACTCACAATACAAAGTGATTCCAAAACTGAGTATATAGGGCTCACTACGCTGAATAGGACTCACTACCCAGATACAAAAGCTCACTACCTACAAAAAGATTACAAAACAAAAATTAGCTTCATGGAAAAAATGAACTAAAGAGAGTGCACCCAATAAGTGTTGATACAATTTTGGTGATGCTCAATAAAAAAACTTGACCCACTTCATCATATTTTCACTTCTTCTCCTTCTCATTCACAATTGCCTCATCGATATCTCAATCTTCAAAAACTATTTAACATATATACTTGATCCATCTGCAAGCATCAATTAGGACAACCTAATTAGATGTATTTCCTTGTTTACCAAAAATACCAATTGTCAGCTTCAAGTATTTGCAGAATCTTTCCAACCAATAAACCAAAATGTGTAGCATACTTTATCATTTTGGCATAGACCTAAGATAGGTCACACATATATCCACATAACACAAATTGATTTACCATATCATAACTTATTCATGAAGTTGGCCAGAAATAGACTTAATTGCAAAAAGTAATCATTAGAATAATGCCAATACATCATATGAGAACTGAAGCACAAGAGATTATGAACATACATGTTTTCGACATCCATAAACTATTTCCCAAAACTGCAAGCAACAACTATCAACTACAGAGGATTGTGAACTAAAATACCAAAGGGTGTAGCTTGTATACCGGTTCAAATACCAAACCAAAATATCAGATCAAGTGCTACTTAGACTTGCAGTCACAATCATGGTGACATCAATGAAAACCCAAAACTGTAGAGATAGTCATTCTTCTTCATTCTTCCAACAATCTTCCCCTTTGTTATTGATGGAAACATGTGCCAAAATTTTAAAACACAACATTCTCTCCTCCTATCACCTTATTTGTTCTCCACATAACTCTCTCCCCTTTGACATCAATGGAAAAGGGTTACCAAAAGGTAGGATTTAGATGTATGTATATGATAACCTTGTATATACATAAATTACATCTTCCTATTTCAAACATTCAAATGAGGATGACACTTTTTACATGAAAGATTTCCTTGTACCTCTCTCTTATGATCAAAAGAATCCTTTTCCAAGCAAGAACAACCAAATTCATTCTTGCACTCATACCTTCCAATAAAGATAACTACTTAAAGGAGGATGTTTGATAAGAAGACAAACACAATCGTTCACAATTTTCTACATTAGAGATAATTCCAGAGAGATGATCCAACGGGACCTTAGCAACTTCCTTAACTAACCAGAAGGTTTTAACCATATCTTCTCTTTGCCTCTAAGTAGTCAGAAACTACACTTGCAATTCACCAACTCTTATTTTCTATTTTCCATCCCTGTCTTTGAAGAAATCAAAGTTCTTTCTAATACTATTCATCTCAGCTTCAATGGCTTCAATTCTTCTTATGAAATTATCAACAGTTGTTGACCACTAGAGACAATACCTGTAGATGTCAAATATTTGTTTGATACAAGATTTTATTTCATTCATGTGTTTAGATAGCACTTGTTTTTCTTTGTTACATCTTTCAAGCATAGCTTTGAACTTATGATCTTTAGGTCCTTCTAGCAATGTTCTCTCTTCAATAATCTCCACTAGATCATCTACCAAGGAATCTGATATATCTGAGACTGAAATACCCTTATTGAGCAAATAATCAACCAACATTTCATCAATTTTAAGTTTCTCAATCAAGGAGCATGCATTTCACATTTCACCAATATTCTTCATTTCACTCTTGTCTAGTAGCATTCGTATATCCTCTAGATCAAAGGAATCAAATCTAGAAAAAAATTCTTCTTTATTCTTCTTTTCTTCTAAGACACCTGTTATAATAGTTTTCCTCCTTTTAGGTTCCAAAGGGGACTCACCAATGATAACTTCCAACTCTTTCTTACTAGAGGATGAACCCACTTCAAATTGACTAGGTACTGACATACCAGAGCATACATTTGTCTTTAAGGATATGAAATATGATCTGTAAACACTTACATTGTCTGCCAATGATTCTAAGTATCTATAAACTTTTTTCCCAATAGGAATACTAGATTCCCACACACCATTTTCTCTTCCTGGTAGTGAGCTCAAAATGTAAAAATTCAAGCACATGAACAAAGATCCAAACCAAAAAGGATAACCCACAACCAATGACATTCAAGCATTCTCAGTTAGGTTTTCATGTAATAGGCTACACAGATCAAACTGCTTTTTTTCCCTAACCATCATGTGTACAAGATATACAACAATAGCTAAAGTCAAACCTTCACAATTTCTAAAATAGATTTGATAAGAAATGTCATACCAACATACCTTACAGTGGAATCTGCAAGAGTGTTTATCAATAGAGCTCAAGGGTCTTTATCAATAGAGCTCGAGGGTTTTTATCAATTCCAATAAGTTCCTCCACATCTTCATATTTCACAGTTTTCTTCCCAAGGAGATCCCCAACACTGCATAAACCAATAATCGCTTCAATCACTTCCTTTGTGATCACGTAGGGTTTTTCCAACACAATACTGCCATTCTTGAATCAATTCAACAAGAACAAAATGAAATCTTTATCTGCAAATTAGGGGAATTCTCCCCATAAATCCATACCTAGGATTTTTATGCTTTGTAACTCATTCTCCTTCAGCCCTAGTTCCATTTCCTTTATCTTTCTATGATCAAATTCTTCCAATTAAAATCCTTTCAACTTCAGTGGAATGATACCACTCAATCCTATATCCATTCTCATGCTTATCTTTCTTGAATTCATTTTTGTTCAGTCGAAACTTCTTCCTTTTCCCTTCTTCCCCTTTTTAACTAAGAAATAATTCCTGAGTATCTGTAATTATTTTCTCCAAAATTGCTTCAGATCACTTCAAGATCACTCCAAGACACTTTTCAAACTCTTCAAGTGCTCAAATTATCAAAAATACCTTTGAACTTTACCTTATACACTATTGGTTTGCCCTAATTCACATTAAATGTAGCAAACATAAAAAAAAGTTGCTAAAATGATTCTTCCCAACACAAAGGACCTAATTTGATCTACAAATTATCATACCAACATGTTTTCTTCTAGTTTCTTTTTCAAAACTTTTGTTTATTCAGTATTCACAATATGTCCTCATGCCAACCTCTGACACGCCATTCATCTAGGGGATTTTTACAATTTTCTAATAATTCTCCTCCTAAGACCATGCTCGATCTAGTTCCCAGAGGAATTGTCTATACCGGATGAGGGCATAGACACATCAATAGTTTCAGGCTCTTCTTCTTTCTTCCTCCCTATCTTATTCATTTCTTGATTCATCTCTTCTTTTTTGATCTTCTTTACTGGTTCATTCTTTCTACCAGAGCAGATTGCTTTCCCTTCTTACTTTTTCAAACCTTTGAGATATGTCCAAGTTTGTTTCAATTATAATAGACAACACCTTTTTGATTAGTTTGACTTCCATTAATTCTTGATCTACATTGTTTTTCTTTGTGTCCAAATTTGTTGTAGGTATAGCAATAGCCATTAAAATATTGATTCATTCTGCCTCCATTAAACCTATTCATCATTACCCGACTGATCATCCTCACCTGAGATTTGCATTCAGTAGCTTTATGTCCAACCCTTTTGCACAAAAAACATTGTCCAAAGAAAGAACTAGGAAATTGGTTCATCCTGATCCTGCATTTTGTATTTATTACAAAAAAAGCAAATACCATTGAAATATGGATACCTTTGTGCATTAGGTTGTCTCACAGGTGGTCTCTTTGCAAAATTTCTTGAATTTCTTTTTTGCTTCCCTTTGTCTTGATTCTCTTGATTTTCCTTTGAAATTTCACCTATTTCATTTCCCAAGCCACCGTTGTCTTTACTTGGTTTATGTCCATCAATTAGTTCTTCAAGCTTATCAGAGCTAGATCTGAAAAAAAAATTTACAGTGTTTTTCCTTCTCCAATTCTACTCTCAAGTTTACTACCTCATGTTCAAGTTTAGAGCATTCATCAGATTTGTTCTACACCATTGTATTTATACATTCTTCAATTCTCTTCTTTTCTTCTACAAGCACTTTCAGTCCAATTATCTCTTGTTTCTACTGCTCTCTCACTTCTCTATGGCTTTCCTTGAATTTCTTTAATTATTCTTTCAGTTTCCAAACACATTCATTTGAATCTTCAAGATTTTATTTTTGATCTTTGTTTTCATTTTCAACTTTGTCAAGGTCCTCAAGTGCATCCCAAAGTTCTTCTTTATCATCCACTTGATCAACCTTTAAGATCTTCCTCAAGCAATTAAGCTCTATACCAAGGAACCAAAGCTCTTATACCAATTGTTAAAAGGTGCAGGACAACTAAGAGGGGGGTGAATTAGTTGTCACCAAATCTAAACTCAAAACTTCAACACTTATCAATTCCACAACCACACTGTTCTATTATTAAGTATGAACATGAAATTCAGATAATAGAAAGTAAAATCAACACAAAGAACACCAAATTTTATGTGGAAAACCCAATGAGGGAACACGGTGAGTATTAACTCACAATATAAAGTGATTCCAAAACCGAATATATAGGGATCACTACCAAGGGCTTGCTTCCCTGAATAGGACTCACTGTCTGGATGCAAAAGCTCACTTCTTATAGGGAGGCTCACTACCTACAAAAAGATTACAAAATTTTTTTTGGCTTCACAACCAAAATGAATTGAAGAGAGTGCACCTAATAAGTGTTGATACAATTTCGATGATGCTCAATAAATAAACTTGATACACTTCATTATATTCACACTTCTCATTTGCATTCACAACTGTCTCATCGATATCTCAATCTTCAAAAATAGTTCAACATATATACTCGATCCATCTGCAAGCATCAATTAGGTCGACCTAATTAGATGCATTTCCTTGTTTACCAAAAATACCAGCTATTGGCTTCAAGTATTTGCAAAATCTTTCCAACCAATAAACCAAAACATATAGCATACTTTATCGTGTCGGCATAGACCTAAGATAGGTCGCACATATATTTTCATAAGACAAATTGATTCACCATATCACAACTTATTCATGAAGTCAACTAGGAATAGACTTAATTGCAAAGAGTAATCATCAGAATAATACCAATACATCGTATGAGCACTAGAGCACAAGATATTTTGAACATACATGTTTTCGACATCCATAAACTATTTTGCAAAATTGCAAGCAACAACTATCAACCACTGAGGATTGCAGACTAAAATACTAGAGTGTGTAGCTTGTATACTAATTTAGATACCAAACCAAAATACCGAATCAAGTGCTGACTTGGACTTGCAATCACAATCATGGTGACATCAATGGCAACCCAAAACTATAGAGATAGTCACTCTTCTTCATTCTTCCAACACACTCAAGGCCAATGAAGGGAGAATTCAAGACTATGAATTTGGCAATGTCGACATGACCATAGCAGTGATGAAGGAGGTATCGTAAGACACCAAAACTGCAACTTCTATGGTAGCACAACACATTCTCAATGAAGTTGATGGAGTAGCAAGTTGCTACACAATGTTTAAGAAATCAAGATAGCTTTGTATAATTTTGAAGAGATGGTAAAAGATGGAATAGATTGTTAAAGAGATGAAGTGAATGAGAAATATAGGAATTTGAAGATAAAAATGGGAGGGAAAGAGTCATTCTTGGGTCATTTGGTTGACACTGAGGTGTTACACTTCATCCCCAATGGGGAACATAATGTCCCTGTGGATTCCAAATGTAGGATTTTTTTAGGGATGGCAACATGCTACGTAGATGTCCACATGTCGCACACGCATCCTTGATAGAAATTACCCCTCTGACACAAAGGACAAGCACCATGTGGATGCATTGCAGATAAGTGATGTGGAATTTCTTAGTCAAGTTTTATTTTTCTAAAGTAGGGTGTGTAAAATGGGAATTTTGAGAGGGGTACAAATTCACTCATATACACATAGGTAAGGAGGATCCATTCACCACCTTGAGCAAATGGGTCCTAGCACAACTTCCTAGGACCTAGCTTTGGTGAGGTGAATTAACATAAAAAAACCACCTTAAATATGCCAAAAAAGGGGTGTCCTATGCTAGGAGGACTCATTTGCTAGAGTGGTGAATGGGTCCTAGCATAGATTTCTAGGACACCAACTTTGCCAATTTAAATGTATGTAATATCATTAATGGGCGTCATGATAGATCCTTTAAAAATGTAATTAATAAGGATTTAATTTGAATTAAAGGAGAAAATTAACACCAATTAATCACAAGTAATTAATGAATCCCTAGATTAGTGTGAAAGTGTAATAAAACACTTTACAACACCCTAAATAAGGCACAATTAAGTTCATTTTATCATTAATTGTTAATTCCCAAGATAAAGAAAAATGTGAAGCATTAGAGAAGTTCAAAATTTTCAAAGCTATGGCAGAAAGGCCTAAAAATAAAATTCTTAAGGTCAGACAGAGGTGGTGAGTTCACCTCCAAGGAGTTTAATTCTTTCTGTGAAGAGCATGGAATTAAAAGATAGTTATCTGCTCCTTGAACCCCTCAATAGAATGGAGTTGCAGAGAGGAAGAACAGAACAATTCTGGATGCTGCTAGAATAATGATGATAGAAGGAAATGTGCCTCATATCTATTGGAGTGATGTTGTAAGCATTGTTGTGTACACTTTAAACTGGGTAAATGTCAATAGTAATTCTGGTAAGACTCCTTTTCAATTATGCTTTGGTTATAAGCCTACTATTAGATATTTCAAGATCTTTGGAAGCAAGTGTTATATCAAGATAGATTAGGATATAGGCAAGTTTGATGCAAGAAGCGATGAAGGAATCTTTCTAGGTTACTCTACTAAAAGCAAGGCCTACCGGTGCTATAACAGAAGACTGAGAAAAATGGTTTAGAGTGTAAATGTCAAAGTTGATGAGGACTCTGCTAGATCATCCAGATATTGTGGATACAATTCCGATGACCAAGAAAATGGCACAAACAAAGGGAAGAATGCTCAAACATAGAATCAACTTCAAATTGTGCCATATGTTTTGGTAAGACAACTTCAATTTGCTCTGGTAAATCAAGTAAGTTAGGAAGGAGAGACAAGTACAAGTACAAAAGAAAGAAAAGAAGAACCAAAAGCTCAAGAGAGTCCCAAAGTTCCAAGGTATGTGAAGCTAAATCATTCTAAAAATCAAATTATACGAGACAAGAATAAAGGTGTGCAAACTAGGAGAAAAATCACACAAGAATATTGCCTGATATCCAAGATTGAGCCTAAAGATGTCAATGAAGCTTGCAATGACGAACATTGGATGGAAGCTATGAAAGAAGAAGTAATGTAGATTGAAAAGAATGATACATGGATACTTGTTTCCATACATAATTACAACAATGTGATTGGTACTAAATGGGTATTTTGGAATAAGCTGAATGAACCAAGGTGAAGTGGTCCAGAATAAAACAAGCCTAGCATGTAAAGGGTGTTCACAAATGGAAGGTATTGATTTTGAAGAAACCTTTGCCCCTATTTCCAGAATTGAAGCTATTAGATTATTTCTTTCTTATGTTGCATATAAGAACTATAAAGTCTATCAAATGGATGTAAAGTCGGCTTTATTGAATGGTGAGCTAGAAGAAGAAGTATATACTGAATAGTTGGACGGATTTCAACTGACTGACAAGAAGGACCTGGTTTTCTAATTGAAGAAATCTCTATATGGACTCAAGCAAGCCCCGATAGCCTGGTATGCTAAACTAGACAAATTCTTATTAAAGCTAGGATTCAATAAAGGTACTGCTGACAACAACTTGTATTTCAAATTGGATCATGACAAAGAGTTAATTATTGAGGTCTTTGTTGATGACAATATTTTTGGAGGAGATGAAAATCTATGTATGAAGTTTTCTGATGAAATGAAGAGTGAATTTGAAATGATCATGATTGGAGAGATGAAGCTCTTTCTAGGATTGCAAGTTACTTAGTTAGACAAGGGGATTTTCATATCTCAGTCCAAATATGTGAAATAATTGCTGAAGAAGTTTGGCATGGAATACTCAAAGCCTATTGGTACTCCCATGGTAGCTGGGTGCAAGTTAACATAGAATGATGATTCTCCTAAGGAAAATAAAAAAAGATACAGGTCAATGATTAGTGGATTGCTCTACTTTCTTTTGTATCTCATGAAACAAAACCAAATTGCTTTCATTTTTTTTGTATCCTATATTTTGTGAAGAAAATGGAAAAGTGACTCCCTCCATAATTTGCATCATACCTTTTGATAAAAAAACCTAAGTGGGTTTTTTTATTTTGTGAAGAAAAAGGACCTTCTAGGCCACGAATATAAAGAAATAACTGGATTTCGAAATGCATTTCACTGTTTTAGCATTTTGAGTTTCACATCTTCATTTTCCTAAGAGAAACTTGTAATTTGCACAAGGTTGAGAGTATTTTCTACTTTTTGGGTTTAAAAAACCCTTCATGGTTGAATCTGGGTGTAAAACACTCACTGGAGATTGTTTCTTCCTAGAACTTGAACCCTACAACTTGACCTATTCAGGCAAACACAATCTCCAGCAGCAATGCCTAAAGAAACTCTCTCTAAATTAGAGGCATGTATCCTCAAGATGTCATGAAATTCATGTACCCCCACAAGCATATACATATCACCATCCATTCCAACTATTGTTCCTTCCATTGTGCTCATGTCCCCAAAATTGATTAAATTGGCAATCTTTCTTGAATGCACATAATCCCCAGCTTGAATATTTTCCTTCAAAATTAACTAGTTGTGGTTCTGCACATCATTTCCTTTTCCCTCTATCTTGTCTCTAGCACAAGTCCACCCACTATTTCCAAAAGACTGCTGCAATGTTTCATGAAAGATGTAAAGAAATTCACTTACACCTTGATCTCGATCGTGCCTATTGCTATCTTGAACTGGATAAGTGAGTTGAATTCGACCACCTTCAGCTGCAACTCCAAAATCAACTTCTTCTTCAATTGCATCCTCATACTTGGTTGCAAGCATGAGCTCGGGTACTTTAGTGGCCTCCGAACTGGCTAAATATCTAATGGGGAAACCTCTTGAAATGACAAAGGTTGAATTGTACTTGCTAGTTGTTAGTGATCCAAATATGCACCCTAATGCCAAGTTGTGAAAAAACTTAGCAGGTTTGGATGTAACATGGGACAACTTTTAGGTTGTGGGTGTCTTATTCGAAAGTAGAGCTCCGGATTATGGGTTAGCTTCCCCTTTTGATGCCTCAAACACTTCTACAAAACACCAATATATGAAACTTTGGCACCATGATTGTCATTGTACATATCTAGCAAGGTGATTGCAATGTTTTCTAAGAGGGTAATGTTTGTCTTCATCCTTGAAACATTGTTCTTGAAATTCATGAAGTGGTTGATTTCTTTTCACAAGATAATTGTGTTATCACACTATATCCCATTGGTCATATATGTTCATGCATCAAGACCACTATGATTGGATACTCCTTGGAGCATAAAGCTTCTTAAGCTTCAATGTAGATTCTCCCTCGATGAAAGCACTATCTATATGCACCAAACTCTACATTCTCATGAAACACAATTATCATGCTTTTCAATATGTGAATTTTATGTTGCCAATTTACATCTAGCTCTTGTGCAATCCTCCACAATTTATCTCTTCAAACTTATCAGAAATGAAGACACACCTTATCACAACTTAATATTTTCCTTGATGGTATAATAACTCTTGTATAGATTGCGATGAGCTTTTGGTGGGACAAAAAAAACAACCTTGAACTCAACATCACCTTCTACACTGAATTGGTTCCATGCCATGGGCTTTTCCTCACTAAGACCCCTTGAAAGTGAATGGTAGAAGTTGAAAAATCTTCATCAGTGACCTCCTTTGGATTCTAAAACTAGACTACCTTGACATCATTTTGAAGCTCCCACTCATATGTTGCTTCCCTTAATAGTTTTAGCCTTGGCCTTATTTTTTCAGTTTCCTTAGCATCTGATTCTTCTGAAAAGTCTTCAAGATCATTTGAATAAAGATGCACTTTTTGATAAAATTTGACACCAACATGTTGAGTCCACTAATGTTTGAAACATGTCAAGATCAATATGTTGGCCGTACAAAAAATGTATGCAAACAAATGTAGTTGTAAAATCCAAAACATGCTCATGCACATGGAGGTGTAGTAGCATAATTCCATGAGCTTTCATCCTTCATTCTACCCTTTTAACCTACAATTTGATCTTTAGGGGCTGAATCTATGTCATGTAGAACTAGATGCAAATTTTGAAGCTCTTGACATTGAAGGTAAAGGTATCTTTATCTTGATATGTGATCTTGCAACTTTTTTATATCTTCCTTTCAATGATAAAACTATAGTACTTTGTTTCACAACCTCTATTATGGGCATATAAATTGTATCCTTTGATTCTTGTCTTGCATGATAGTTATCCTTCCAATCTTTAGGCTATTATAACTCTATGAAGGCTACCTTTTTTACCTTTTTAACTTCTTTCATGCCACTGCTAGTTATTTAGAGCCTTGAAGACCCATTGCTCATTGTCAAATCACTACTGTAACAACATCGTCCTTGGTGAATTGTATGCAATCTTTCTTTTATAGAAACTTGTGATACATGCCTTGCTATGACTGTTACATTTTGAATATAAAGGACTGTGTTCATGTTCATTGAATGTGGTTGTCTATACATCATAGCACTTGTACTTATGACTATCTTTAGGACTGTAACTGTTCTAGGTTTGCATGCATTGAAACAAATTTTGAAAGGCACCCTTACATGTCAAATGTGCATTGTATCACCATTGTATACTATCATTGTAAATGAAAATGACCTTACTCATTGCATTTATTTCCACAAATGCACCTATTAATAAGCATTAGCAATTACATTTTTCCTCCAATGATAAACATTTTCTAGTCTATTCCCTTAGGACCACCCCTTGTAGATTTTTGCAAATGTGGGAGAGCACCATAAAACAGGTCACTAGTTGATAATGACAACCCCACACTTGGTTGACCTTGCTATCCTGCAACATGCATTCATGACTATATTCAAATTGTCTCCTTGGCCTCAATACCACTTTAGCTTTATGTTTGAACATCACTTGAACAAGTTACATAGGTCATAGGCCTTGCATGTTGTTGTCCTATGCACTTCAACTTCTCCATTTCTTAACATGTGGTTGTACCAATGGTTGTATTCTGATGCAAATGGCTAATTCACTTGGGTATGATGACATGCCCATTGTTTCCTCATGGATTACTTATTTTTCTTGGGAAATTCTTGATAGCTCCACATTGCTTTCTCCATTGTTGTTAAATTTCTATCATTTCATTGTTTCAAAACAACAAATTGTGTAGCCAAAGGTGACAATATTTCATGTTCATTAAAAGTTACACTTTGTAAGTTATGAAACTTGAATGCTTCTCCATTTCCATCAATAAAGTTATTGTCAACTGCATATCACTTGAGGAGGTAATCCTTGGGTCTGAGCAACTTCAATAAAATTTAGATGAAAGTTGATCATTATGTGACACCAAATAGGGTAGTTGAAAAGTTTTACTACCCCTCCTTTATTTTTCATCTGTAATGTAATCTCGTGACCATTTCTTGTTTTCCTTTAGTATAGTCAAAAGAAATTTTGTCTTTGTTGTTGTCCTGCATGACATTAGAATACATCTTGTTGTCCCAACCTTCATGCCTTCCATAATAATTCTTGTTGTCCCACATGAATTTGCTATCTGATCTCCACAATATTTGTATAATTTTTTTTATCATGTGTAACACATAAACTGTCTCCCCACTTTGATCCTAGTGGGAAGACACATGTCCCCTATGTCAGTGACCTAAAATCCCACCATCCTATATGATGTGTGGTTGTCCAATAGGGTCAAGGTGAGAGGGACCTGACAATACTTTGGATTGCTCTCTCATTATTTAAGAGGTGCATAATTGAACTTGATGCATCTTTCAAATATGATAATTAAATTTGATCAACTAGTGTGATTCCATATTGATTTAATGCATTAATTATAGGTTTATATCTTTGATCAAGTTGCTCAATTTCCTTTTCCTTTCAAAGCATGTTGAGCTCTACCCTCGTAGGAGCCACATTTACCCCACATGTTGTATTTAATCTAAATCAAAATAGTAACAAGACTTGTCCTAAATCTGCACATGAAGCAAACAAGTTAGAAAAATATATGCATATTTTTGATGTGTTTGATGACTTCATTATTTTCCAGGACATCCAAGGTTTGCATGCTAATTTAATGCACTGATGGATCAATTTACACATGCATAGGTAGGTGTGTATGTAAGGATTGAGATCTTTCATTTCTTAGAGCATTGCTCTAATATCATTGTTTTTCCAGATGTAAGAGCTAGGATCACTATAGAGCTAGGGAGGAGAGAAGCAGCTTGGGGCAGCAGCAACAGGGCAAAAGGGCAACTTTACAATCAGTCATTCTTAGGCAATGACTGGTCTCCATTCTTATATGCACATTGTGTTTTTACTTATTCATGTATAAATTGTTTCTTCATTTTCATTGAATAAGTAAAGTTATTCCCTTGGCTTGTGAGGGACATGCACACTTCATGATTATCAATAAAAAATTAGATTTGTATACATATAATTCTCTTTTCTCATTTGTTGTAATTGCAACATTGGAATGAAAAAAGAAAATATAATCTATTTCATTTCAAAATCTTTTTTCCATGCATATTAAACCTAGCAGACTTATGGCTTATCTTTTAAATGTTTAAATGAACAACACAAAAGAATAAACACTAAACCCTATTTCAGCTGAAAGCTAAAAATCAGGTAACATTTTTGGCTACATCTGCTATATGTTTTCCTTCTAAACATGAGACCAACTACCTAAGCTTATCCATTAGGCACGGGGTCACTCAAAAAACTAACACCACTTGAAAACAACATTGCAAATTGTTGTAACTCACTAAACCAGCAAGAGACACTTTGAAAACCAAGAAAACCCAACAATGCAGAATGAAAAACTACCACCTAATTGTGCACAACAACACTTAGGGAAAACTAAAAAACATCCAACTAATGAAAATATACTAGCCTACTCTAACCAGCAAAGAAGTTGGTCAAACAAAACCATTGACAGGTTGGGAAAAATAACACCCCTTTTTAATTAGCAACTGATACTTTACATGATTATGCATTACTGAAAGAACATGAAACATATGTAGATATTCAAAATACTATTGCAATGTTTCATGAAAGATGTGAAGAAACTCACTTACACCTTGATCTCGATCATGCCTATTGTTGTTTTGAATTGGACAGGTGAGCTGAATTCAATCACCTTTAGCTACAACTCCAAAATCAACTTCTTCTTCAATTGCATAGTCATAATTGGGTGCAAGCATGACCTCTTGGTGCAAGAGCACCTAGGCTAACCTCCATTTTGTTTGTCATCAATTTTGGCTTGTACCTAACCTTAGCCAAGTTAGGGTATTAGAGTGTTTAGTTTGGACCTTAGAAGGTCTTGTTTGTGTGTGGAATAAATGAATTAGTCACTAGGACTAAGGTAATCATATCTTAGTATTTGTTAGGTAGCTTTTGCTTTAATTAGGTTAGGAGGTTAATGTGAGTGTTGAGCCTTTAATGTGTTCTAAACACATGGTCGTTGTTAGAAGATGCCAAGAGATAGTTAAGGGAGTTGTTGGCTCAAGATCAATGAGATTGAGGTCCTAAAAAGGAGGATGATGGCAAAGTTGCAAGAATGTTGCAAAGTTGCATGATGACATTGTTAGGTTGCATGCAACTTAGTTGGATTGGAATCCCTAAAATTTAGGAGTATGGGATCGATCAACTTCCCTTGAAATGTGGCAAAGGAATCTATGTAAAAGGTAATGGCTCGTAGACATCAGTTAGAAGCATTGTAATCAAATTTTGGTGCGAAGGAATAGAGAAGTTTCTGCATTTTCCTGTGTTTACCTGTGCTTTACCTGTGATTTTTGAGAAACAGAGATATCAAGGGAGTTGTATATATTGAATCAGCATTGTATTTGTGTTTATAGAGTACTTTTGAGTATCTTTCTTTGTATAAACAAGTTGCTTTGAGTAGATTTAGTGCTTTGAATCCACAGATTAGAGTGTAAGGGGTCTATAATTCCAGTTTTGAGCAGTCAGTCCTTAAATGGCTCCCCCATGAAATCTAACCACGGGGTTTCCCAGAGATTGGATGGAAATGATAGGGGAGCCAATCTTTGTACATATTTAGAAGTAGGAGTTCCAAAGAGCCAAGCAAGTATTTTTAAACTCAAACCCTAGGCGAGCTAGGACACTCCGATTAGAGGTTTGAGAAGGAAAATTTGAAGAACTTAGGCAGGGGTAGAGAGTACAGTACGACCATAGTATGGTTCCAGGTGATATTTTGTCATAGCTAAGTATGATAGAAGGATTGAAACCTCAACCAATCCATTTGAGATAGATTTGAAGGAGAAAGTGTTAAACCCTAAGAATTAGGCCTAATTAGTCTATTTTCCCTTGAAAGTAGGAATCCATTGTACGGATGAGATTGGGGTCTGAAGCCCTTTGAAAGTTTTAAAGGACTGAAAAGGGTGTCAGGAAGTGCCATTTAATTGGTAGGTTGTTTGACAAGTTTAAGAAAAAAAGGCAAAAAACTGACTGGTAAGGGCTACTAGGAATTAGGCCTCACTAAGGCTAATTCTTGAAAACAGGTAATTTGAAGATTGAACACTAACCAAAATGGACCTATTTGAATGTGAGATGCATGATGAAAGTACTCCTAGAACCCCTGCAAGTAGTTCAAGTTTGGTAATGAAGTTGGCACTTAGATCCTTCTAGATATTGGAAGAAGATAGAAAATTCAAGAGGTATTTGTCTTCCAAAGGTAAAGCACAAGTGGAAAACTCTTTGAGAAGAGTTGGAGCAGGGCTTGGTTAATCATCCAAGCTCAACAAGAACCCATTGGAGTCAGGTTCCAGGAAGGAGACAGTGAGAAGGTCTTCTAGGAGTTTGTGCAAGCAAGCTTTGGTTTCATACATACACCACCTCTAGTACTTCAATGGCCTCCGAACTAGCTAAATATCTAAGGGGAAACCTCTTGAAATGACGAAGGTTGAACTAACCTTGCTGGTTGCTTTTCTTCCTTTATGCTTTTCATGGTTGTCCTGCTTCGTGGCTTCACCTTGCATAATGATTTTCCATGTTGATTCTTCCTCCATGGTTAATGAACAACCACCTTCCTCCAAGGTAGCTAATAACCTATCAAAGTTGTCAGCTCTTGGAAGGCTCTTAAAGTCAGCTTGTTTAACCTTAAAATCCACATTATCAGTCAAAGAGATGTACTCCAAAACAAGCTTTTCTTCTTCAATGAAGGTAGGAAAGTGTTCAAACAATGAAGTAACTTTCTCAAATAGAATTTTAGTTGATAAATCAGCTTCAAGCTCTGTTGTACAATAGAAAGGAAGCTCATCAAACCATACAAGACATTGCACATCAGGTTCATGAGAAGTTTCTTGTTCAAACTTGTGAACCTGTTGTTGAATTTTTGCATGAGTGCCAAACTCCTCCAACAAATCTGATTCCTTCTCATCCAATTTTGAACAAAAATGTTCAATTATATAGTATACACTTCTTCATAAAGCTAAACAACAACTTTCTCATGCATTATAACATGCTTGAAAATATCAAATCTAGTTGTACACTACTCCTCTTCAACCTCATGTTGTTGACTTATGACCAGATTTATGCTCTCCTCATCATGCTTAATGAACCATGAAAGATAATCAAATGAAGCTGTGAAATCATAGCCTACATCACACTTTTCAACCTCTTCAAGTTTTTGTCCTAATTCTTGAACCTACAACTCACCACACTATTTGATGTCTTCTTGATGTTTTGAAACTGTGTTTGGAGTGGGAACGCTCGCACCTTCTTCATTCCAAAATGTACATTTCCCTTCTTGGTAAACCTTTTCCACCATTTCACCTTGTTTTCTTGTTGGGACATCTTCACCATCTTTGACAACAATAGGAGGATCATTAGCTAAAACATTGCAAACAACATTTTGAGAAATCTTCTCTTGTTCATCCTTTTGCAGCTGTAGCTTGTATTCCTCCATAGCTAAATGCAGCAGGTTCACACTCCTAGTCTCCTCCATGTTGAGTGAGTTGTGCGGGCCAAGGGTATGCTCTTCTTGTACTTCCTGGATGTTAGAGCATGGTTTCAATTGAATGATAGATGGGGGAACTTCACAGGGTAGAGCAGATGACTCTTTCCAACTTGGAAACCTACAGGTAGACGGTTCATTGGTAGGCTCATTAATGGGCTTGAAAGGTTTCTCTTGTTTAAAATTGGGGATCTTGTACCTAGAAACCTCCTCATTAATAGCGTGATTCAACATTGCAGGGGGAATTGAGTTGAAAATAGGAAAGGAATGGGTTTCCTGAGTTTCATACCTTAGTTGGCATTCCTCTATAGCCATTTGCTTTTCTAGGCATTCCTCATGTTGTTTCCTTTGAATCTCCATCTCCTACTCTTGAATGTATGCTTGGAAGGCTAACTCCTCTTGATGCATGTCAGCTTCTTGTTTTTTCATTTGATATCCTTGTTCTTTACTGATTCCATCCATATGCCCATGGAAATCTAGCAATATACTATCAATATTACCAATCTCCATATCATTAGCATTTTGGGGCTACAAATGAGAACATGATTGTTGTTTTGGAACAAAATATCCTTCTTGAGGCTGGTTCTGGGCATATACTGGCTGATATTGAGATTGAGTAGGAGTGGGAGGATGGGAAACATAATGAAGATCCTGGTAACTTGTTGTCACAGGGTTATTTGAAATAAAACCAACAAGTTTTTCAGTGTGGTATGGTTGGTAAGAGGTCATACATGCATGATTTTCATGGAATGGTGGGTAATATGACATATTTCCATGAAATGTAGACATATTTGTTCATTCAAAATTTGGAACATGAGACAAAATCAAATTTAATTGAAACTAACTAGCACTTGGTCATAATGAAACTAGTAAAACTTCTCAAAGTTGCTAGGCATGTAAAGAAAATGCCTCTAAAAGGCTGAAACTACTGCTGCACACACCATACAACACTAAAAAAATGCATAAAAATGAACTAAGAAGCAGTTCACTTGTCCCACTAGGCATGCCAAAACTATTAGTGATCCAAATTTGCACCCTAATTGCAAGCTGTGAATGAACTTAGCAGGTTTGGATGTAACATGGGACTGCTTTTAGGTTGTGGGTGTCCTATTCAAAAGAAGACCTCCAAATTATGGGTCAGCTTCCCCTTTTAATGCCTCAAACACTTTGACAAAACACTACTATATGAAACTTTGGCACCATGATTGTCATTGTACATATCTAGCAAGGTGATTGCAATTTTTGCTAAGAGGGTAATGTTCATCTTCATCCTTGAAACATTGTTCTTGACATTCATGAAGTGGTTGCTTTCTTTTCACAAGATAATTGTGCTATCACATTGTATCCCATTGTTCATTTATGTTCATGCATCAAGACCACTGTGACTAGATACTCTTTGGAACTTAAAGCTTCTTAAGCTTCAATACATATTCTCCTTTGATGAAAGCACTATATATATGCACCAAACTCTTCATTCTCATGAAACACAATTATCATGTTTTTCAATATGTGAATTTTATGTTGCAAATTTACATCAGGCTCTTGTTTAGTCCTCCACAAGTTATCTCTTCAAACTTATTAGAAATGAAAACACACCTTATCACTGCTTAAGATTTTCCCTACTGATATAATAACTCTTGTATAGATCATGGTGAGCTTTTGGTGGGACAAACAAAATAGCCTTGAAATCAACATCACCTTCTGTACTGAAGTGGCTCCATGCCATGGGCTTTTCCCCACTAAGACCCCTTGAAAGTGAATGGTAGAAGTTGAAAAATCTTCATCAGCGACCTCCTTTGGATTCTAAAACTTGACTACCTTGACATCATTTAGAAGCTCCCACTCATATGTTGCTTCCCTTAATAGTTTTAGCCTTAGCCTTATTTTTTCAGTTTCCTTAGCATTTGATTCTTCTGAAAAGTCATCAAGATCATATGAATAAAGATACACTTTTTGACAACATTTGACACCAATATGTTGAGTCCGCCAATGTTTGAAACATGTCAAGATCAATATGTTGGCCATACAACAAATGTATGCAAACAAATGTAGTTGTAACACCCGAAACATGCTCATGCACATGGAGGTGTAGCAACAAATTCCATGAGTTTTCATCCTTCATGCCGCCCTTTAAACCTGCAATTTGATTTTTAGGGGCTGCATCTATGTTATGTAGAACTAGATGCAAATTCTAAAGCTCTTAACATTGATGGTAAATGTATCTTTATCTTGATATGTGATCTTGCAACTTTGTTATATCTTCCTTTCAATGATAAAACTATACTCTTTTGTTTCACAACCTTTGTTATGGTCATAGCAATTGCATCCTTTAATTCTTGTCTTGCATGATGGTTGTCCTTCCAATATTTAGGTTGTTAGAACTCCATGAAGGGCTGCATTTTTTACCTTTTTAACTTCTTTCATGCCACTGTTAGTTAGTTAGAGCCTTGAAGACCCACTGCTCATTGTCAAATCACTACTATAGCAACATTCTCCTTGGTGATTTGTATGCAATCTATCTTTTATAGAAACTTGTGATGCATGCCTTGCTATGATTGTTACATTTTGATTATAAAGGACTGTGTTCACGTTCATTGAATGTGGTTGTCTATACATCATAGCACTTGCACTTATGACTATCTTCAAGACTGTAACTATTCTAGGTTTGCATGCATTGAAACAACTTTTGAAAGGAACCCTTACATGTCAACTATGCATTGCATCACCATTGTTTACTGCCATTGTCAATGACAATGACCTTAGTCATTGCATTTATTTCCACAAATGCACCTATTAATAAGCATTATAAATTCCATTTTTCCTCCAATGATAAACATTTTCTAGTCTATTCCCTTAGGACCACCCCTTGTAGATTTTTGCAAATGCGAGAGAGCACCATAACATAGGTCACTAGTAGATAATAACCCCACACTTGTTGGACCTTGTTGTCTTGAAGCATGAATTCATAATTGTATTCAAATTGTATCCTTGGCCTCAATACCACTATAGCTTTATGTTTGACGATCACTTGAACAAGTTGCATAGGTCATTGGCCTTGCATGTTGCTGTCCTATGCACTTCAACTTCTCCATTTCTTGACATGTGGTTGTACCAATGGTTGTATTCTGATGCAAATTTCCACTTCATTTGGGTATGATGACATGCCCCTTGTTTCCTCATGGCTTACTAATTTTTCTTGGGAAATGCTTGATAACTCCACATTGCTTTCTCCATTGTTGTTAAATTTCTATCATTTCATTGTTTCAAAACAATAGATTGTGCAAGCAAAGATGCCAATATTTCATGTTCATTAAAAGTTACACTTTGTAAGTTGTGAAACTTGGCTGCTTCTCCATTTCCGTCAATAAAGTTATTGTCAACCACATATCACTTGTGGAGGTAATCCTTAGGTCTAAGCAACTTCAAGAAAATGTAGATGAAAGTTGATCATTATGTGACACTGAACAGGGCAATTGAAAAGTTTTACTACCCCTCCTTTCTTTTTCATCTATAATGTGATCTCTTGTGACAATTTATTGTTTGCCTTCAGTAAAGTCAAAAGAACTTTTGTCTTTGTTTTTGTCTTGCATGACATGAGAATACATCTTTCTGTCCCAACCTTAATGGCTTCCATAATAATGCTTGTTGGCCCACATGAATTCTCTATTTGATCTCCATAACATCTATTTCCTTTTTGATCATGTGTAACACATAAACTGTCTCCCCACTTTGACCCTAGTGGGCAGAAACATGTCCCCTATGTCAGTGACCTAAAAGCCCACCATCCTATGTGATGTGTGGCTATCCAATAGGGTCAAGGTGAGAGGGACCTAACAATACTCTGGATTGCTCTCTCATTATTTAAGAGATGCATAATTGAACTTGATGCATCTTTTGAATCTGATAATGAAAGTTGATCAACTAGTGTGATTCCATATTGATTTAATGCATTAATAACATGTATATCTTTGATCAAGTTGCTCAATTTCCTTTTCCTTTCAAAGCATGTTGAGCTCTACCCTCGTGGGTGCCACATTACCCCACATGTATTTAATCTGAATCACAATAGTAACTAGACTTGTCCTAAATCTGCACATGAAGCAAACAAGTTAGAAAAATAGATGCATATTTTGGATGTGTTTGATGACTTCATTGTTTTCCAAGACATCCAAGGTTTGCATGCTTATTTAATGCACTTATGTATCAATTTATACATGTATAGGTATTTGTGTATGTAAGAATTGAGATCTTTCATTGCTTAGAGGATTGCTCTAATATCATCATTTTTCTAGATGCAGGAGCTAGGAGCACTACAGAGCTAGGTAGGACACAAGTAGCTTGGGGCAGGAACAACATGGCAAGAGGGAAACTTTACAACTAGTCATTCTTAGGCAATGGCTGGTTTCCGTTCTTATATGAAAATTTTGTTTTTACTTATTCATGTATAAATTGTTTCTTCATTTTCATTGAATAGGTAAAGTTAGTCCCTTGGCTTGTGAGGGACATGTATACTTCATGATTATCAATAAAAGATTATATTTGTATACATATGATTCTCTTTTATCATTTGATGTAATTGCAACATTGGAATGAAAAAAAAATGTTATTTGTTTCATTTGACAATTTTTTTCCATGCATATTAAACCTAACAAACATATGGTTTATCTTTTATATGCTTAAATGAACAACACAAAAGAATAAACACTAAACTTGATTTCAGCTGAATGCTAAAAATTAGGTAACACAAATAGCATGACATATGTGAAGAAAGGTCATCATGAAGGGAATATTTTATGTTAGAAGACCAAAAAATGCAAGTTGCATGAACCAATGAGAAGATTGAATACTTCTTCAGGAAGCAAAGGCAATTACAAATCAACGAAAAAAGAATGGATCTAGGTGTCAGCTGCAGATGTAGTTTTAGGGTTTATCCTTCTATATTTCTTTCTTCTTCTCAATTGTAAGCCTGGGTTGCACATTTTGGTTTTCATGGGAACACTTTTGTAACAGGGTTCATGTGTATAATGCTAGTTTTTTAAGTTTCTGAAGTGGTCTGAGTTTTGTAAGGAAGAATGTAATTATAGTATAGTCATAGTTGAATGTAAATGGCATAATATTTTGAACTGGTTGTCTCCATTGTTCACATTGCATAAATTTTGAATATGAGTAATAAAAGATTGTTATTATTCAGCTTCTTGTCTTTCCTTATATGTTTTTCTGATGTTATCACTCTCAATCAAAGAATGATTTAATTTGTAGTAGCACAAATGTAGGTTTATGTAGTGTGCTAGGATTTCTAAGTATGGATAGTTTAGTTGTTGGTATCAATGGTGTAATGCATCATCTAATAGGAATAATTATGACATAATGAATGTTGTGTTAGGTTTTAAATTACATGGTTTTGATGACTCCACCTTGGGATATGGAATTGTTCTCTTAGTGTTGCAGTTTCTTGAGACTGTTTGTGAGCAACTACAATTTTGAAATCAAATTTTCTTATCAATCTCATTTTAATTATGTGAGGAGTTTAATGAATCACATCTCTCATGTTTAAATTAGGCATTACTATAGAGGTCAGCCAAGCCTTTATGGTTTTTCATCTATTAATTATCTAAAGGAGAATCATCTATTTACAGTATACTGGGTACTTTGGCACACAAGAGTATCCATAAGCATATTGTTGGGGAAACCCATCTTGGTTTAATAGAGCCAAAAGTGTAGAAGTTTTTATCCTTTTTGACTAAATCTTGTTCGTTAGCCAAATCCATCTATGAGTCTGAATATGAGAAAGTGGCTATTCTTTAGGACTCATTGAACCTGTTGATTTGGAAACCAACACACCAATTGGCATCATATCCAAGTTCCTCTAAAGAATTTTAACCACTTGAAGAAAAGATCTAGGATGGCACATGATGGGGCTTACAAAGGTCTTAAGTTTGATGGGGAAAATTACACCTTTTGGAAGTTGAGAATGGAAGGTCATCTAAACTCTCTTGGGTTTGGTGTTTAGCTATTTGTCAATGATGGTTATACTACTCCTGTTGCTCCTCCAATAGACCTAGTTGAGATCTGATTATATGAGAGCAATGCCAAAGTCAAGAATGTTATGTTGTGGTGGTTAGCTAATTCAAAATTTTTGAAGGTGATGAATTGCAATTTTGCTAAGGATGTCTAGGGAAAACTTAGCAGAATCTATGAAGGAGATGATAAAGTAAAGCAAGCCATTTCAAGAGTAGGTTTGAGACCCTGAGGATGACAGAGAATGAAGATATTGCTAGTTATATGCTCCTAGTGGATGAAGTTGTCATTGACATTAGAGGTCTTGGTGGAGAAGTGAAAGAATATGAGATTTTGAAGAAGGTTTTGATTTATCTCCCTAAATCTTATAGTCAAAAGGTATATGCTATCAAAGAATCTGAGGACTTGGATCAGTATTTAGTAGATGAAATGTTTGGTGCCCTCATAGCCTTTGAAATGAGAGAATTTGACAAAGATGTTCTAAAGAAGGAAGCAATATTCAAAACTAGTAAAAAGATAGATGGTGAGGTGGCTGATTAGAATGATGACCATGGAAAGGAGATAGAGGGAGTGTGAGAGAGGTTTGTTGATGATGTTTTCTACACAAAAACAACTCAGACAAGATACAAGTATCCTATCTCTCTTGAAAGGTAAATCTCTATCAACAAGCCTCAAGAGATAACCCCAAGGTCTCTAATGTCAAGTCTTGACAATGCATAAACAACTCAGTGATAAATGTGAAAATGTTGGTAATCACAAAGGGGCCTGACTACAAGCAAATACTAAATCTTTAATTTATCAAATCTAGCAATATGATGATACTTCAATCCTAAATCTAACTAAAATGATAAAATAAATAACAAAAGATAAGGGTTTAAGGGGGAACTCCCAAGATTAAAACTACTCCTAAGATTAACAATGCAAATGACAAACACTTGAAATGGACCAATCCCTCAGAAATTGATTTCTACTTGACCTAGATGGATCTGAAATCTTATAGAAATAGTGCAATCATCTAAGGCATTAAATATTTTCAGATCATGAACATTCATTCAAAACAACCCTATTGCAATTGAAATGAATAAAACTTCACAATTGAACTAAGCTTAATGAATATAAAAATCCAGGCTAACTTTGCAAAGTAACTAACAATCAGTTGGTTAAAAGTATGGACCAGAGATTGATGTAACACTTCAAGTACTAAATCATAAACACTATCAATTTATCTAACATTAAATCTAACACATCTATCAAATAACTTAAGCAATTCCAAAGATAGAATCACAAGAGCCATGCCAGATAAAATTCAACAAAAGAAGGCACCAAATCACAATGTCTTCACTTGCATTAAATTACCCAAAGGAGCAACAATTCAAGTATTTTGTTACAACACTTGCTTGCTTGAAAACAAAACTAACTCCTAACTCTAGCTCTTGCTATACTGCTTAATTCATTCCAAGAAAAACTATCTATCTAGCCCTTACAAATGAGGTAGAATTCCATATTAATAGAAACCCCCAAGATGTGTCGGCCTAGCTAGGGTTTACAATAATAATAAAAAAATAGCCACAAACAAGTCAGCCAAGAGGAAATCAAAATAAACATGGTAGTCATTAAATGCAAGTATTCCCTCCAGGTCGGCCTGGGGTCTTCAACATAATTCAGTCCAATGCATGCAAAATAATAGGGAAGCACAAATTCTAATGTAGCCTTGCATTAATTGCTTTCCCCTTTGTCTTTATTTCGCTTCACCCTATCATGTACCATCAAAAGTACTTTTTCCAAGTTGGCTATAGGTGGGAGAGGTAAAAACTTAATTCTCTTCTCGATGGATTTAATATTTTCCCTTGATTGCTCCACTGACTTATCCCACTCAACCTTACTAGATTGATATTTCTTAATAACTGCAATTTAAGTGGCTGCATCATCCAACTAATGTTCAGTAGCTGAATCTTCATGGATTGGAGAATATACATCTCACCACCATTTTCTCAACTGTTCTAAGTTCAAATGCTTCGGTGCAAACTTCTTTCTCCCTGTCATCACCTCAAAGAAATAAATGCATCTATCATAGATATCGGTTAGGGTATCCTCAATTTTCCTCCTCTACTTATATATCTTATTCATAACCTTTTGCCTTATTTTCAGAGCTTCAAACCATTCCCAAGGTTCTGCAGCTCTAGAGGAAGGGAGAATTCCATCACTCACCAACTTATCCTCATTGTATTCCATGATGGTCTTGGTTTTCTACAACAGGATATCTACATCCTCTTTTTCTTGATCCAATACATCTTTCAACCAACTTATTGACCTCATTGCATCTCCTCTAGTTGAAAGGATTTCCTTGATAGCATTATCTCCCTTAGTTTGCACCCCTTCTAACCATTTCACTATGGAAAGAGTAGTGGCCTTCATTCTTTCCAGCTCTGTTATGGTTTCTTGTGGCAGGAAACTCACAACAGAAGATGAAGAGCTAATAGATTGCAAGGACTTCATCAAGTCTTGCAAGTACTTCTTTAATTTCTCATTCTCCTTCTTCATCTCTTGCTTAGTCTACACTTCTTTCCTCAACCTACCCAAGATTACTGCACTAGATCCTTCATATTCTTCAATGTCCTACTCCATGGAAGTAGGCCTAGGTTGATGGTTTGCACATTATAATCACTCCTAGTTACATCATCCTTGTTCTTATCAGGGGCCAGAGTAGCAATGTGCACCACCCAGTTATTTTTTTCATCTCTTTCAATCTTGGAAATGACCTTGGCCTTCTTCTTTCCTTTACCCTTTCCTATGTTCACCAATAGCTCATCCCAATTGGGAGGGGTGTCATCCACAATGATCTGTTTGCTCTTTAACTCCTTATCTAGCCAACCTGGAACAATGGATTCAGTCTACATTTTACTCTGCCCAACCTCATCTGACAGATCCCTAGGTGCATCCTCATTCAAATTCTGTTTCTCAAGAATCTCCCCAGCCTTATCTTCTTTTTCTCCAGTATGCTCTTCTCTATGCACAGGTGATGGAGTCCTAACTGGAATTTCTTCTCTTGGAGGGGGTCTATCCTCCTCACTTCTAGTAGGTGGATCATCATATGTAACCAAGGGAGACTGCAACACCCTCTCCATTTCTACCTCAACACCAAAGAGCTCTCCCTCTTGAAATTCTTCTCCTTCTGTATCTAGACGATTCTCAACTTCCTTGGATTCACCTAGTTCCTCATGAGCTTCATGGGAAGAAGGGATATCATCATGTTGTTTTGCATGAGGAGTAACCAGAGGAGGATCCCTCTTTGGCACACTGTCCTTAGGAGAAGTATTTCTTGACCTCCTTGTATATACTTGTGTCCTTTCTCCTGAGCTCTCCACATTTACCACAGGTGGGTTAACTTCTTCTCCACCCTTGGAGCTTACCTTTTCCTTTTGTGACAGTCTTACGATTCTTCTGCTCTTGGGCACATAAGCACTAACCTCGGGATCTTACTTTTCAACTTCCTCTTTTCTAGGCTTCTTAGCCTTTGAAGTGTTCCCCCTTTTCTTAGCAATAGGTTTTCTTTGTTTTTCTCTTTCTCGAGCTTCCTCTACTTGAACATCTTTAATTTTGATTTTAAAAGGAGAGCTCACCTTGACCTTACCCTTGGGATCCTGCTCAACTGACTCCTCAGAAGTAGAATGAGACTCTAAGTCTCCCATTAGATCATAGGTGCATTGCACACCTTCATTCTCCAATTCCCATATCTTATGCTTCAACCACAACTTTGTATACTTAATAAATGGATTCATTAACTGCTCTAACTCTATTTTTTTCTTCTTCCAACCAATCTATTTCACCAATTGGTCTATCCTTTACTGCCTCATAAGCATGGCCCTAAATCAAATCTCCATCATCTTCAACCTAATCTAGAACTTCCTTCACATTATATAATCAGACTAAATCTATGGGTAGCCGGGAAAACTTCTTCTTTCTTACCTCATACTCATCATTGTAGTTAGCCCAATAGTCTTCCAAATCATCCTTGTGGCTATACTCTCTACTAGCTTTCTTTTGTACTTTGCAAGTTCTGTCAAACCCGGGCCTCTTGGAATGGAAGGATAACCCAAGATTACTCATCTCTTCCTTAGAAGCACTGGCCAAATGAATAGGACATGCCTCACTAGTTCCTATCCTCAAAGGGAAGTCCCCACCAAATCTAGCCTTATGTTTATCTTTCTTCACGATGGCATCAAAGTCACCTATTTGTCTTGTGACCTCCAGGAGTATGATATGATCAATTAGATACCTTGGAAGTCAATATGGAGCCCTTTGACAGCCATGAATCCTTATGTACAAGAAGGTGGGAAAGTTTATGAACCAAGCCCCATATCTCTTGATTAGCTCCTTGGCCTGATCAGAAATCCTCACATGCTTTGCACCTTGGAGTAACCTAGTGATGTACATTGTGAATGTATCATTCACCCTTCTGTAGCTCGAGTTACCCAAATGTAGTTGTGGATAAACCTCATAGATCACATCCTGCCCAAAAATTCCTCTAGTACTTATCCCCTTAAATGGATGGAATCTTGCAAGCGCATAGACCAAGTAGGAAGTCATTGTGAAGGTCTTGGTTTGTAGGACATTACACAGTTTCTCATGAATCATAGCACTTATAACACCTGCCCAATGATAATTAGCATTCTGCTCCATCCTTGTAATGACCTAGAACATCTAGCCCTCAAACACACTGACACTCTTCAATCCTACCACTCTAGTAAGAAGGGTGATATCATCATAATATTCCTTCTTGAACTTTTCTTTGAATAGCTATTTGGGCAACTTGGAATAGTGATACTTGGGCTTCTCCAACCAAGAATTGATAAATTTTTGGGCTTTGATGGTATCTTCTTCATAGAATTTCCTTGCCATATCCATATCAAAAGCCACCACATGAGACCTGTCAGGCGTGTCAAAGGTCTGGGCAATAGACACCATATTCAAATTTGCTACAATCCTCCCTTGGGGACCAACTATCCTCTAGGTACCTCTATCATAGTGCTTGGCACATTCAAGAACCAACTCATAACATTGCACTATAGAAGGGAATCTAGCTACATGTGCCAACCCTAATTCCAAAGTTTTAGCTAGTAAAGGAAGGTTTTGTGCTACCATTCTAGCCCTAAACTCCTCATAGTCCCATAGTCCAACATTTGTGTCAATCACTTCTGACTAGATGGAAGTAATCTTACTCTTGATGCCCATCTTAATCCTTTTTGCTTTAGACACAGAAGACCCTTTTGAACTTGGATCCACCATTCTACCCTTGGTTCCACTTGCCACTACCTTACTTGACTCAACCTACACTCACAAAGAAACCATAATAAAAATTGCATGAAACTAAGGTTAATCAATCAAAAACAATATATTCATCCTTAAAATAAGTCCCAAGACAAGTAAAATGCCTTTAAATTTCATAATCATCTTAAAGTTTGGGTTTTCAGTCCCTCTGCAAAATCCAAGCTAGAGAGGAATTCCAGAAAATTCTTAGCCAGGCGGATTCTAGCGGCACAATCATGAAAAACACCCATTAGTCACTTAATCGATTATTGTTAACCAAGAAGTAGCATGAAACATATTAAAATAGCTAACATTAATCATAGAATGTATAATCATTCATCAATAAACCATTCTTATCCCATAATCCTTCATTTTCAGCAAAGTTTCAAAAAATTCTGCTTGGGACGAAATTCTGCAAAAGAAATGATAGTTATTAAATTCTAGAAAATGGCAGGACAAAGGATTTTCAGAGAAATGCGGATAGAACGAAAAATCCACAGGGAAGATGAAACTCCAGAAAACTACAAATTTTGGGAAAACAAGGAGAAAATGAAATGTTAGGGAATTCTTGCAGAAGAGGAATTCTGCGAAGACCTTGAAATGCCGAATACCATCGTTTTCTCACAACTTCACTCAAATTGATCGAATGATCACAAATTTGAGGACCTTGGTCATGGAACTAGTTTCACTTGAACCTCCTATAGATAATCTTTAAATTTGAGGCTCACCTGAAAGAAAATCAAGAGGGAATGGTGATGCCCTAGGCATAAAATCGTAAAAATTTTCCATTAAAAACATAGGGCAAGCTTGGGGTTTAGGTTAACTCAACCACTAGGATTCACAAAGGCTCCTTATGACCCACAAACAAGCCACCTCATGATGCAAATGAAAAAATGAGCTCGAAACTCATTTGAGGAAATCATAAAGCAAACAATGTCAAGCAACCCTAGGCATGAAATGCCCAAACATATAGGAATTCGAACTCCAAGCAAATCTATAACACCAAAGGACCACTCACATCCATCAATCAAAAGCAAGGTAACATGTACATACCATTTGATGAAGTGGAAATCAATTTAAGCAATAACAAATGACAGTTTAGTGGTGCTCAACAAAGAAAAGCAACGATAATGCCTAGGAAATCACCATCAAATCAAACAATTTGCAAACCCAACGCTCCAAATCAATTCAAAAACCTCAAGATTAAGCCCCTCAACTCAATTGAACGTAGATGATGAAGCATAATGGCATAAGATTCTCCAAAAATCAATTAAATACCATCCATCACAAATCGTACAAGAAGCATTAATGCAGGCAACAGGACAGCCTAAAACCAAAATCCGGGAACCCAACGAGACAACGGTCATTCAGAAGAGTTCAGCCACTACGGAATTCCATGAAGACCAAAAATTTTTGAATCATGGCATAAAGTAAATAGGACCAGACTTCGAGAGGATCCAGGGAATTCTGCTAAGAGCAGATTTTCTCGACCGTAGTGAAAAACCCGAGATAAGTTCAAAACTTAAGATTTTCAATGAATACCCTAAAGGGGATCACCAAAGCAAGAAATACAAACACTTAAGCTCATTCCAAGGCAAGGTAAATCCTCAAAATCAAAGGGTCAAAACACCAAGAACGAAATTGAAAGAGGGTCCCTGCTTTCAGCGAGGCATGTGTGCGAAAACTGCACAACACTGTTGAAGTGAGAGAGAGTTTTCTAGGTATGGTGGGAGTGAGACTTGAGAGAGAGAGAGAGCTATCTAGTTAGGGTGGGGGGAGAGACCTGAGAGAGGGAGAGGGGTTGGGAGGGATATTTTTAGGGAGATACCTGAGAGAGAGGGAGTGGGAGACACCTAAGAGAGATCTAAGAGAGAGATAGCTAAGGGAGAGAGAGAAAGATAAAGACCTGAGAGAGGGATTTGGAGTGAGAGAGAGAGAGAAAATTTTGAGAGGGAGAGAGAGAGGAAGTGTGAGAGGGGTTTAAAGTGAGATAGATTTATCTAGGTAGGGTGGGAGGGGGTGAGACCTGAGAGAGAGACAAAACTATTAGAGAAAGAGAGTTATCTAGTTAGGATGGGAGGGAGAGACCTAAGAGAGGGAGAGGGGGAGTGAGGGATATTTTGAGGGAGGGACCTGAGAGAGAGGGAGTGTGAGAGAGGGGGTTGGAGTGAGAGAGATAAGTCTAGGTAGGGTGGGAGGGAGTGATACTTGAGAGATACTTGAGAGGGAGAGATAGATTTATCTAGTTAGGGTGAGGGGGAGAGGCCTAAGAGAGGGAGAGGGGTTGGGAGGGATATTTTGAGGGAGAGACCTGAGAGAGAGGGAGTGTGAGAGAGGGGTTATGAGTGAGAGAGAGTTTTCTAGGTAGGGTGGGAGGTATTGGGACCTAAGAGAGAGAGAGTGTGGGTGACACTTGAGAGAGATACTTGAGAGGGAGAGAGAGGGAGTGGGAGAGACTTAAGAGAGAGAACCTTCTAAGGGAGAGAGAGTTATCTAGTTAGGGTGGGATGGAGAGACTTGAGAAAGGGAGAAGGGGTGTGAGAGATCATAGAGACAGAGGGTGAGAGGGATAGAGAAAGGGAGAGAGATTTGTCTAGTTAGGGTGGGAGGGAGAGACTTGAGAGAGGGAGACGGGGTGTGAGAGATCCAAGAGATAGAGGGTGGAAGGGATAGAGAAAAGGAGAGACTTGAGAGAGAGGGGGTGGGAGGGATAGAGAGAGAGGGAGAGACTTGAGAGAGAAGGGGGAAGAGACTTGAGAGGGGAGGTTATCTTATAAATTAAACCCTCAACCCTATACCTTAAACCCCAAGGATGGAAGACAAGATAGAGAGTGTAGGAGAGACCTAGAGAGGGTTGAGAGATCTAATGAGTGTGTATTGGTTAAGAGTGAAGGAGACAAAGAGTGAGTGAAGGTAAAACCTCAACTATCCATTGACAATCATAAATAGTGAACTCTAAACGTTATCAAAGTAGTGGAGAGAGACACAAGGAGAGAGACACAAAGAGAAAGAAAATTTAGTTTTTTTTTAATGCAACTCATTTGGTGCTCTCCAAATAGCACATCCCATTTTAAGAGCACCAAATTTGGTGCTTTCCAAATGAGTTGCTTATGGACATGATTTTCTCAAGAGGGTACCAAATTTTCATATATTTTTGGTTGTGCTAACTATCACATTTTCATGTTTTTCAATGCAAGTTTATAAAAAATTGTGATGATGTTAGGCTCTCTCTTAGCTATCTAGATATATAATTTTTTTAATGTTTTGATTATGTTAAGGTTTTCATCCATAACTTCTCTTGCTATTGCCTCATTTTTTATCAAAACCCAACATGTGCTAGTTTTAGGATAGATTTTTACTCGTTCATTGAATCTTGAAACAAATTACATTTTTTTAAACTAGAATCCATTCTACACATGATGAAAAAAAAGAATCAATTTTTGATTAGTTTTAAAAAAGACTAGGGGGGAGCACGCTCAAATTTCAGCTTTTCAAGATGTGTCCACTTCAGAAATTCATAAAATATTATATATTCATTAAAAAAATGGCTGAAAGAATTAGGATAAACTACATGGTGTCAACTAATTTATCACCATTTAGATTTTTGAAATTCTAAAAAAAAAATAATGAAAAAGGGGGGGCCTCAGATGCTATGCTACTTTTTTTATAAAAATAGGACTTGTTCCCTCCCCCCATTTTTGAAACGGGCTTAATCTTCATTATTTTCACAAAAAAAAAGCTTACAAACTAGACTCAGAGCACTTCAACTCTTGTTCTTTCCACATCGTCAAATTTTGAGCATAACTATCTTCATTTTCTCATGCACATCATATTTTGCTAATTTAACAAAAAAGTGGCATCTTAAGAGCCATTTTTGTGTCACACCTTGGTGCATTTACCCTCACACCTATTCAACAACCCCATTCATAAATAATTAATAATCTAATAGTATTAGACTATAATTACTTTTAATGAGATAAGTGGGCAGGTGCAAAAAGATGAGGGGGCAATTTGTGGCCAAATTTTTAAAAAAAGTTTTGAAAGTTCATAACATGAGTGCGTTATAATGTGCTCACATTATGGCTTGGTTTTTCGAGCCTATAATGTGAGCGCATTATAACACAGTCACGTTATGAGGCATTAAAAGAAAAACAAAAAGGAATTCAAAATCATTTTCATTGTGACTGTGTTTTCTTTTTGCTCGTGGCCAAAGCCCTTCATTTCCATGCTCGCATTCTGGGAGGAGTCATCTTGCAATTTTTTTCATCAAATTGTTGTTGTTTTGTTGCCAGGATGCTGCCACGTCAACGGGGAGGTCTAAGCTGTAAGGATTGTTTATTTTTTATTGTGAATTTGTTAGTTTTAGGTTGTTTTTGATATTTATTTGTTAAATTTGTAGGAGATGTTAATGAACCTGCAAACCCTCTTCAAAACCCTCCTAAAAATCCTCAACAAGCAAAGCAAAAAAATCGTTAAGTTCAACAATCTCCTCTACCAACCCCTCAACATCATCCTAGCACTTAGCAAAATTTAATGAGTGAAACTGAAAACAATAAAAAAAAAATTAAGGATTTCATCACGAGGTTGAAAAATCCAAATGGTTCAACCATGGAAAGAAAAACACTTGCAAATTCACTAAAAGAAAAGTTAGAACATGTAGATTCAATCAACAAACAATTAATTGGTTGGCAAGATAGGAGGCAGGCAGCTAGGAATTATTATTGGGATAAATTATCATATAAAGATGTAAAAGATCTAAAAAATTACAAAATTTGATTTGTGCTCATTATTCACTGACCCACGCACAAATGCAAACCTTAGCCTTAATGTGAAGAGGTTTCATATCCATTGGTGCCACCACCAACAGATTAGGACCTCTTTTTGGGATAGGTGGTACATGGTTTTTGACTACCCACCATTCAACAATTGTAAAAGTATTTTAATATTTCCTAAGGAAACTATATTGTAAGTTCATCTTGAACAAAATCCTGAATTATTTTGATATGAGAGATTTCTAGGGGAGAGGTGGGGGTTCAGCTCAAGATATACTTGATGCACATCAAGATCCTAGGCAGCAAGCAAGATGACCTCTCACTAGGTTTCCTCATGAGCACATCACTATCCCTTCCATCACGAAGGAGAGTGTCGAGGTAGACACTTTGTAGGCCATCATCACTTTTACCTAGAGTGTCATCTAGCATGCCAACCCTATACTACAGTGCCATCCAGGGGAGTCTTCAAGTGGTCGGCTTCAATCCCATTTGTGTCAGGCTTGTGGGGCAACTTGTTCATATGACCCCATTGACACTCAAGAGGCTGCTACGTAGGATACATCTACAACTATGGAAATGGCGAGGGCAACTAACATTTTGAATGAGGCCTATGGAATCGATACTCATGTAAATTTTAGCATATTCATTGAATTTAATTTATTAAATTTTAATTTTGAAATGCAAGATTAACTAATTTAGTTTTATGATTTTAATAAAATCTTAGGGTCATAGTGTTGATATTGGATACACCGGCCCTACACCCGCTTATTTCTCCACTACATCTACCGTTGAGGTATGTAAATAATAATAAAATATAAATTTATTAAATGTTAATATCATTGTTTTATGAATGGTATTCTAATTTGTGATTTTGGATGTTGAATAGGCTAATATTGGAGGTTTTGAGGGAACACCTCCCAATGCCAATGGATTTAGACAAACCTACACACAGGTAATAGAATAAAGAGTTTAACTAATGAATTGTACTTAATAGATTTGTGTAGTTTATATTCATATCGTTAATTACATTAGATTGCACATCTTTCAAACTCAAAGCATTACTTCACATTCCATAACTAATAACTAGATGTTGATAGATGACAAAATTTCAACTACAATATAGTTGTTTAGAAATTCATCATAAGCGGTGTTGTAATTACTTCACACATCATAAGTAATAAGTAGGAGTATCTTCCAATTGCATTTTCTTGCCATGGAATTCCATGAAACCACTTTTTACTAAGGCATTCTTTCAAACAGTTCATTTCCTTGTCTATGCTATGTATGCTTGGAAGAAATATATGAAAGAATAATAGTAAGCAATAGCATATACAAGGCAATGAGTTTGAAAAAAATCCTCAAAGAAATGCAGTCTCATTCAAACAACTCACCTCCTTTTCTATGCTACCACATTTTCCATACATTTCTACAAAAGCATTTTATCAAACAATTCATTTGCTCACTACTATGGCTAAAAGCTTAAAAATGGTTCTTTCCAAAAAACTATGGATTCTTGGAAAAAATCTATCAAAGCATAATAGTAAGAAATAGCATAGAAAAGGCAGTGATTAGTCTAAAAAAATGTCTTAAATAAATGAGGTTGCATGGTGACGGAATGCTATTCCATCACCATGAGACCACATTTCTTCAAGGAATTTCTTCAAAATACTCACCACCTTTTCTATGGTACTAGATTTTCCATACATGTGTACCAAAGAATTTTATCAAAGTACTCACTTCCTTGCTACTATGGCTAAAATCCTAAAATAGGTGCTTTCCAACAAACTATGGATGCTTAGAAAAAATCTATCAAAGCATAATAGTAAGCAATACCATAGTCAAGGCAATGAGTAGTATGAAAAAATTCCTTCAAGAAATTTGGTCTCATGGTGATCGAATGCCATTCCATCACCATGAGACAACATTTCTCTGAGGTATTTTTTCAAACAACTCAATACTTGAAGAATAAAAACCAACCCATTAGCCAAAATTCCCCTCCAAATTCTTTTCAAGGTCCTCATCCTCAATTTTCCAATCCATGGAACCTTCCACCTTTTATTCCACTTGTTCATGTCCCCACCCTTCCCTCTTCATGTCATGATCATCCTCCATATCATAACCAAGACCACACTATACCATCCACCCCATCCCAACATAATACCATAGAGAAGGCAATGAAATGTTTGAAAAAATGCCTCAAACAAATATAGTCTTATGGTGATGGAATGCCATGACACATTTGTTTATAATGGAATTCCATCACCAGGAGACCCCATTTCTTTGAGGCATTTTTTCAAAAAATTTGTTGCCTTCTCTGTGCCACCACAATTATCATACATGTCTATGAAAGCATTTTATCAAATAGTTCACTACCTTACTGCTATGGATAAAAGCCTAAAAACACATGCTTTCAAACAAGATATGGATAGGGAAAATAGTAAGCATGATAGTCAGAAATATATAGTTTAATAAGTACTCAAAATTTTGTTCATTATCTCGTATCTTATAAGCCATGATGTGGATCACTATTGTAGTTTTCATGATTGAATAATTTTTTGTTTTATTTTTAGATGTTGTAAGTGGATACACCTTTGAATGTTCATAGGGCAATGGAACTCGGTGTTTCATCTGATATAGACTCCACAATGGATTTGACATGGGAGGTATGTGGAAAATTACTAAGTTTCAATTTACATTTGTTGTTATAGATTTTAGTGAAAAAGAAAACCATTATTGATTTGTAGTTTAATTTCTCTTTGGATGGTTTATACAAGGCTTCAACATGCCTCAACATGGGCATTTGAATATTTCCCTCATGGAGAGTGATCATCAAATGGTGGTAAGTGATTATTTTGTTAAATATATCATTTTTTATAATGTAATTTCTATATATTAATATCTTTACTTCTTATTGTAACAGTTAATACTTGACCAAGAACTAAACCCTAGGAGGAGCACTAGAGCACTCCTCAACCACAGAATAAATGAGTGATATATGTATTTCCATTTGATCAACAAGCAAAGGGAAAGAGTTTATTTATAGAGTGTGGAGAGCAATAAATTTTGATTCCAAAGCCCTTTGTTGTATGCCTATATGGCATTTTTGTACATATTTTGTATTGGATATATTTGGAATTGTATGGCTATATAGAATTCTCGTAAGCCTATATGGTTATTTTGTATATATCTTATACTTATATGGACATATATTGATGTTTGCCTACATGGCTATTTGGTTAATACAAATCTTTTTTATCGATGGTGTCCTTATATATCTATTGTTCAATAGATATGAATTATGTATATTCAAGTGTATACTTTACAACTTACATGTATACTTTGTGACTTACGTGTATTCAAATGTATACTTTGCAACTCACGTGTTTTCATGCGTATACCTTGTACCCATGTATGTACTTTGTATTAATTTGTGTATACTATGTATTCATGTGTATACTTCAAGACTTATGTGTTTTTGAGTACTTGTGCTTCCCTTATTCACATGTATACTTATTAATTGGTTAGCCCTAGCATTTATCATTGTTGTCCTTCATGGTTTGTCTTGAATATTAATTGATTGATGCTAAACAACTTTATTAGTTGATGTTAAACAACTTCAATATTTCTAGGAATACTAGTAGAGTTACAAATTCCACAATTGCACAAATTGAAAAGAAAATATTAATTGTAAATAAATGCATTAATTATTAACTTGATAATTGACTAAGAATGAGTATGATATATATCAAGAGATGAGACTTCTAGAATGACAACAACCAACTAGAAAATAGGAAAAGCATTACCAATACTTTTAAAGCAATAATCCACCCAAAATTGCAATGGGAGAGAAGGCTTATTTAAGATCATTGAGCTCAATGTATTTCCTAATGCTCCCTTGTTCTTACATATCTCAATTTAGTTTAATTCAAATAGTTCCATGAAATTATTTATCTAAAAGAAAAAAACACATTTTCAATTGGTATTCCATGAGATGTTTCAAAAAAAGATTCCAATATATTTAATCTTTTGATTGGAACATCTCAATTAAGCAAATGATACATAATCTTCATGACACTTGCAAAACATAATATTCATAGTAGATGATAAGTAGTTAACTTATTGACACATTATCATACAAATATTTATCTTGAATAGTCTTTAAACATTTTCACAACATAATCCTCACAGTACAGAATAATAAATAAGAAATAGACTCAAGGGTGGAAAATTTATTTATCACACCAAATAATTAATGTACATGAGAGCATCACTTGTTTCTCTTAGACTCCAATTTTCAATCATAGCAAATCATTTCAAATGAAAATGGAAAAATTCTTAACAACCAAAGTTGTTAATTGAGGAAAAATAAAATGTTTTCAAGTTCCACTGGTATTGTAAGCAGTTACAATTGGTTGTATATTGTTGTAAGAGCAAGGAGGATAATTAAAAAACTTCTTGTGCTTGCTAGACTTGAGGATGATCATATGTTTTTTGTGTGGAAAACTCGAACTTCTCAATCATCGTGTGTATGTTTCTCTTTTTGATTGTTTTGCATGCCATCATAAGGGATTGATCTGGTTGAACGTAGATCAGAGCGATTTTGCATGTTTGGGTGTGAAAGAGGACAATTCCTAGCATAAACATACCTATTGAGATGCATTAGAGTAGTTTTTTTTGTCACACAAGTTGCATAATGAAAGTTGCACCACTTTTCAACTTTACATTGCTTGCATTTGACACTTTTTCCATCAAGTGAAAATTAAACACCATGAGGAAACAAATCAAAGATAACAAAAACTGAGAGAGGTTACTGTAGAGGGGACCAACGTGATCCTGTAAGATCATACAAATATTTTGTAAGAATCATGGTTTCTGAGTAATATCCCATCAAATATTGCTTCCCTTTTGCACTTTGGACCCTTAAGAGATTGATCTAGTTGAACATAGCTCAGAGCAATTCTGCATGTTTGGGTGAAAAAGAGGACTATTCCTAGTGTAAATTTAACCATCTAGAAATGTTGGAATAATCTATTTGCTCACACAAGTTGTAGAATGAAAGTTCACCACTTTGCAACTTTACACTACTTGCATTTGACACTTTTTCCATCGAGTGAAAATTGGACACCATGGGAAAACTACTCTGAGATAACAAAAACTAAGAGAGGTTATTGTAGAGGGTCCCAATGGAATATTGTAGCAAAAAGAGAGTTTGTAAGCATCACGATTTTTGAGTAATAGCCCGTCAAAGATCGTTTCCCTTTTTCATTTTGGACCCTTAAGGGATTGAGCCGATTGAACATAGCTCAGAGTGATTCTACATGTTTGGGTGTGAAAGAGGACCATGCCTAGTTTAAATGTACCCATCCGGACACATTAGAACAATCCATTTGGTCACACAAGTTGTAGAACAAAAGTTGCACCATTTTGCAGCTTTACATTGCTTGCATTTGACACTTTTTCCATCGAGTGAAAATTGGAAACCATGGGAAAATGACTCTAAAATAACAAAGACCGAGAGAGGTTATTATAGAGGGGGCCAATGCAATCCTATAGGATCAAATGGAGAGTTTTTAAGCATCATATTTTATGAGTAATAGCCCGTTAAAGATTGCTACCCTTTTGCACTTTGGACCCTTAAGGGATCGAGCCAGTTGAACATAGATCAAAGTGATTCCACATGTTTGGGTGTGATAGAGGACCATTCCTAGTATAATTGTACCCATCTAGATATGTTGGAAGAGTTCATTTGGTTGCACGAGTTGTAAAACAAAAGTTGCACCACTTTGCAACTTTACACTACTTGCATTTGACACCTTTTCCATTAAGAGAAAATTGGATACCATAGGAAAATGACCATGAGATAAAAAAAAAGAGAGGTTATTGTAGAGGAGCTAAACATGATCTCATAGGCTCAAATGAAGAGTTTGTAAGTGTCACGGATTCTGAGTAATAGTATGTCAAAGATTGTTGCCCTTTTGCACTTTGGACCCTTAAGGGACCAAGCCAATTGAATGTAGCTTGGAGCGATTCCGTGTGTTTGGGTGTGAAAGAGGACCATTCCTAGTGTAAACGTATCCATCTGGATACATAGGAATAGTCTGTTTGGTCACACGAGTTGCAGAACAAAAGTTGCACCACTTTGCAACTTTACATTGTTTGCATTTGACACTTTTTCCATCAAGTGAAAATTGGACACCACGGAAAAATGACTCCGAGATAACAAAAACCAAGAGAGGTTATTTTAGAGAGGCCAAATGTGATCCCAATGACTCAGATGAAATTCCTATAACTAACACGGTATTTGGGTAACATGTCATTAAAGATTGCTTCCCTTTTATAATTTGGACTGTTAAGGGATTATGTTGCATGAATTACAAATGTTTGAGGGTAGCAATAAGTTTCAAAATTTGAGTAAATCTCATTTGTAATGTTTATTTAAATAAATTGTATGCTATATTGATATTGATATAGATATATAATCATTAGGCTGATTTGTTTTAATAAATGAAGTTTTTATAATAATTTAATTAATTGGTGCTAGTTATGATAGGGAGAGAATAAAAGAAAGAAAATAATGTTTAGTAACCATCAATGGTTATTACACTCACTATATTAATAATATGATGTATACAATAAAATGAGATTTATTTGGCTATCATAATTCTTCTGTTTGTGCTACAATTGTCTAATATGCTTCATACACTGTTCTGAAACCCAAGTGCTTGTACTTGTAGGCATAATGCCTTAGGTACTCTGTTCTCACAAATATTTTACAATGTCATTCATACATTCGAGATTATCTTATAATGTGTACATCATAGGTGCTCATGATGAAGTTAACTTCAAATGAATAACTTGATATTCTTTCGCTAAGCTTCACACACTCTTTTATAATGGCTTCAAATCACAATTGAGATTTGTCAAGATCATCAAAATAAGGATGTTGCATTTCTTTTTTGGCCGAGATTCTCTCGCATGACTCATAAATCAGCATTTTCTACAAGGAGAAACCAATTAATTTTTAGTAGTTTACTTACAAATAGGAAAAGTAAAAGAAGAAAAAGAAAGATCATCCAAAATGGAAATGAAATGAAAATAGATGAAAGGAACTTACAAACAACAAATCCACACCATTTGGTTCCAAGTCAGGAACATCAAGGCATATATCTTGATGCTTCCATTAAGGATAGGCATGCCAGAATCTCAACTTAGTCCTCTTGGTTATACATCTTCATTGGGAGTTCCAAGATACCTATTGCACACAACACCTCTCATGAATAGAATAACTTGAAATTTGAGATGCTCTTATAATGTCTACATCATAGGTGCTCATGATAAGGTTAACTTCAAACGAATAAATTGAAATTCCCTCACTAAGCTTCACACACACTTTTATAATGGTTTAAAATCATAATTGAGATTTGTAAGGATCATCAAAATAAGGATGTTGCATTGCTTTTTTGGCTGAGATTCTCTTAGATTTCTTATAAATTAGTATTTTCTGCAAGGGGACACCAATCAATTTTTAGTAGGTTATTTACAAATAGGAAAAGTAAAAGAAGATGATATAAACATTAGATGATAGCATTGGCATCATACAAATTAATGTGCATGCAAGTATAAATTAATAAGAACCAATGTGCATACTTACAAATTAATCCAACAAACCATCTGGGTCTACTATACTCTTTATTGTGTCAAGTATTGCCTCATGGTTAGACTTACAGACCTTCCACAAGGTCTTGTTTAAAGGTCTACCCCCATATTTTGTCAAACAAACATCGGATTCCATGACAAGGTTCAAGTAATGAATAATCTTTCAATGTGTGTCAAAGTCCTAAAACAACCAATATTTAACACTCTTATGTGGGTACCTTCTAAGCCACGTTCCAGTAACAACAACTGAGCCTATCGGGTATTCGATGTTTTCTCCATCTATAATTTGGGCCTCCAATTTCTTCTTGGCCTCAACAAAAAAACACAAGTAATAGTCCATTCCCTCTTTATTTTCTTCATCTGCAAAACTGTACAAACATGTCCTGCATTGATATGTGCAACAAGTCTCTTGAAATTAGTCAACATTAAAAATACACTACAAAGTAAGATAACAATAGGAATTTCAAAAACTAAGAAAGTATATATAGAATTGGGTTGAACTAGATCTGATATGTGGTCAAAGTTGACCAATGAATCGATTTCTATTAGTTCCAATGTTATCAGAGGGCGATACATGTGAAGTGGGCTAAGATAACTAAATTACCATTTCTCAACCCACTCCTTTGACTCACAATTATCCCACACTTTCATTGTACATGAATAACAAAAGCATGCCATATTCTGTGTACTAATACTCCATGAACCTGTATCTGAGCTAAGGAAAGAGTGTAGCTCACTCGATCCTATTAGTGTACAACAATCCTCATATGGTGTAATGTTAGTATCATCCATCAACCAAAAAAATCTATGAATTGAAGATGTACCTTCATTACCTAGACCCATCAAAGCATTACACCACTCGATGATTGATTTTGCATCTGTCAACTTTGCCTTGTCTTTATACTTTAACTCTTCTCATGCTAATGTTCTTTTCACACATGCTCTTGCATCATCATGCTCCCCCTTTCCATGCCCAACCTCACAAAATTTCCACATATGTTGAACACCTATAATGACATGCATCCTGCTCAACAAGTAGAACATGCATGAGTTCTTGAATTGTGTTGCATATTTATCCAACCATATTAAATGTCGACCGTATGCTATGCCCCTCTAGGCCAAATCACTATAGAACATCTGGAAGCAATCTTGCATGAACTCTGGAGAATGTGTGCAATCATCACTAATATAAAAGTGATACTCCCTCAATACCTTCCTTTGGTCCCCTGTACTATCAATTGCATGAATGAATGCTATGTGCACAAATATTGAAACCTGTATGGAGTTGTAATATTGTGACTGCACCTCACGCTATAGTTGTAAAGTGTATTTCTCTACAAATTCGACCACTAAAATTACGTTTCCAACTAGAAAGGTGTCCTTGCATAGCTCGAATTACGTGTCTAGCCATCAGGCTTTATGGGTATGCCTTGCATACTCATACACTATATTGTCACGAAACATAGACATAAACTGATACAATGGAATCTTCTGAATAACCAAATCACACCTTTTTGCTTGATTACCATCTTTTGTAGCATATGCCACTATTTTATACTTCCCGAACTCTACTGGTTTTTGTCCCACCTCATTTGTGCTTTCCATATGTTGACATACTGGCATACTCTGCAAGCCACTATAATGCTAATATGAACCATCCAGGCATGTTTTCCTATAGAATATTTGGCCATCCTCTATTTCACATAATTTTTTTGATAAGAACTCTCTCAAAGATGTTAGTGGGGCTTGTATGCCACAATCCTACAAAACATCATTAGTATGCAAATCTAAACATATAGAATGGTAAACATCATAATGGTTAGAGAATTCAATATGTAGTCTACAAAAATAAGTAGTGCGTGTGTGATTTATCTTGACATAAAAAGGTTTAATCATTTCAAAATATCTTTGAAAAATACTAATTTGAGGATAATCCTATTGAAATTTAAAAAAAAAATGGGTTGTTGTATCCAAAAAATGCTTTGGATGTGGCTCACTGTTCTGACTACCGATTCTCCTTCTTACCACATCCCTTTGATTTGGAGATGGCCTTGTGTTATTCTTCCAATACTCTTCAATTAGTGTACTTAATGATTCAAATTTTTTTTTATCTTTTTGTGGTAGTCTCCCTGAGAATGCCCATAATTCATTTGAATCAGTGCCCTCAATTCTTTGCCGCCTTTGAACGACTCTTGATAATTTTTTTCTATTAATTATGAATTGTTCACTCATCTTTCTAAAGAGATGAGCTCTCTTTGTTTGACTAATTACCAAATTTGATGTACTGACACGTCGGGTGACATTACTATCCTTTGAGCTTGAGGTCTTACCCACATTGTCATAAGCATCCATTAGATTCTTGACAATAGTGTTTTCACTTGAAGCATTCGATGTTCTCAACCCAAGAGTCTTCATGATGTTTCTATACTTATACCTATTGGACATTGGGAACACTAAGAGGGGGGTGAATCTGTGTTCCATGATCTCTACTTTTAAAAAAGATCTAAAATAATAGAACTTCATTTATCATTTCCAACACATAGCAGATGAAAATATTCAAAACATGTAATCATATTAGTGAACACCATAACACCAGATATTTTTATGTGGAAACCCTGTTGGGGGACAAACCATGGTGGAGATCAATCCACAACTTTTACTTTGTTAAAAGTAAATAAAAGAGGGGAATGCACTTTCATTTAGGCACACTGCCTAGAGTTCACTGCTCAAAGAAAAAGAGGCTCATTGTCTTATAGATATAATAAAGTTTACAACAAGATTTGAACTAAGAATACAACATCAACCAATGCTAGGATTCAGTTCCACTGAATCTCAAAATTAAATTCCAGATCTCTTGACTAGATCACACTTCTACCCTACTATGCTTTTGCACTACACTACTTGACAAAAACTGTTACTAACAACTGATTTGCTCTTCTTCACTCTCTTCTTATAACAACATTATATCAACCACCACAATTTTTATATGTCACACACACACACATCCACATGCATACCATCCATCCAAAAATGATTTACGGATCTCCTTTATATACCCACTAACAAGAAATTCAAGAGTATGTCAGCCTCATAATAGGATATAATATTTTTCTTTTATGTTGGCTCACATCACTTAAGTGGAAGATACGTGTACCCACACAAGCTGGCTAGACTTTATTAGGGACCAAAAAATAAGTAATATCAAAACACACATTCCTCATAGATCCACAAAACATCATACGAAGCATGTTGGCCACAATGGAAAATAAGCCATGAATCGTGCTACCGAATCTCTTAACTCCAACTCTGACTTAATACAATATACAAAACTCATCAAATAATAGTGTAATTGTTAATAAAGATTTCTTGGAGGTCCACACCATGAAATAATGATCCAATACAGTGAGCGATATCATGTGCAGTTTCACTTGCGCAATCAGATGTCTTATTCTCCAAACTTACTATTGGTAGAAGTAATTCCAATACTATGGATCATATTACTGACTCTAGTTGCCATCAATGACAACACAAGTAGCCAAAAATTATCTCTCCAAGCCATATGCCAACAATACCCCGCATCATTCTCGCGGTCTCATTTAGCCTTTCAAAGAACAATTTCCAAATCTTATCAACATATCTTCTACAAGTGCATGTTGGAATCTTACCTCCCATGTGCTGCAAAATATCCTCATCAATATTAATCAAATACTTTGGATTTCTATGCAAAATTTTAGGTGGTGTTTTCCTAGGTACATACATATCAACATTAGGAATTTCATCAATATTTAAGTGAGGTGGGCTATATTGTGTACCTTCGATCGAGGGTAAAATAGATGACATACCTTAAGGTTCACATGAGGATGATGGTGTACCTTCTTCATCAAATTTGAGTGATGATGTACTCTCAACTTGAGATGTGGTGGATGGTGTCCAACCATATTCACTTGCGATAGATAGTTTCCCTCCATATTCACTTGTGGTAGATGGTGTCCCTCCATATTTGCTTGTGCTTAATGGTGTCCCTTCGTATTCACTTGCAGTAGAGGGTGTGTCTTCAACTACGGTATTTGAATCTGTCTTACCACAATTCTTTCACATTTGTGCCCTTTGTGTCACCAATTCCTTTTCTCTTTTTGATGGCTTAGGTTTCTCTTCAATTGGCTTGTTTTCTTCAATTGTATCCAATTTCTTCTTTTCACAATATCCCCTCACCTGTTCTCTCTCCTTTGCTTTATTGGTTTCACACTCTTCATCTATTAGTTTATTCCTTGTTTGTTTCCTTGGCATGGCAGATAATTTTACCTATAGCATGGTAATGAGATGAATATTAGTACATAAAAAATGAATCCATAAAAATAAATGAAATGTATGTCATTCAAAGCTTCATACAAAATACTTACAATCATCATGTAGAAGAGTATTTCTAGCGTAGACAAAGGTTACATGAATTTTTCTGATGGAATGCCTTAAAAAAATGTGGTAATGTGGCATGCCATGATTGCAAGATAGGCTCAAAATGGAAGCATGGGAAAGGCGTGTAGGGTTGACAAGGTAGGGGCAACATATGCCTCATAGAAATGGGTTCTCATGGTGATGTACATCATTGTGAGACCCCATTTCTATGAGGCATACACCGCCCCTACCTTGTCAACCCTACTACATTGGCAAGCTAATGGAGCACCACTAGCTTTCCAATGTGGTTGGGTTGGAAAGGTAAGGGTAGTGTATGCCTCATAGAAATGGGGACTCACGGTGATGTCCATGAGTCCCCATTTCTATGAGGCATACACTACCCCTACCTTGCCAACCCTACAACATTGGAAAGCCAGTGGAAAGCCATTGGATTTCCAATGTTGTAGGGTTGGCAAGGTAGAGGCAGCACCACTAGCTTTCCAATGTTGTAGGGTTGTCAAGGTAGGGGCAGTGTATGCCTCATAGAAATGGGGACTCATGTACATCGCCATGAGTCCCCATTTCTATGAGGCATATGCTGCCCCTACCTTGTCAACCCTACCGCATTGAAAAGCTAGTGGAGCACCACTAGCTTGCCAATGCACCACTAGCTTATACATCACCATGAGTCCCCATTTCCATGAGGCATACACTTACATCACCATGAGACCCCATTTCTATGAGGCATACACTACCCCTAACATCACTATGAGACCCCATTTCTATGAGGCATACACTTACATCACCATGAGACCCCATTTCTATGAGGCATACACTACCCCTAATCACCATGAGACCCCATTTCTATCAGGAATAGTTGCCCCTACCTTTCCAACCCTACCGCATTAGCAAGCTAGTGGTGCATTAGCAAGCTAGTGAAGCACATCACCGTGAGACCCCATTTCTATGAGTCATACGCTTACATCACCATGAGACCCCATTTCTATGAGGCATACACTACCCCTAATCACCATGAGACCCCATTTCTATGAGGAATAGCTACCCCTACCTTTCCAACCCTACCGCATTAGTAAGCTAGTAGTGCATTGGCAAGCTAGTGAAGCACATCACCATGAGACCCCATTTCTATGAGCTATATGCTAACCCTACCTTGTCAATCCTACCGCATTGGAAAGGTAGGGGTAGCATATGCCTTATAGAAATGGGGTCTCACAATGATGTTCATCATCGTGAGTCCCCATTTCTATGAGGCATACATTGGCAACATATGCCTCATAGAAATGGGGACTTACAGGGATGTACATCACTATGAATCCCCACTTCTATGAGGCATACATTTCCCCTACCTTGCCAACCCTACTACAATGGCAAGCTAGTGGTGCATTGGCAAGCTAGTGGAGTACCACTAGCTTGCTAATGCGGTAGGGTTGGAAAAGTAGGGGCAGTGTATGCCTCATATCTAAATGGGGTCTCACGGTGATGTACTGGGGTCTCATAGTGATGTACTCCACTAGCTTGCCAATGTGGTAGGGTTGGCAAGGTAGGGGCAATGTATGCCTCATAGAAATGGGGTCTCATGGTGATGTATCCATGAGACCCCATTTCTATGAGGCATACGCTGCCCATACCTTGCCAACCCTACTGCATTGGAAAGCTAGTCGTGCACACTAGCTTGCTAATGCACCACTAGCTTGCCAATGTAGGGTTGACAAGCTGGGGCAGTATGCCTCATAGAAATGGGGTCTCGATAGATGTATGCCTCATAGAAGGGTTTCATGGTGATATACATCACCATGAGACCCCATTTCTATGAGGCATACACCCCTACCTTACTAACCCTACTACATTGGAAAGCTAGTCCAATGGTCCACTAGCTTGCCAATGCGGTAGGGTTGGCAAGGTAGGGGCAACCTATGCCTCATAGAAATGGGGTCTCATAGTGATGTACATCACCATGAGACCCCATTTCTATGAGGCATATGCTGGTACATCACCGTGAGACCCCATTTCTATGAGGCATATGCTGGTACAACACCGTGAGACCTCATTTCTATGAGGCATACACTACCCCTACCTTGCCAACCCTACCGCATTGGGAATCTAGTCAAATGGTCCACTAGCTTTCCAATGTGGTAGGGTTGACAAGGTAGGGGCAGCGTATTCCTCATAGAAATGGGGTACCCCATTTCTATGAGGCATATTTTGCCCCTACCTTGTCAACCCTACAGCATTGGCAAGCTAGTGAGCTCACTAGCTTGTCAATGCTACCACATTTTGCATACATTTATATGAAAATATTATTGTCAATCAATTCAAATGCCTTGTCCATGCTTCCATTTTGAGCCATGATTGCAAGATAGGTTGCACCTTTCCCCAGGTTGCTAACTTAGAATTGAATAAAGAGTGTTGAAATAGTGGACTATAAGGGTTAGAATCCTTTGTAGGTAGACTAATCAAGGAAACATTTAAAATATATCACAACATAAGTGATGAGGTAAATTTAGAAATAGAGATGAAAACCAAAATATATTCAAAGATCTATCAATGAGGGAGGAGTATATTCCAATTTGTTAGAGACATTTATGGAGAATTTGGTAGCATAGACAAGGTAATCAGTTGCTTGGTATAACCATTTTACAAAATACCTCAATGAGATATGTCCTCATGGACTACAATGATTGTATAATATGTACAAAATTGATTTATTGAAAAGGATTTAGAAAATTTCAAGCATATGCAAATTGTAGGTGTAAAACCAAATTTAACTACATTTTCCAACATCCCCCATGCCTATACCAAAATGAAATCTTTAGAGAGTGGTATGCACATCCATAGTAAAGGATTGAGAAATGATGTATTATTTTACTTCCTTATAACTTATGTCATATATATGAGTATACAAAATTTGGAATCATACACAAGGTAATTCAATTGTTTAACAAAATGCCTCAAAGAGATGTGGTTTAAAAATGTAATTGGCAAGTGTAAAGAATTGTGTAATTTAAAATTTGCATTAACAAGCTAAGGTTATAATGACAAACAAACAATGATCAACATGGAATATGGAAAATAAAAAAAATGAAAGCAAGCCATAATAGAATGAAAGAAAATGTGTAAACAATTCACATACCTAAAAAACCAAAGTTTCAAAACCCAATTATGTAGCCTTTGCTTCTTTTTCAAACTCCTCAACAATTTGACTTTTTCAAAAGCTTGTTCCCCTACAAACTTCAATTGTATATCACTCTTGAATGGAATTCAAACTTGAATTGATATTATATGCCTTTCAACATGAAAACTCTACTATTTCATGCAAAGGTGGTGGAATGTGAAAACATTCATGCACACTTCACAACATCATAAAAAAGATTTTTTTTTTGTCAGAGCATGTGCAGAACTAGGAGAATATACATAATGTGGGCCTTGATATCATGAGTATATTGATTTTTTTATCATTTTTAGAGCAAGCCAAAACATGCTCGCATTATAACATGAGTGTGTTATGTCTTGCTAAAACAACAACCATATCTCTACTACTTAAAAAAATGCTCATGTTATGAGAAAATTGATTTTTTATAGGTTTATTTTCTCTCTTTTTGTCTACCCTCTACCCTCAACCCACAACCTTTAGTCCCTCTACCCTTAAACCCTCAACACTCTACCCTCAACCCTAAACCCTAAAATATATACCCTCAAACCCTAAACCATCTACCATAAACCCTAAAACCTTAAACTTTCTAACCTCTACCCTCAACCCTCATTCCTCAACCCTATACCCTCAACCCAATAACCTAAACCATCAACCCTATATGTCCTCAACCCTATACCTTCAATTCTCAATCATCTACCCTCTACCCTATAGATCTCTCCCACTCCCTTCCTCTCTCTCTCTCTCACTCACTGACTCCTATCTCTCTCCCTGTACCCTTAACCCTCTACACTCTACCATTAACACTTAAATCCTCTACCCTCTTCCCTTAAACCTTAAACCTTAAACCCTCTACCCTCTACCCTTAAACCCTTAAACCCTCTACCTTAAACCCTAAATCCTAAGACCTAAACCCTAAATCCTCTACCCTAAACCCTAAATTCTCAACCCTAAACACTT
>VDFB02000363.1:47927891-47971590 GCA_007258455.2 Sequoia sempervirens | reverse complement strand
CTCAACCCTCAACCCTCAACCCTTAATCCCTCTACCCTCAACCCAATACCCTCAACCCTCAACCCTAATCCCTCAACCGTTAAACCCTTAAATCCAAGAAAACTATCTACCCTAATCCCTAATCCCTTAACCCTTAATCCCTCAACCCTTAAACCCTAAACCCTCTTCCCTCTACCCTCAACCCTCAACCCTTAAACCCTAATCCCTCAACCCCTATACCCTCTACCCTATACATTGGACCCTTAACCCTAATCCCTCAACCCTATACCCTCAATCCTTTACCCTCAACCCTTAAACCCTAAACCCGTAAACCCTTTACCCTCTACCCTATATAGTAAACCCTCAACCCTCAATTCTCAACCCTCAACCCTTAATCCCTGAACCCTCAATCCTTAAACCCTCAACCCTCAACCCCTATACGCTCCACCCTTTATAGTCAACCCTCAACCTAATCCTTCAACCAAATACCCTCAAACCTATACCCTAAACCCTGTAACCCTTTAACCCTAAACCCTTAAACCTTCTACCCTATACCTTCAACCCAATACCCTCTATCCCCAACCCTCAACCCTTAAACCCTAATACCCTAAACCATCAACTCTATAGGTCCTCCACCCTAATCCCTAAACCCTATACCCTCAACCCCTATCCCTTTCTCTCTATCTATACATTTCACCTCTCTCTCCCTACCTCTCTCCTACCCTCTCTAGTTGTCTCTATCTACCCTCTCCCTCTTTCTATGTACCTCTCGTTCAATCAATCCCTACCACCCTCTCTCACTTCCTCTATCTATCTCTCTCTATCTCCCTCCCACTCTTTCCCACTCCCTCTCCCTCCCCCTCTCTCAAGTTTCTCCCTCCCACCCCCTTTCTCTCCCAAGTCTCTCCCTCTGGAAACCTATCTAGGTAACTCTCTCTCTCTCTCTCTATCTATCGCTCCCACACTACCTAGATAAGTCCCTCTCACTTCACCCCCTATATCTCTCCCTCTCTCAAGTCACTCCCTCCCACACTCTCTCCCTTTCTCAAGTCTCTCACTCTCACACTCCCTCTCTCTCCCACTCCCTCTCTCGCACTCCCTCTCACTACCTATCTCTCAAGTCTCTACCTTTGGAACCCTACCTACATAACTCTCTCTTTCTCTCCCTCTCCCTCTCTCCCCTCTCTCTCTCCCCCTCATTCTCTCTCTCTCCCTCTCTCTCAATTCTCTCTCTTAGCCCCCCTCTCTCTCTCCCTCTCCCTCTATCCCTCCGACCCTACCTAGCTAAGTCCCTCTCACTCCAACCTATTCTCTCCCACTCCCTCACTCTTAAAATCTCAATTCCACACCCTCTCCCTCTCTCAAGACTCTCTCTTACTACCTCTCTCTCTCCCCTCTCTCTTTCTCCCTCCCTCTAAAGACATACATAAATACTTACATACATGCAAGCATAATACATATGTACATACAATCCTACATGCATACAAGAATGCATGTACATTTTTAGATACAATCTTACATACATATAGGAATACATACAATAAACACACATTGATACATATATACATACATACAAGCATACATTCATACATACATACAAGCATGCATACATACATAAATACATGACATACAAGCATACATGTACATAAAACATACAAATATTTAAACATACATTCAATAGAGTAGCACTTAACATAAAGCAAGACATAACGCGAGCACATTATACCGTGCTCGTGTTATGTCTTGCTAGACATGTCCCTCACAAACACAAAAACCATGTCAAAACTAAGATATAACGTGAGCATGTTATATCTTGCTTTAGGAATCCCCAAGCCTTAGGCTTGGTATTTTCCTTGGAATACCAACTGAAAGGCTTGGAGGGCATTCCCAACGACCAAAAACATGTTTTTGCAAAGTCTACAATATTTCACATAATTGGGTTCATGCTCACCATCAGGATTGCACATGGTTCAATGTCACTGAACACCTGGGTAATGTTAGGTTCTCTCTTAGCTATCCACCAATGTAATTTTTTTCACTTTTTGGCAATATTAAGCCTTTCATCTATAATTTCTTTTGTTTATGTGTCTCTTTTTTGGCAAAAAATAGTGTTTGGTATTTTTTCATTATAAATTAACTATTCATCAAAATTTCAAATAAATTACATTTTTAGAAACTAGACTCCATTCTACAAATTAAAAAAAAAATCAATTAGTTTCCAAATTTTGTAGGGGTAGCACAACCAAAATTCTATTTTTTAGGAAGTGTCCACTTAGAAAACTAGTAAAAAATCAATTATTCATTAAAAAATTATCAGAAAAATTATGCATCAACTATATACTATTAGCTAATTTCTCACTGGAGCAATTTTAAAAATACTAAAAAAAAGTTCATCATGGTAGGGATGTACAAGAGTTTCTATGTTATGTTTTTTTGACAAAAACAACACCAATTTTTGTGCGTCCCTCTTTTGAACCCCTTATCTCATCCATTTTCAAAATAAATTAGTAGTTTAGAAAGTAGACTCAGAGCACTTTGATCCTTGTTTTTGTTCCATTTCAAAATTTTGAGTGTAACTATTCTCAATTTCATGTCCAAGGTCAGTATTTCCAAAGAAAAAAAGTGGCCACTTAAGCCCCATTTTTGGCCCCCCATCTTTTTGCACTTACCCATGCTTACTAAATCATATAATGTATAAGGTTTTATAATCTTGTATTAGAACAATATATAAATGTTATAAGGGGTAATGACCCCTTATAACATTATGTTCTAATAATTTTCAATTCCTAAAATTTAAGAAAGTAAAAATAAATGTAGATTCATTTTCATTTAAACTGCTAAAACCTAAAACAAATATCGCTTCAAACTTGTGCATGTTATGTCATCATTTTCTTGGGTTGATTCTGTGATAGATCAAATGTGAGCGTTAGAAAATGAGCAGCAAGTAAAAGAGTGCAAATAAACACCAAAACAACCTACACCTCAAGATTAGCCTAAGTTGGAAACAACACAAGATGAAAAGCAACAAAATGGAACTTTATACCTTGCGTCGAATCGATCCTTTGGTTGGCCCTTCAATCTTTGATGTGTATGCTCATTGGATGGAAAGTAGATGCAAACTAAGTGATGTTGTGAGGATGAGTGCAAGTGGATGAAAGCATGAAAATGGCTAAGTGTAGATTGAGAAATAAAATTGCAAGAGTTTGGCTAGCAAAAAAGATCTCCCCTAAAATGAGAGAAAAGAGGGGGTATTTATAGGAATTTTGAGAATTCCTAGAGGAGATGGAAGGTCAAGATTGAGCCACCAAATATCAAGATGTAGGGCTAAGGTGAGTTGAGAACTCACAAGCCCTCACATCTTGACATGTGGCATGCGATTTAGCCCTAAAAGGTGAAGTGGACATGAGGGGGAAGGAGAAGTACATGACATGGAGAGGGGTACAAAGTACCTTGGGATTGGACAAGATCTCCTCATAAAGGAGGTCCTTGTCCCCATGTGGGTGAGAGGACATGTGAGGAATTAAAAATTCCTCAAATATTCTCATGGGGAGATGGGAAAGAATAAAGAATAAGTGGACATGTGGGAAGAAGTGAAGGAATTAAAAATTCCTTTTGGGTGCCTTGGGGGATTAAAAGGTGAATTAAAAATTCACATGGGGAAGTGGAGTGCCTTGTCCAAAAGGAGAAAGCCTTTAATAAGTTTGACTCAAGGACATATGCCATAAAGACATGGGGAAGAGAAAAGGAATTTAATATTCCTTGGAAGGATAAAAGGAATTAAAAATTCCTTGAGAGGTTGATTAGGCTAGTTAGTGAAGGATTAGAGGATGGTTAGGTGGCTAAGAAAGATTAGAGGCCAACTTGCAAAAGTTAGAGGATGTGACACCTCCTAATCAAAGATTAGGCATGTGAAAATCCTAATGATGAGATTAGAAGAAGGATTAGAATAAGATAAAAATGATGGAGGATGTGACATGAAGGGAATTAAATAAATGGAATATTTATTTAATTCAATTGATGGAAGGAGAATTAAAGAGATAAGGTATTAATGATTAAATACCTTAGGGATATGGCAGAATTAAAGATATTAATTAAATAATAGCAGTATTACTTAATTAACGAAAATAAGACGAAAGGGGATGAATTTGGATAAATTAAGTGTCCAAATTTAGATGTCTACATTTTGCCCCTCTTTGAGATGGTGTTATGAAGTAGCATTATTTCAAAGAATATTAAAACATAGAACCTAGAAGAAGATGGTTAGATTGGGAAAGATGCCCTAATCATTCCTTTGAATGATTAGGAAGGGAAAAAGAAAATGATGAAAATTAGGGATGAAGGATGCCCCCTCGAGAGGACATGTGGGTTCAGGAGAACACGAGTGTCCTCTCGAAATGGATGAGATGGTGGAAGGGGAGTTGAAGAAGATGATGCAATGTGAAGATGAAATGAAATCCAAATGCAATTTGCCATCGTCGGAGCACTAATTTTTGCTATAGCATAAGACACAAGACGCCAAGGTATGAAGAACCAAGGCGGATTAGTGTCTAATGCATAAAACAAACATAACAAACAAGAAGGCTATCCCAACACCCCAAAGTCATGGTGACCTTGGTCGGGCCAGGTATTGGGATAACCACAAGCACACAAGGATGCCCCAGTGTAACACAAGACCTCAGGGATCTTGGTGGGTACTACGTGGGACAATTGAGAAGACAGAAAAGATCAAGATACACCCCTATGTTCACTAGTCAAAGCACACCATGATATGATGGATCAAGGCGACCATGACAAGTGATGATAGGGAGCCCAAATAATAAACAAAAGCCAAAAAAATCAAAAGATCACAATTAATTTCAAATGTCCTTTGCCATAGGATCAATCAAGGGGATGGATGGGATTGATGAGGTCTGTTAGGAAGGATGCATCCTGTTGAGACCGATGATGGATATTAAATTAAAAGATTGATATGACGCGGGATATTCGAAACTGATTGGATCTGATGATACAAGTGGATCTCATTTGTTAAAATCCAGCTAGATAAGGGCATAGCTTGATGACGCGACACGAGAGACATGACACAAGACAGGAGACTAACACATCCTAGCGACCTAGGGGCTCAGGGGCCGATCAAAGATTAGCCTTGCTTATGTGGAAGCGCAGAGCCCTCGTAGTTCGATAAAAGGCTGACGACAAACCATGATGGAGATTTTGATGGATGACCAAGATAGGATGGAGAATAGGAGAAAAGTGGAAAAATATAGACCGATGGTGGATGGAACCCCGGGGGCGGATCAAATGATCGACCTTGCCTACGTGAAAGTGCAGGGGAAACGTAGTTCGACAGAAGGCCAAAGATAAATGATGGATAAAAGATGAAGAGATAACCCTAGGTAAGGGGATAAAATGATTGGACCGACACGATGGGACAAGATAGACTAGTTGGATTGGATTGGAAGATAGTGACTATATAAAGCTCAGGGATGGGATAGTTATCCAGATCATCAAAGATGAAGTGGGTGGATGACATGCCATATAGATGAATGATGAAGTGATAAGATAGATGATGTTGGATTGTATGGGGAGAATGGGGATCACGAAGCTTAGGGATGGAATAGTTATCCAAATAATCAAAAGATGAATTGGGAGGATGATATGATAGATAGATGAATGATGAGAAAGGATAGGAGATGGAGAAGATGGAAGATTACTCAGAATGAGTAAATGATTGATCAAGATTATTGAATGAGAGTTTGAAATGATAGAAGGAGGTTTGATGAATGTTTGAGATGATAAGAGGCTTGAGGAATTTTTTGAGATGATAGATGAAGGCTCGAAATAGATGAATGGTTACATAGAATGAGTGAATGGATGGATGAATAGGACAAAGTTGAAGAAGATGGAGGGAGCGATCTGAAGACTTTGTTCGATATCCAAAGATCTTGACGGCAGATGGATTAAAGCCCACATTAGGGTTTCGGTTAAGCTCAGATTGGGATTAGATGAAAGCTCATTTCCGGGTTGGAGTGAAGATGAGAATGATTGGAGGATGTGATGGGATGAATTCTACACCAAGTTCTGGAATTTAAGGGACGTAAGGTGTTGACAATCAGATTTTTCCAAATTTGGCAATTTTCAAAAATTGTCAAATTTTGCCATTTTAGGAAACTTCATGGATATACCTTTGGGAGTCCAATTTTTTTTCAAGAAATACCCATTATTGAGATAGGATGAATTGCCAACTAACATCCCAGATTTGAGATATGCATTTTGAGTTATGAGTAAAAATAATTTTTCAAAATGTTGGAAAAAAACACTAAATTGGGATTTTGAGGGTCAAGATGAAAGTTTGAGGCCCCGAAAATGTGACAAAATGGGTTCCAACAGCTTTCAAAGAAACCAATTGGAAATCCACTTGTTATCTCATAACGCAACCACCCATCAAATTTCAGCCCAAATGGACACCCGAGTCAAAAGTTATGGCCTCTGGAAGTTTTGGTGTAAAAATCAAAACCCTCAAAAATATGGTTTTCCAATAAATTTTGAAAATTTCAACACGGGTTTTGATGGTGGGGGGAAATTAGAAAATGGGTCGGAGGCAGATTTTGAAATTTTTTTATATTTTTGCGCCAGGAGGGGGACATTGGGTAGCTGCCACGTGGACGGGTCCGTCGCCGCGGGCGAACAGGTCCGCCGCCGGCCAGACGGGTCCGCACAAGAGGCGGACAAGTCCACCCCCGGACGGGTCCGCCAGGGGGGGGAAGGATGAAGGATGAAAAGAGGGGATTGGCCAGGTAGATGGATGGATAGATGCTAGGATGGATGGAGAATGATAAGGGGGAAGGTTTGGATGTATAAGAAGACGAGGACGGGAAGACACAAGGGATTGGTAGGAAGACAAAGATGAGGATATGAAAGGGAGTGTTTTGATCGATGTATAGGAGGATGAGGATGGGGATGGGGAGAAACCTATAACCAGAGGCGAATGACAAGGGATGATGAAATGGGATGGAGATAGAGAGAAATGAAATAGGGAGATAGGGATGGGGGATGAAAGGGATGGGGGATAGAGGTAGGGATGGATAGGAAGATAAGGATGGGGAGATGGAAAGGATGTGATTGGACAGGATGAATGATGTCTCCAAGGACTATAGTTCAAAGGAAGATAGATGCCCCCACTCTAGATATGTCATGTGCGAGGAGGCATGAGGGATGGAAGACAAGTGGATGGGAAGATAAAAGAGTGAGATGGATGAAGATAGGATGCATGGATAATGAAGGGAGATTGAGGGTAGCATGATAGGTGGATAAGGAAGATAGACGAGTGCGAGTGACAGTTGGGATAGTGTACGGATGATGGGAATGTATGCCAAGAGGCGTCTAAAGCATGTTTATATGTTTGCCCCATTGTTATCAAGATCACAAGGAGGATGGAAGGATTGGGATAAGTGAGATACGCCAAGAAGGATGTGTAAGCTTGATAGGATGGAGGGGATGGACGAAAATGATGTATAGCAAGAAGATGGGTGCATAGCTGAGAGCGTAGCAGGAAGCATAACAAATGGAGGGAACACAAATCAGTAAATTTACCCCAAGTGCAGATGGGGATTTACGCATGACGCCTGTTTGCCAGGTTTTCATCATGGTACTTATCCAAGGTGCTTGTTTGCCAAGTTTTCACCATTGGATGGATTATTTCTCTTTACTATTTTATTTTTTGATTTTTGATTTTGATTTTTTTTTTTTTTTGGACTTTTTGGATAGGATGCAGAAGGAGATGGATAAGGATAGGGAGGCGAATAAGTGGATTTAGAAGACATGCGATAAGGATATGGATGAAGGACTCAAGCATCAAGTTCTATATCAGGTATTAAAAGCTCATGTTCAAACTGACTATTGGATGTTGGTACAACCTTAGGATAAATGGATTATGCTAGAGGATGAATGAGAGGGATTTGATGGGGAAGATACAGGGGATAATGGGTGGGATATTGGAAATGGTATGGATAGAATGAGGGGGTGGATACGTGATGGGGAGATGAGTTCAGGACCAACATTGGCACATGTGGTGATGGATGTGAAAAGATAAAAGGATGAATGGATGGAGAATGTGGGGATAATGGAGATGGAATAGTGAATTTTGGGACATAGGGACCCAAAACAGACTTAGGAGATGAAAGGTGGGTATGCTTAGCTTTTGGATTAGCAACTTTGGATGTTCTTACAGACTTTTTCATTTGATGGCATTGCATCTTTTTTCTTTGGGATCCACATGGTTTTGATCTTTGCTTTGTTGGCTCTTTGCGAGCTATAGATTTGATTTTGATTTGGGATTTTGTTTTTCTTTCTTTACCATGTCTTTTAGAGGGACATGGGTAGCATTGGATTCATGTGGATGTTTGGATTTATGCATTTTTCCTCTTACATCCAAAGTGCTTACTAGCAATGGGATGGGTGTGAGAAGATGGATGATGTGGGAGCAATGGAGGTAGGAGTATGGGGATTACGTGTAGATGGGGGATGTTTAGGTATGTGCCTTTGTTGATCCTGATTATGGGATATGCGAGAGGGATGTTTATGATGGATGACATGTATAGGTGTTGGATGGATGAATGTATGAGATGTAGGAGGTGATCTTGGGATATACGGACCCAAGATGGATAGAGTGGATGAAGGACAGGAGATGGTGGATGGAGGGATATAAGGACCCAAAATGGATGGAGCAAATGAAGGAGGAATATGGACGGTTGTTTTGAGGTGATACGATAGAGGAGGGATGGCAGCATATGATTTGGTGGAGTGATGGGAAGAGCTGACATCTCTTTTGGAAAAGGCTCGTTGAGGAGGTCTAGAGGTTGTACCAACGTGTTTAGATTGTGAGTCTTGGGGAATAGATCCAAGACCTTGCATGCAAATTTGTTCTTTGACTTGGATGGGCTCTAAAATACCTTGCTCGTGAAGGCCTAGACCTTTTCCTTGATAGTTCATGTTCTTGAGCATTCGATCCATGATAGGATTTTTTTTATTTTGAAAACATGATGCGAGTCCATTATTAGATGAGGGATGATGGGTGGTGTATACACTGTGTTTTTCTTCTGCAAGGAGGCCACCATGGAAAAATGTGAGAGTACCAAGGGGATATGCAAGCAGTGTGGGGATAGTATTTTTAGGCAATGATGAGGGATCCTGAGAAGGAGATGATGGGAGAGCAGCACTTGGATGGGTGGTATTAGGAGAGGGAGTAGGGGATATGATAGGATCTGATTTTGTGGTAGCAAGCTCATGCAATGGAGATATAGATGGAGCGGTAGAATCTTGAATGTCAAGAGGTTCATGGGATGGAATGGATGGGGGACTGTGATCTTGAGATGGACTAGATGGGATGGTAGGATCTTGATTTGGAGGAGGGGATATGTTGGCTTGCTTTGGATCAGGCTCTTGGCATGACTCACCGTGTGCGGGAGGCATGATAATGGAGTCATGGGGGGACTCTTTAGGTGGGGAAGATGGAAGGATGGAGGATTCAAGATATTCCTGGGAATGGATACTAGGAGTGGAAGATTCAGAGGATGTGATGGTAGGAGATGGGGACTTAGTGGATTCATAGGATGTGATGGTATCATCAATGATAGGTGTTGGATGGAGAAGGGTCTCGTCACTAACAACCATGGATGATGGGTTGGGATGGCATGGTTCCACGACTGCAATGTGTGGAGTGGGAGATGTCTCCTTTGTTATAAGTCCTTGGAGAATCTTGAATATGCTAGGATGAGATGGCGAGGTGGGAGTGGATGAAGGTTTATGGATTAGTGGACTAGGATTAGATGGAAGATTAAGACTGGATGGAGGATTAAGGTAAGGATATGGGCATGGGGAATTAGGATAGGATGACACAGGCAGTGGATCGTTGGTAGAAGATATGGGCAGTGTGTTGTAATAAAGGTATTGGGATGGTAGATTAGGACACAAGGAGGCGGGTGGTGGATTGTAGTAAGGGTATGGGGATGGTGAATTAGGATGAGAAGATTGAGGTGGTGGATGGAGATAGGGAACTGCGGATGTCAGATTAGGGTAAGTTGGTGGGTGTGTTTGACTAGGATAGGAAGATGTGAATGTAGGATTAGGCTGATCGGATTGGTATGGGAGATTGGGGTAGTGGGTACATGTGGATGGAGGATTGAAATAAGAGGATGTGGATGGGGGATCAAGATAGGGGTATTGTGATGGCAAACTAGGATAAGGGGATGACGTAGATGAATGATATGATGGATATGATAGACGTCCCTTGTCAAAGGTAGCATAAGGAGTGTGATTAGGCATAGATGAAGACATGATGGGATAACTTGATGGGGTGATTGGATTTTGGAAAGTGGGTGGAGAAAGGTTACTAGCAATGATAGTGTCAAGGGGATCTATGTCGTATACCTCTTGATCAACAAGACCTTCATTATCATCGTTGACGTAATTAGGGTTTCCCTTGACTACTATTGATGGAGGATAAGAATTCATGATGATGAAAGGATAAAGATGATGGATAAATATTTTGGATGGAAATGGACTAAAGCCCAAATCAAGATTTAGGACAAGCTCAGATCGGGATTGGATTAAAGCTCGGATTAGGATGATTGGATGATTGGATGGGATTGATTTTGATGATTGGATTGGATGATCAAAGGATGATTACGACACCGAATCTACTTCAAGATGGAAGTAGATTGATTGGGTCGAAGGTGGTTGGATAGGGATGCGATTGGATTGGATTGGATTGGATAAGATCGATCGATGATTGATTGATAAGATCGACTGATGGATGACAAAAGAGACTACAAATCCCATTCAGAGATTATCTTAGATGACTTAGGATACTAATTGATCGGATTAAAGGATAAATGGATGATTGCAGCATCGAATCCACCTTGAGATTGAAGGTGAGTTGATTGGGCCAACGATGATTAACTTAGGACGGATGACAATCTTAAGTAAATGTTGATGAGGACGATCAGATCAGACACTTAGGTCAATTTGGATAATAACCTGAGACGAAGTTCAGAGGATTTGGGCGGGGAAAATGATGATTTGATTGGCGAAAGGGATGATAGAAATGGATGAACAAATACTCAAAATGAGCAAACGGTTGATCAGGACGGATGAACGATTACTCAGAATGAGTAAACGAATGATCAGAATGACAGAACGAGGGTTCAAAATGATGAAAGGGACTGTGAAATGTATAAATGTTTACTCGGAACGAGTAAACGGATGATCGGAATGACAGAACGAGAGTTCAGAATGATGAAAGGATATGTTAAATGGATGAACGTTTACTCAAAACGAGTAAACGAATGATCGAAATGACAGAACGAGAGTTCAGAATGATGAAAGGATATGTTAAATGGATGAATGTTTACTCGAAATGAGCAAATAGATGATTAGAATGATAGAACGAGAGTTCAGAATGATAAAAGGATATGTTAAATGGATGAAAGTTTACTCAGAACGAGTAAATGGATGATTGGAATGACAAAACAAGAGTTCAGAATGATGAAAGGATGTGTTGAATGGATGAATGTTTACTTGAAACGAGTAAACAGATGATCAGAATGACGGAACAAGAGTTCTGAATGATGAAAGGATGTGTTGAATGGACGAATGTTTACTCGGAACAAGTAAACAGATGATCGGAATGATAGAACAAGAGTTCAGAATGATGAAAGGATATGTGAAATGGATGAACGTTTACTCGGAACGAGTAAACGGATGATCGAAATGACAAAACGAGGGTTCAGAATGATGAAAGGATATGTTAAATGGATGAATGTTTACTCGGAACAAGTAAACGGATGATCAGGATGATAGAACCAGAGTTCCGAATGATGAAAGGATGTGTGAAATGGATGAGAGTTTACTCAGAACGAGTAAATGGAGAGAATGGTAGGGTATACCCCCCTCGAGGAGGCAGATGGTGAAGAAAAGGGTGCCCTTGCCAACTTCTCAAAAGTATGAAGTGGTATATATTATCGGAAAGAGCACAAAAAAATGAGAAAAAATGCCTTTGAATGGAGTCAATCGGATAAATAGTGTGGAAATGGCAGCCCTGGGAAGAAAGAGCAGAAGGACAGGTCTGCCATAGCATAAGGACAGGTCCACCACTCTGCAGGGACAGGTCCGCCACTGCACTAGGACAGGTCCACCACATCACAAGGACAAGTCTGCCACTACACTAGGACAGGTCCACCACAACATTAGGATAGGTCCGCCACAGCACAGGGACAGGTCCGCCACTGCACTAGGATAGGTCCGCCACAACACAGGGACATCTACGCCACTACACTAGGACAGGTCTGCCACAGCATAGGGACAGGTCCGCCACAGCATAGGGACAGGTCCTCCAAAGGATAAGTTTAAGCTTGATTTTTTGATGGATGGGTAAGGCAAAGGACCCAAAATATAGCAATCACTGATAAACAGATTTAGCTAGACTGAAAATGACTGGTTTTCCATGAGAAAGATAATTCAGGTAGCACAACCCTAAGATTTAGTAGAAGTGGGTATGGCCAACAAAGTCTTCTACTCTAGGATGAACATGGTTGCTAAGGAATCCTCGATATACACCCGGTACATGAGGCCCAAACCATGAACACCAACCCGTTACAAGCGTGAGTCAGGAACCTTAGCGAGATACTAAAGGCTCGGACCAACTCTTCACGTCATCTCGACGCTTCGCCAATTACAACGTGGTTGGATTGAGGTACAACTTTCGCTCTCCCCCCTTTATATACCCCTCCAGTACGCGTGGTTGGAATTGTCCCTTGGGGTGATGAAATCCCCAAGCAGGTCCCACTAAGAAAATGAAAAAGGGGTGACTCAAAGGACTTGGAAAGCTACGATTTCTCATCACCCAGGATCGCCAAATGGCGCAAGGGGATTGGATACGTCAAATAGCCTTCCCAAACATGCCAAACAAGGTTTATTGACCCCTATAATTAAACTATGTGCCTAATTTATCAAAAGACAATTAGCAAAAACTTGAAATTTTACCTTCGGGAGGACAGGTCCGCCACTTTGCAGGGACAGATCCGCCACTCTGTTAGGACAGGTCCGCCACTCTGTCAGGACAGGTCCGCCACTGCATTAGGACAGGTCCGCCATTGCACTAGGACAGGTCCGCCACTGCAGGAGGACAGGTCTGCCACTGCACTAGGACAGGTTCGCCACTGCATGATAGGTCTGCCACTCTGTAACTTGGACCTGCAAAAATGCAAAAAATAGCAAACGTGAAAGAAAGAGACCCATTTGTGGGTCCCACCAGGCGTGCCAGAAATGTGATAGATCAAATGTGAGTGTTAAAAAATGAGCAGCAAGTAAAAGAGTGCAAATAAACACCAAAACAACCTACACCTCAAGATTAGCCTAAGTTGGAAACAACACAAGATGAAAAGCAACAAAATGGAACTTTATACCTTGCGTCGAATCGATCCTTTGGTTGGCCCTTCAATCTTTGATGTGTATGCTCCTTGGATGGCAAGTAGATGCAAACTAAGTGATGTTGTGAGGATGAGTGCAAGTGGATGAAAGCATGAAAATGGCTAAGTGTAGATGGAGAAATAAAATTGCAAGAGTTTGGCTAGCAAAAATGATCTCCCCTAAAATGAGAGAAAAGAGGGGGTATTTATAGGAATTTTGAGAATTCCTAGAGGAGATGGGGGGTCAAGATTGAGCCACCAAATATCAAGATGTAGGGCTAAGGTGAGTTGAGAACTCACAAGCCCTCACATCTTGACATGTGGCATGTGATTTAGCCCTAAAAGGTGAAGTGGACATGAGAGGGAAGGAGAAGTACATGACATGGAGAGGGGTACAAAGTACCTTGGGATTGGACAAGATCTCCTCATAAAGGAGGTCCTTGTCCCCATGTGGGTGAGAGGACATGTGAGGAATTAAAAATTCCTCAAATATTCTCATAGGGAGATGGGAAAGAATAAAGAATAAGTGAAGGACATGTGGAAGAAGTGAAGGAATTAAAAATTCCTTTTGGGTGCCTTGGGGGATTAAAAGGTGAATTAAAAATTCACATGGGGAAGTGGAGTGCCTTGTCCAAAAGGAGAAAGCCTTTAATAAGGTTGACTCAAGGACATATGCCATAAAGGACATGGGGAAGAGAAAAGGAATTTAATATTCCTTGGAAGGATAAAAGGAATTAAAAATTCCTTAAGAGGTTGATTAGGCTAGTTAGTGAAGGATTAGAGGATGGTTAGGTGGCTAAGAGAGATTAGAGGCCAACTTGCAAAAGTTGGAGGATGTGACACCTCCTAATCAAAGATTAGGCATGTGCAAATCCTAATGATGAGATTAGAAGAAGGATTAGAATAAGATAAAAATGATGGAGGATGTGACATGAAGGGAATTAAATAAATGGAATATTTATTTAATTCAATTGATGGAAGGAGGATTAAAGAGATAAGGTATTAATGATTAAATACCTTAGGGATCTGGCAGAATTAAAGATATTAATTAAATAATAGCAGTATTACTTAATTAACGAAAATAAGATGAAAGGGGATGAATTTGGATAAATTAAGTGTCCAAATTTAGATGTCTACATATTCCACTCAAAGAAGTCACAAATGCACCTGTGTTTTTCCTTTCTTATATGAGGGCTAAAAAAAGGAGTTTAGGATCAAATGAGCTCAACCTTTATTTTTATTTTATTTTAACATAGAGTGAATGTGAGCATATTTTGGCTTGATAGTGTAGAATAGTGTAAAATCAAGGTTAAAGAAATGAATCAATAACTCAAACCCTAGAGCCCTAAACCAACAATGAAGCACAAATGAAGATAGAAACATAAAACATAAAGTAATATTATCAAATATCTCTATGCCATGGTTGATTCACCTCCACTATCCTTCTCCCTCTTGCTTTATATGCTTGATTGCCCTTAGATTTTGAGTATGCAACAATAAGCCTAGTGATAATGATAGAAAAATATTGAAGATCGTACTTGTCTCCTTGAATGTACTTTCTTTGAATACCTTTCAATGTGTAGGGTTGAAATGAAAATGATAGGTTTCTTTTATAGAAGGCCAAATGTGAATGAAGGGCTAGGATTAAAAGCCAATATGACATGGCAATCAATGGACAAGATTGAAAGATGTAGTATGAAATAGGGTTAAGGCTAAATTAGGGCAAAGATACGACTAGGCTAAGGATGGACAATTGAGATTGAATCAATCAAGGGTGAAAATTAAATAAGATGTGAAGAGATAAGGATGACATGAATAAGGAGGTTGGCACAAAAAAAGAGGTTGTTGGAGGAAATTAAATAATTATAAAATTATCTAATTTAGGAGGGAAAGTGAAAAATTAAATAATTCAAACAATTATTTAATTATAGAAGAAGAGAGAAAGTTGAATTTTAAATTAAATAATAATCTAATTTAAAAGTGGAAGAAAATGACAAATTAGTAAGTAATTAAATAAATAAAATTTATTTAATTTATAGAAGAAGATGCTAATGAATAATTAAATAATTAAAATAATTATTTAATTATATTAGAGCATGATAATATTTAAATAAATAAATTTAAAAATTTAAAATATAGAGGAAATGGGACATTTGTGACGTAATTAAATATATAAATTTATTTAATTAATCAAAAGAAGGAATAAAAGAAAAGAGATGGATTAACTAAATTATTAAAATTATTTAATTAATAGAAGAAACATGACCTTAAATAATAATCAAATAATTAAGAAAGGGGTTGAAGAAAAATGGTGTTAATAGGCGAAGGACAATTTTTAGTGTCTACAGATAGTGATTGACTTAGACTTGATCATTATCAAGCCATAACATGAGCATAGTATAACATGCTCACATTTTCCCTTTGACAGACCAAAAATTGATTGTGGTCATTTTTTGGTTCCCCATCTTTGTGCACATGTCTCATTTTTCTTTATTAAAATTTTGGAATTACAATAAATCAACATAGATTAATTAATAATTAGTTGTGAGTGATAAATTAAATAGGTAATGCTATTTTAGAATAGTAAATGCAATATATTATGATACGAAGCTCTAAAACCCATGCAAATGAATAAATTTGACGCAATGTAGATTTTGATGACTTGTTCCAGAAAATGATATCCTCCTTTTCTGTGCCACTTGGAATCCTATGTATGATTACAACTTTTTTGGGTTAATTTTGTGGATCTAGATTAAGGTTACTTAATGCATGTTTGTTTTATGATCTATAGATATGATCTAGTGAAATACACATTGTTTGCTCCATAAATAACCTCAAAGTCTACTATTTTTTTTATTTTAAGGAATAATGGTATTTAAAAAATACCTCAAGGGGCTAGTTGGATCACTAGGACCCCCTAGAATGGTTGCCTTTACACCTTAGCAAAACTTGGCAAATATCAAATAGTAGGCAAGCATATAAATGTCAAAGGATGCAAATTTCAATGTAGATAGATTTTTTTAGCACTCCAATTGAAGTTTTTCTATGATGAATACTCCTTGTATGGTCAAGGAGTTTAAATAATTACTAAATAATGTTAGGATCTTGATTAATGTCTAAGTAAATGTCTTCAAATATCTAAACATAAAAAATTGTTGCATAAACATATACCAAGTCAACTCCCAATAGTTAGTGGAAAAAGGTAGGAATTAATGATTTTGAATTTTTTGAAATTTAGGTTAGATCTACATTATGTGAGATATATCTTGCACATTGTAGAAATGACCTAGGATAATTGAAACCAAATTTTGAGGTAGAGAATGAATGTATGTGAATTCAAGCTAATATTGACATGTACATGTGGAAGCAAGTGCAAATGGAGCAATGATAATGCCAAATGTATAGAAATGTATGAAAGGAGTAGATAAAGGATAGATAGGATCAAGGAGCATGACTTACACAAAAAGTGTCATATATTGTTATGTATTTTTATTAAGAGATTCTCTCAAAATAAATGCATAACTAAATGGAAATTAGTATGAGTAAACAAGTTTTAGGATTACATAAATATGTTTTAGTAAATTCAAAATATATTTAATAATAATATAAAGTACCATATCAAGATAGCCAAATAAAATAAACCTTCAAATAAAAATATACAAATAAACATCACATTAAACATTAATAAAAACTAGTAGACATGACTTTTTCCAATACATGTTAATGAGTTTGATATGCGTAAAAGATATTTGTGTGATTTACATTGTATTGTGTTTTTGTTCATTGTGATAATAATTACTAAATGTAATGTGGATCAAAAAACTTATCCCACTTATTTAGAAAAGTAAATCCAATTCATTAATACAACTCAAAGTCTTTGATGGCTCTCCACATAGAACAAATGGCTATCCTTAAATAATACTTAGTTTCACTGTCAAAGATAACTTTTGATCAATATTAAATAATACTTTGTTTAAAGGTTATAGGTAAATTTTGACCAATAAAAATGAAACAATTGTTTACGACTTTTTGATAACAATGAAGTGAAGATTGATATTGACTATTTAATCATTGAAAAGCATGATGTTTAAATAAAATAAAATTGAACATTTACAGTAGGCTGTCAATCAAATTTGTATTTAATCTTGGTGGATGTGATTGTGTGCTAGTTTTTTATCAACGTTTCGAAATACATACAGTGATCCATCATCAGAATAAAAAGTTAAAAAAAACAGAAATAAAAAAAAATATTTGTTGTGCTGAATCTACATACTGTTGTTTGTCCTTATCGTTGAACAAATATATGCATAGGAAACAAATGCGAAACGTTACTACAGTGCATATTAGTCTCCGGCCCATCGTTTTCTTTGACTGTCTGGCCATTGAGTCGGAATTCAACAAACTTAATAATTAGCTTATCACCACTAATGTAGATAAAAAAATATACCCAAGACTCATTAATCATCTTTATTTATTTAGTGCTATCCCATTAGAGACATTTAAAAGCAATACTAATGGCCTGTAGGGATCCTATTCACTCCCCCTTGATGGTCAGGCCATAAAACCAAAAGCCTGATTGCTGACTACAGATCAACTAAAAATTTCATCAGCATGGTGTGCCTGTAGACCTGGCCTGGATGCACAATCACAGATGGGAAATTTGGCTGATTTACAGAATTGGGAAATGCCTGTGACTCAAAGCTTAATGCACAATGTGGCTTGTATATCACACCTCCTTTGCCCACTTGTTCCTTGAGATTATTACAAGTGTAGAACTGCATGCCTGGTGCATTTGTCCACACTTCAAGCACTCTTGAACTCCATGGATCCTTGGCTCTTGCAGCAATTCTTACCCCCTTCATTGACTTGGGTCTGTCAAGAACATAATTGATATCAAACCCAGGGGGCGCCTCAAAGCTTGGGACCTTATTAATTCTGCTCCTGACAACAGTCTCTTTAGTGAGGTCAAAAGGAGTTCCTTTTACAGGCAAGATCTGTCCTGTAGGAATCAGGTACTTGTCTGCGGGAGTATAATGTGAAGCCCATAGTTTTACAGTATGGTCAAGTATGTCCCTCCCACTGTCTTGCCCTGCAAGGTTCCAGTAAGCATGATTGGCCAGGTTTACAGGAGTGGCCTTGTTCCTTGGTATTGCTTCCATATCTAATGTCAACTCCATATCACGGCTTATACTATATGTGGCATATACATCCAGATCACCAGGATATCCTGTTGCAGTGACAAAAACAATGGTCATATTAGAAACCCACTAGTTTGCGCTGTTGAGTAAATTTACAGCAATGGCCACATTTGGAAACCCACTTTACTCATTTCAAACAATGCTCACATCCGAAAACCCACTTGCCTTTACTCACAAGAAGATTTAAAACAATGCTCACAACAAAAACCCACTTGTCTTTACTGATGAAAATTTAAAACAATGCTTAGATCAGAAACCAACTTGTCTTTACTGATAAGTAGATTTAGACTAATTCCCGGCTTAAAAGGTAAATCTACCTGGGGACTTATTGTAGTGACAATCTGCAGAATCTCCAAAATAAACAAAAATCCAATTTGAAACTTGAGACCCACAACTTATTTATATGCAATGAGCACATGGGTTTTGACAAGTTGCAGGCACATAAATTAAGAAGAATCAGACAAATCTAATAAAAGGAGTTTTTAAAGCTTCCAAGACCCATAACCAATAGACATAAAGGCTTTTTGAGAAAGACAATATCAATTTATAACCACCATCTACCAATCACACTAGTAAAACCATCAAGTTAGTGTGATCCAAGTCTTGGATGTTGTTGAAGGTTGGATTAAATCACAGATCTTCCCTAGAAGCCTTTCTCTGTTAAACATTATAAATTCATTGTAGAACTGAACACCCATTTCAACCATCCAAACAAGTAGATAAACTATGACAGCTCCTACTCCTATAGACCAATTTGGCCTAAATATGACAGCCATTCCATTCTTACCTTCTTCGCCATCAAAGCTGTGATAAACAAATTTAATAGATGGTTTTCTTCCACCCTTCCTTTCTACTACATCCCACAACACATTGTCAAAGCCTCTTCTTCCTCCTGCATTTTATGAGCTATGTTAGAGTGCATTGCAAAAAGCTAACAAATCTCTCAAACTTTTTAAGATAGTTGAAGACTATTTTACTCCATCAGTTTCAAAGTGTAGAAGCATCTTTAGTCTAATTAGGAAAAGACCTAGACAGGGCAGGGCAGGGATTTACCATGGAGTGAATTATTCCCATCATTGGCATACAGATGGTATTTCTTCCCATCAAGGGTAAACTGTGCATTCTTAATTCTGTTGGCTACACGGCCCATAATGGCACCCATGTACGGCCTACTGGAGCTCATTTTCTGCACAGAAATGCAACCACATGATAAACCTGTACATGGTAAAGATCCATGACTGCAATGAATTAAAATGACAAAAAATATACTTACCATGTATGAGGCCAAAGAGTCATAGCCAAGAAGTATATCTGCTAGATGCCCTGCATACACATGAAGATGATCAGGTACATTTCTGCATTGTAAAAGGACTCAAGAAAAATGCAATGCTTAGAGGGTTAAACATACCATTTTTATCAGGGGTCTTGAGGGAGACCAGAGTAGCTCCCCAGTTGGTAAGGTTGACATGCAGATTGCCCTTGTGTAAATCAAAGAAACCTGCATACTTTCTTCCTTTGATGGGTTTTCTTCCAAGATTTCTGTCCAAACCTTGGCATTTGCAGAGACTAAGAAAGAGGACTGCAACAAACAATATCAACAAACTACAAGAGCTCTTCTTTGCCATGATGAATGCTCAGATTACCAGTGTAAAGCATTGATACAAAATGGGGGATTTATAAAGTGAGTTTCACATAGTGATTTCAGGATTCTCATAAGATAAGGTTAACATATGCTGACATATACCAGGAAGAAACGTGAAGTGACTAAATAATAGAAGATCAAAAGATCTGGCAACAAAAGAATAATTGTATTATGACCCACCTTTTTTCTCAGTATAGACAAAAAATTTAAATAAGATAAATGCTAAAATACATTTAAGTCTAAGAGAATCAGTGTATGATGTACCAGCAAAACTTTGCTACGTCACAAATCAACGTGTCGAATAAAAAATACCCACTTTTATTTATTTATTCTTGTTTTTAAATTTATCCAAAAACATGTTTCAGGCAATCAGCTTCTTCGCCTGAAGATCTCCAGTTGAATATCCATGGTTCAAATTATAGGAGGTATTGTCAAAGGACAACTTCAAATTGTATTGTGCAGTTTGATTTTGATGGTCAAATTTAGCATCTTCAACCTCGTTTGGTAACTCTACATAGGTAGTCAGATATTTAGGAATTGCTAGAGAGAGATTAATATCTAGAAACAAAAATATTGAATTAGGTATTAATAATATTGGTTTTGAAGTCGCTTTTTCAATGACATTTTTTTATTTACATATTTTTATTTACTTTTAACTATTATATTTTGTGAAAGGATGTGATTAATATATTTGTTAGAGATGCATTCACTGGTGGTAAAAGATGTAATTTTGTAGATAATTTTTTTTTTTAAAGTTGGGATGGTTAGATTTGGATTAATCATGAGGAGGTTCCAAATTTCTTGGTATTCCCTCTTTCTATGCCTTCTTAACTACCTTATGACAAGCTATTATTTTCAAAATTAAAAAATGGACTTGGTGGATTATATACCTCCTCTCTTTACCTAGCAAATTTAAAGTGTGTTACTCCTCTTGTTGGGTTCCTTTGAACCCCAATCCTAGACCTACACAATCATAGCAAACAAACACAATGTTAGATCCAAATGCAAATTAGAACTAAAATTTCCCATGAAATTCATCTACAATGCTCAAAATAGGAAAGAAATGAAGAGCAAAACAAGAAAATCAATTAAATCTTATTTAAGCATGCAAACTCTCAATCCCATGGGGGAATTGGTGCCATTTTAATGTGGAAAATGGCCCTTTCCTAATCCCTTGTAGGATTGATAATCTTTGATGAAGATTGATGATGATTTGATGCTTCCTTGGAGAAAATCTTGCATAACCTAGCTAAGAAATGATAAAAATGGATGAGGAATGGATGAACTTGATATGAAGATGATAACTTTGGCTCCAATTCTCCTCCTGAATGAGCATAATGATTTTACATTGATTGTGGCTCCTCCAACAAAATAGAGAAGGCCTTTATTTATAAGAGATAAGGATTGAAGAATGAAAGATATGGAGGATGTGGGACTAGAAATGATCCACTGATAAAGCGCCACTTGTCATCATGCTAATGGACAAAGGTTGAGCACATTTTGGTTATTGTGCAAATGAGGGGGAGATTTAAAATTCAAAAGATGGCTTTAAGGATGAGGTGAAAGATGAAATTAATACCACATGGCTCAAGAAAAGGACATGTAAGAGGTTTTAATACTTTGTTAGATGTACAAACCCTTTTGGGGGAGATTTCAAATTTGAAGAATATTCCATCTTTAATGCCTTTTTAAAATGAAATAGAGATTTAATAAATCAATTAAAATGATTCCATGAGCAAGTTATGAAAGCTAGAGGATTTGATGGACTAAGATTAGCATTAATCAGGATTTGATTAATTAAGAGGGAGATTAGTTGATTTGACAATTTCATTTAGATTTTAAGATTAATTTAAATCAAAATGATAGGAAAATGATTTATACTTAATTAAATAAAGTTGGATTTATTTAATTAAAGAGGATGGTGTTAGATTAAAACAAATAAGGATTAATTTATTTAATTTAATAGAATGACTTTAAAGATTTAATCAAATAAAATGAATTATTTAATTAAAGAGAGACTATAGAAGCTAATTAAATAAAATTGATTTATTTAATTAAGAGATGAAATGTGATGAATTTAATCAAATAAAGATTATTCAATTAAATTGTTAGTAAAGGAGATGATTCAGGATGAACTAGTGTTAGTAATCATGATCAAGTGTGCGAGATCAATCAGTATTTTTTACATGTCTATATTTCCTTCTAAGGCTTCATACTTGAACATTAATTGTTTTTAGAGATTTCCTCCAAGCCTCTTTGGAAGGCTTTCATCATGTAGCTTGGTAGTATTGATATTCCCCCATGAATCTAGGGGCTTAGGCTTGCACTCAATCTATGTCAAGACTTAGCACTTTGTGCTAAATGGACTATTAGGGCTCTAAAATGAAAATATTCCTAAAAATTCTGAATTTGTTATTTTATTTTATCTAGAGCATCCTTTGGGTGCCTAGCTTGAAAAAAACTTGGGCTTCATACTCTTCTCAATAAGAAAGAACCTACTCAAATGCATGCCACATTTTTTTATTATCAAAAGCATATGCTCAACTTGGGAATCCATCAAGACTTATCTTTTTCGGGTTGAAAATGACTTTTGTAAAGGTATTTCTATTAATAATAGTATATTTGGTGGTTTCCAATTCTTTCATGGCAAGGCTAACCTTTGGCTAAAGCCCCTTGGATTAAAGCTTTGAATTTTTATAAAAGAGGGATAAAAATGCTATCATGTTTTTTCAACAAACACGCCAAGAATTTGTTAACTTGGCTTGAGGCCAAATTGAAATTCTAGTTGTCAAACTAGGATCAAGAGACTTACTAGACACTTATTAATGATACTCCCCCCCACTTTTTTCATAAAAATGAGGTTAGAGTTTTCAAACCCTAATGGAAGGATTGCAAATGGTATTAGGATTCTCTATTTCATAGTGAAAAAACTTGTAATGGATATGTGTGGTGTATGTCTCATCTCCCCATGGTAGTCTTGTTAATTATACAATGGTACCTCCAATCCTCTCTATGTACTTGACACTACATGTTCTAGACTGATTGGTCATCTATTCTTGAATTGAAGCTTGGTTATTTCACTTGGTGCATTTTTTTATCAATCCTTCCACTTTGATCATGTTTATCTCATTTGGGATCTCTTAATTCCTATTATCCATTATGTGGACAACCTAAGACTCTCAAGCATATTTTTTGGTTTTGTAATAGGGCCCACGAATCCTATCCACTTGGATTCATGACTTCTTTAAGTTATTCAAGACTAACTCATTTTCATGAAATTTGGTTCTATTAAGAGATTGGCTTTGTCTCCCTTTCAAATTTACTTAGATTTGGTATGCTTTAGGATGGATATTTTTTTTAGCATTTGGTAAATAGAGTTTTTTCTATTATAGTGATAACTAGTTGTGTAGGTGATTTCACATTACACTACTGTGACTTGCTCTAATGTGCACATGCAAATTTACATGCAAGAAAAAAAAGTTGCATTTAAATTTTCTCATCTATAGGTATTTTAAATTAGTAGGGTAATGCCCCTTTTATGCTTTTCAAAGTGTTAGAAGACATAATAGCTCCTTTTGTTTTCCACCAAGGTCACTACCCTCTATGTGGGTGTAATTGGCATAGCCAACATGTTAGAAGAGATAATAACACCCAATCACATGGCTCTCAACCACCTTCCCAACATGCTAGGGATTGCACTACTTGTGGATAGTCCCAACTCTCTTTCCCACCAACAACCTCGTCACATGGGTATATGGAGCTCTTGTCTAGCTAGATTCTAGTAATTTTTCTCACCTAGATCTAGCAATTTCTCTAGTTCATTTTCAATAGCATGTATATGAAGATTAAGACTTGAGGAAAGTGTTCTCTTTGGCTGACAACCAATTTCTAATGGTTCCATCCTCACCAATATAAGAGGTAAACTAGATGAAGATCTAGCAATTTCTCTAGTTCATTTTCAATAGCTTGTATATGAACATTAAGAAGAGGAAAGTGTTCTCTTTCGCTGACAACCAATTTCTAATGGTTCCATCCTCACTACTATAAGAGGTAAAATAGATGATCATGATCATCTCCCTAATAGTGTAGCTCTCATTTCCTAACAACTTTTTTGGCTCTTGTTTTTTGGGGCCTCCTACCAACCACTCTTTTTTGTGAGTATTTTATTTTTTTCTTGCATAGATCTAGCAATTTCTATAGTTCATTTTCAATAGATTGTATATGAAGATGAAGAAGAGGAACGTGTTCTCTTTGGATAACAACCAATGTCTAATGGTTCCATCCTCAATATTTAAGAGCTAAACTAGATAAAGATCTAGCAATTTCTCTAGTTCATTTTCAATAGCTTGTATATGAAGATTAAGAAGAGGAAAGTGTTCTCTTTGGCTGACAACCAATTTCTAATGGTTCCATCCTCACTAATATAAGAGGTAAACTAGGTGATCATGATCCTCTTCTAATAGTGTAGCTCTCATTGCGTAGTGACATTTTTGGCTCTTGTTTCTACAAACCACTCTTTGTTGTGAGTATTGTATTTTTATCTTTTTAGTTTAATAAGTTTAATAAAGTTATTATTCAAGAATAATGTACATTGCTAAAGGTTTGTAGCTCAATTAGTTGAGCACAATTAGTGAGGATGATGGTATGTGATTAAAAATCCATCCACCAAGGTTCAAAACCTCAAAGGCACATTCAAGCTAGGTTTAACCTCTAAATGACTTTGTTGGACAAAATTTGCCTACATGTAGTTGCTTAGTTGAAGGATAAATTCTAGTTTAGATGCATGCTTACTTATGTTATTATAATTTGTTGTATAAATTTAGAGAGGCCAACATCTATGTAATCTAGTTGTTTCCATAAAAAATGTATTTATGAGCTAGTTGAATGATTAATAATTAACATAGATATTTTATAATATGATTTATGAACTTGAACTATTTTTCATAATATTTAAATCACGTTAGTGGAAATATGGAAATGCTTAATAAATCTATCATATTATAGATTAATCATTTGAAAGTGTATTGTAATAAATAATTATATTTGTGAATTGATTAAATTTGTATGCGACTAATTGTTACATATTTGTGATATATAATGTTAGGAATTAAAACAAAATGATATAAATCACAAATAATTTTGCATAAAAATACATAATACAAGTAATTTATTATAGAGAAACCTAATTCAAGAAAAAAATCTAACAAAAAATCCATTATCAATCAATAATTTATAAATTAGATTCCCTTCATAAAGGCCCATTGCATAAATCAATACATGCTCTATAATCCTAACACACCCACAATATAGTGAAATAGTTAGATGTATAAGATTACGCATTTTCAAGGGTCATTAAGATCGCCTACAATAACGAATCATCTCACTTACACATAGAACAATGACTACATAAAGTCATATAAAGTTCCAAAAACATGGAAAGGTTTTCTACCCTTTACTATTCTAACATCCATTTATTAAGGATTAGAATAATATTTTAATCTTCTCAATGAGCTCCAAAACCCTTGGCATATCCCCTAATGGATGTAGTAATGTTCACAAATGACCCCCTAAATCAATGAGGGGCATTGGAATGTTTTCAATATGTAGAAACTTGAAGGAAATTTGATTCTACCCTTTAGAAGAGTCTTGAGCCTACTATTTTGTTATATGTGCAACAAATTCATATATTTTTAAAAGTATCATCTCAACCAACTCCCATCAATAATAAACTCCTCCAAATCCAAAAAATAACACAACCTTGTACCTAGATAGAAATGACAAAAAAGATAGGTATTCCACTTATGATCTTTTGATTTGATTATAATTATAAAAATCACCCACAAGATCTAGATTATCTCTCAACTCATTATAACTAATTTATTATGATAAAAAAATTGAATTACACCTCCCAGATTAGGGGTTTGACCTCACCAAATTCTATAATGGCATACCAACCTATGCTCTCTTGGATCATATTTCTTCAACTTGAGCTACAAATATATTTTTAAGATGTATAAAAATTATTTTTATATTGTACTCTTTATCTTATTCTTTGTCTAATTTATAATGATTTCAATAGAAAAATAGTTTAAAATAAATTGCCTCGATTGAATCTTTCATCTACAACTATTTTTATTTATTGTTATTCTAATTTCATTTCTACAATTTCTTTGAACCATCATTTTTCTCCTATATTTTCATATCAATTAGAAGGAAACTTTGTTCAATCGTACATCTCTTCTTGCATGCAAAAAAATCAAATACAATTGTACATATGAAAAATGAAATTAATTCTTTGTATAGAGCTACCTTATTTCTTAGACAATCAATTGCAACTACGCATGTTAATATGTATGCCTCATGCCACTTAATTGGTAGGATTATTTTTTAGATTGGTCATGTGTGATCATGGATTAATGCATATAAATATATAAATTTCTAACATAAACAATCTAATCTTACACGTCCTTCCACAAAGGCTACTGGTGACACCAAATTTACAACACATCCTCTCACTCGCACCTAATCAACTCAATGAGTTTTTAGATATATTTTCTCTAGAACCTTGATGTTTTAAAGAAAAATAAACATGTAATTTTATAATTCCTAAAATATAATATATAATAGCTGTTAGATCTTATTGGACTAGCATAAAATACATGGACATTTGAGAAGCATATTACTACCAACTTTATGAAAAAAAATAGATCATTTTATATGGAAAACAATACATATGTACTAAAAAAATAAATCTTCACATTTTAATATATTTCTCTACCAATTTTAACCATATCGAAACTATTATAAATAGTTTGACAATGTTGGCCATAGCCAAATCTGTCACCTTTAATGAAGTTTGATAGATGATCTCCTTGAAAACCTTCTTGTTCCTTGTTTAAGTTTCTTCCTTTTCTTCTCTAGTCTCTTTGCACTAAGTGCCACTCTTCCATCTTACTTTCCAAACACAATAATTGCTAATGAAAAATATAAAAAATTAAATTTGACAGAGCAGGCCCTCTCACATGTCTAACTAAAAATTTGTCTAGATTTCTTGAACCTAGAAACATTCCAAAAGTAAAACTAAGCTCTATGAGAGAAATATAGACAAACGTGAAATGTGTTGCATTCCCTATAAAAATAAGGACATCTTTCTTTAATAGTAATACAATTCATCATTGACATGGATATTCCATTTTATGATTCATCAACATGATTCATTTTTCATACTCACACAAACCATGCTACTATGAACATGTGAATACCTTGCAATGTTGATGAATATGATAGATAGTATATTATCAAGCATTTGATGAATATTATAAATATTTTTAGTAACATGCATCTAAGTAAATATAAACCATGCATATTGATCATAATTAGGCACACTAAATCTCACCAGAAATAAAGGCTTATGGATCATTATTTAAAGTATAATTTCCTTCTTTGAATTTTGTAACTTCTCAAGCATGTGAGTATTCCTCTAATGCTTGATCAAATCCAAATATAAATAAGAGGTGGGAGCATTGAAAGAAGCCGTTGGGATGATAGATTTTGAATTATGACTTTGCTAATTCTAGGATCAAAAGAGTTCATAATAACTTGAAAAAAAAAATCAACACTTAGAACACACTTAGAGTAGATTAGGAAAATGAAAATTTTATTATGGATATCTAAAGATAAACCTTGAAAGATGAAGAAATAGTGATCACTTGAGATGAGACAATGAATGTAAAATAAATATTAGATTTGAAAAATAAAAAGTGAAAGAAGGTAAACCTTAGGGCAAGGCACTCGGTAAGTTATGACTTGATGATTCACCAAAATTTGAGGAAAATAAACACATCCTACAATTATATATTAGGTTTATACTTAAAAGATTAATTAGTAAATAACAATTACACCTGCATTTGTAGAGTTTATAGTGAAATTAATGATAATTTGAAAGGAAGGAAATAAATCATTATTTATTTTTCAATGGGTTGTTGTTGATGTATGGTGAATTTGTTGTTTGACTATAATCAACAATTGAGACTAGGAATCTATGATATTATTTTTATATTTTGAAGATAGTGTAAAATAATGGAATGAGATCTAGGTTCATACATGATTAGGCTAGTCTCTCAACCTAGTCCAAGGATTCTTTTCTTTTATGTATTTTGATCCCCATATCACAGATCAAACATCTCTTAATGTGGTATTTTGTGCTTCACTTTTATCTTTGGTACATATTTGAATAAGTGATTATGCTAATAATTACAATGGGTCATATTACAACACTAAGGTATGATTATTGAATTTTTCTTGATGGAAGTAAAGTCTCTTGTTTCAAGTATACAAAATTTGAAGAAATCTTAAGAAGATGCACAATTCCTATGATCTTTAATTGTTAATTCACTATCGATGTGATACTTGATGATTATTTGATAATATTTTACCAATATATTACAATGATGCTAATGACTATTATTTTCTATAAATACAAGGTATTAGTTTCTTAACTCAAGTATTTGGTGTGTGAACTAATAAAATAAAAATCAAATTTTGGAGAGGTTAACCTTAGGATTAGGAAATATACAATTTTAATGGGAAGAATGTGCCACAATGAGGCCCATTCTAAGGGAAAAGAATGTGTACACTATCTATTTATAAGGTTGAATTCCTACCAAATCAAACTAATCTTAACTGAAGAAATGTATAAGGCTATTTTAGATGATAGGTTTAATACTAAGGCCAATTTATGTTCCAAACAAAACAATTTGAGAAATATAATAGCATATTTATGACCAAATTTAGGTGTGATTCAATAAAATAGTAAAAGTGTAAGGTATGCATTTTTATCCCTTGAATAAGGAAATATAAATCAATCTATAATATTGGCAAGAAATTTTTTGTCTTGTTCTTAGTTAGGAATAGATAGAGAATAAAATTCCCTTCCAAAATATACCTTTTATAGTAACTCATGTATATGTTAAAATAAGTCACATGTGATAAGATCTAAATGATATACAATAAAAATTAACATAGAAATAAAAATTATATATAATGGTGAAAATCACATACCTTGTACTTTTCCTCTTAATTTTTGTTTTATTTTGACAAGGTTATCCTTAGTGTAGTGACTTGTGTTCGTTGGCTTATTCTAGTGCAAAATTTGATAAATAATTTGTGTAACACCCCTCCATTTTGCTCTTTTGATCGAACAATATTTCTAATGTATGCTTATTTTGTTATCACTTTGGTTGTGAAACGTGGTTATTTTAACCGCTATCTGTTAAGCGATGTAAACATTATGTTTTGTTGTGATGGTACTTTATTCAGATGTTATTATTATTTCATGTTATGGATTACATTAGCAGGTATATGAATTACTGATGCTTTATGTTTTGATTATATCATTGATGATTAGATGCGTCAGTTAGTGACATTGTATTGGTGAAGGGGACGGGATCACATCACTCGCATGCAGTGCCCTGGGATTCCGCGATTTCCTCTTCACGGTGTGTTTTAATATATTATGTGCATGTTTCAACACTTGTATTGTGTGCATGATGCAGGTATAGGACATCGACTCCACCTGGTTTCACAAGTCTGAGCGTGTCCATTGACCAACGGTATCGATTGGGAGATAGTAACTAGGATTTTGTGTCAAACTATCGCCCTAGCCATAGTGTGTCGTCGGTCTTAGTCAGGTTCAGTGTTTTATGTTGTTAGTTTCCCCATTTGCTTTATATTTAAAATTGCAAGTTAAAAGTGATTAAATGACTTTTGAAATTTATAAATGATGATTGTTTTGCCTTATTGAAATGTTGGAAAATTAGTGATAAATTAATTAATTTGATTTAATTAATAAAATAATCTAATTTTGAATTAGATTTATTTTATTGACTAATTAAATTAATAGGGATAAATTAAATCAATTTAGTTGTGTGGGCATTATTAGATATTTGGATTAAATCAGAAATTAGAAATATGTATTATATTTAATTTCTTGGAAATAAAGTTGAAAAGAATTGAGAATGGCATTATGAATTGTTGAATTCAATTTGGTTAAAAGAAAATTTAAATTTTCATTTGGGTTGAAGATGTAATTTTATTTAAAAGATATGATGCAAATTTCATTTGAAAATAGAAATTGTTTGAAAAATTACAAAATAGAAAATATCTAAATTAGCAATAAATGTTGTTGGGTGAGTCCATTTTAGGGCTTTGACAAATTTGGGGAAGGATTGCATAAGGTAATGGTATTTTTATTTTTGAATGGAATTTGGAAATTATGGAGAGCAAACTTGCATAAGAATTCTTGGAAGAAATTGAAGAAAAAAAAAAAAAAGATTGAGGATTTGGGTGAAGCAAAATTGGAAAGGAAAAGGGAAGGACTCCATTGTTGAAGCTTGCAAGTTTTGGAGAAAACACAAGGTTCTTACTTGTTTATCTTATTTTCATTTGATAGAAAATTTAAATTTTTGTTCTATTCCTTGAAAGATTTAATCTTTTTGGAAAACCCATCTTAGATTTGTGTTTAAAATTTGAAATAAACTCTTGTGATTACAATGAGAAAACCCATGCCAAAATCTGATTTTGAATTTGAAAACATGAACAAAAGAGGGTTTCTATTGTGTTTGAAATCAAAAAAATGTGCTTGCAATTTAAATCTGCTGGATATTTTGCTTATGAAGAAAATTTCTTCAATTTAACTATTTTTTTTAGCAAACTAAACTTATATATATAATATATATATGTATGCATATATATATTGGATAAAATATATATATATTTACATATACATATATATATATATATATATATATATATATATATATATATATATTTTATGCCTTTATGTTCCCAATAAAAACCCTAGTTCGGTTTTCTATTTTCGCGTTTGGGTTTTTACCAGAAACGCGTTTATGTTTTTAGGGCGGAATTTTGTTATAATAATTTTATTTTTTTGTGAAGATTTGTTGGGGGTTCGGCCCCCATGGGCGCCCCCATCACTGGGGAGCGCTGCCTGTGAAGGCAGCGCGAGCGCTGCCCTCACAGGCCGCGGCCCCCAGTGTGGCGGTCGCGCCCCTGTGCAAACAGGGCCGCGCCCAACACTTAGGGCTCGGCCGTGGGCGTATGTCTTTTGGTTGTTTGGTTTTGTTTTAATTTATTTTGTATATATTATTTCATATATGTTACTTTGGCTATTTTAGTTTTATTTTATTTTTATTATTTGATTATTATTATTATTTGAATATATTTAAAATATGTATTATATATTAATTATATTAAATAATAAGAATATTTAAAATAAAGCAAATAAAATTATTATTTTATTTTTATAATTATATTTAAATATTCATATATATATGTTATATATATGCGTATTTTTTTTAAATATAAGCAATTATGAGTTGTTGAAAAAGGATTAGATGAAAGAAACGATTAGAAATTAAATGTTTACTTTATTTAAAGAGATTGTATATAAATTCGTTTGTTAGAGTAAGCAAATGAAAATCAAATGTTTAGTGTGAGATTTCGTAATGTTTCATAATGTAATTTGAATTCTCGTTCACATGAGTGCGAAAAGAATATGAATTAATTAATTAGTTAATCATACTATGTTGATGAGTGAATTGGATTTACAAAATCCTAATGTTAGTTGTTTTTCTAAAAATGCATGTAGTACTCTTCAAGTGTTATCCCAGTATTCTCAATGTTGGTCTATTTAATCTTTGCTTTGAAAGTATACCTTTGAGGTTGTCATATTAAGAGTAAGGGTTGTCGGTATGTCGGTCAACTTGTGGGTTATTTGGGGTGGTGCACATGGTTGTAGATGTGTTATCTCCGGTTAGCATGAACGGGAGTTGTGTTATGTTTTGGTTACCGTGTACTATGAATGGGTTATGCGACCTTATGTGTTAAGGTTGGAATTTGGTTTTTTTTCAGTTTGTGCATGTTGTCTACCATTGAATTTGGGGGTTTTTGTATTCCCGTGTTGTCAGTAGGAGAGTGGCCCTTTGTGAGGGTCCGACGCCCAAAGTGGTGTCAGGGTAACTCACCTAGGGTTTAATCAAGTGATAATTTTAAAGAATTAATGGGGAACTTCACACTAATAAAGTTAAAGAATGCCTCTCTCATGGAACATGCATTGTTAAGCCTCGAGATGAGATGAGATGCATAGTTTCGCATGAGGGTCTGGCGCTGGTAGAGGCAAGCCAGGGTAACCCATGATGGGGGTCCGATAGCCTAGGAAGGTTGAGCTAGGGTAACTCATGGCAATTTATGTATGACACTCTTCCTACGTCAACAGATAGTCCGTTATTGTGTGTTGTACGAGGGTGTACTTGTTCTATGTAACCTAGAAGCAATGTATTGTCTTGTGAGTTTTCTTACTATGTTAAGTGATGTGGGTATTTGAGTCGGTTCAATTATGTTAGCCTGTCTAGAGGTAGTTGGTCTTGACTAGAAATCCTTGTTACTATCTCCTAGCACGGGGGGTGAGCCTTTGGGTTTCACTTGGTTGGGTGGAACGTGCACCTTACACCGTTGGCTTTGTTCGTGCTCATGTGGGCGAGACTTTCAAGTGGGAGAGCTCGTTGGATCCTGTTGCTCCTCTAGTTTCTTTCATTTTTGTTATTCTGGTATTTCTTTACCCCTCATTTGTATCGAGGTGGAAATTGTAATAAATTATCAGGTTTATTTGATTTACCTCATTCGAGGAATGAGTGATGTAATTATAATGTAAAACATTTGTTATTGGATATCGTGATGTATCAATTTATCTTTGATGTTATATCATGTATGGAATGTATATACCTTAATTCCTTAATTGAATGATGTTATGTCTTCTTTCCTTGGTTGTTTATTTCGGGTTTAGGTAATCTTTGTCTCGTAGCCCTAGGGGAGGTTGGCAATGTGTAGCAAACTTGTGCATTTTGTTCTTTAAAAAAAAATAAAATTGTTGCATTTGGTTAGTGAATTGCAACTTCTCCTAGGGTTGCGTGGCGGGGCATTACAATTTGAGCCTAAATTGATTCCATTTGTACACATCCCCAAGGATCAACTTTGATCCTTAGATCATTCATTTACCTAGGTTAAAATATGAAAAATTCATAACTAACTCAAGTTGGTTCCACAAAATATAGAAATCATCATTAAACATTTAAGCTTAAAACTAAAATTTGGAATCTCATTAACTCCCTACAACTATCCATTATGAGTTTACTTGAGTGTAAGAATATTCTAACATGTGTTCCCAGGTATTGTATTTAAGGACATGCTTTAACATTTTAAATCATCTGGAAACCAAGAGAGAGAAATTAAGATACATCCATAATATCATAGATAATCAACAATGTATCATGTTAGGGCACTGCCACAATAGAGTGTCTCACTTTTGGGACATGCTGATTTTTTCTTGAAATCACTTTTTTTAGAAAAACTAATGATTAATTCCTTGAGAGGCTCCATCTTAAGGGTTTTAATTAAAGAGGGATAGATAATACCCCCTTAGATCAAACCCCCTTGGATATAATTCCTTTAGTATTAAACCATACCCATAATGGAGTCTCCTTTGCACCTATCAAAATGCTAGCAAAAAAAACTTTTTCTTGACCTTTTGAGGGATTAAATAATATCATTTAGAAATTATATTTTACAAGATTGTAGCCCTCAATATGAGCTTTCCAACAAGTGTAGTTTTGATATATTTTCATTTTATCATGTATTTAATTTTTAATTTTTACTAAACATAGGTTTTTCTCCAAACATCAAGCTTTTCATTTTGTAGAGGTGGAAAAATAGTAAACCATTGTAAAAAAATTAAAAAATACCCTTACCCTAGGTATTAATGCGGACTTGTTTCACAAAAAAAATATTTTGATATATACACAACAAATTAGGCTGGACGACACACACATATGTCCAAATTATAGTTTTAGTGACTTCAAAAATTAATTAAAAAAACCTGTAACAAAAAATTATGAAAAAATATCCTTGCCCTAGATATTGATGTTGAGAATCTATATTTCAAAAATTAGAATTTTATTATTTATAGAAAAAAAGTTATGTTGGATGACACAAACATTACATTCTAAAAATGTTTTTTTCTATTTAAAACTAGTTATTAAAGGAGATGTTGAAAGATTCATGATTTATTTTGTTTTTTTTGTTTTTTTAAATATTTAGAATCTATACACAAATTTCCACAAATCACTAGTTCACATCATCTTTAAATTCTTAACAGTTTAGTTACTATAGGTCTTAGAAGATGAAGATTCCTAGTTAAAAATATAGATGTAAATGTCCATCTTGGGAAAAAAGTGAGACATAGTATTGTGATTTCACCCTTCAACTTGCATTAGAACTCTTAGGCACTACTACATTGTATCATCAAATTCCATTAAAATTATTACGTATTACTAAATTCTTGATCATTTTCTTTGATCTTTTTCCACAGACCATTGAATAAACATGAGTTTGACCAAAGGAGAATATTCCTTATCCTACAAATCTTTAAAATTTTCTATTGAAATCACCCTTCCCAAACGTAAATAGTATCAATGAAGGCAAGCAAATTCTTGGTCATAATTTATGCTCATATTGTTAGGATTTATCAATAGGAATGATGAATTAAATTATCAATTAAATGCAAATTGTAAACCAACATAGCAAAGAAATGTATATTACGTAGGTGAGACAATAAAAAATTAATGTGGTTCACCCTTTCTTGGGCTACACCCACAAACAACAACAGTCCATGTTATTCAAAATTCCAAGAATTACAAATATAAATAACCTACAATTAACAACTGCAATGTGCAATATAAAATGCACATGATTTTCACTCCTCAAATTTCCCACACTCTACTACGTGCTCTCATCATAGAACATGCAATAATCTCCATGCTATCGTGTGAAACTTGGAACATCTAACTTCAACTTCACGTGGTTGTTCTAATTCCCATGTGCGTCTTGTTGCTAGCTCTTCACAAAATTGTGAACCTTCATTTCCATGTAAAAAGAAAACTAATAGTTATTGGGGGAAGTTTCATAATTGTTTTAATTGAATTACATTGGGAATTTGTTAATAAATTTCCTTTACTCCCCCATTAATTAATTTGGGGGAACTCCAAAGGCTGGTTAAGCTCCATAGACCAACACATATCATTTCCATGCTTATAGTTTATTTCTATGTGTATGATTCAAATCCACACTCACATATTTGGTTTTATTCATTTATGCACACACTATTTTAGTTTGAGCCAAATTTTGAAAATGGCCTAAGTTGGATATCATCATTTTGCTTTCAATGCATCCAAGAATATGTGATTTCGAGTTATTATCTATCAACCCCCAAAATTAGCTAAGCACTTTCATTCCTTATAATTTATATTAAAAAAAAATCATATATTTTTTCATAACTCGACATTAGGTTAAGTAGATTATATTGCTTGTCACATGTATAAAATCTAATTGTAGTAAAGTAATTCTTATTTTTTTCATTTTCATTATTGTATATGCGGGTCAATTTTTTCTAAAAGTGCAATAAGGAGGATTTTGATATTTTGAGTGACCAATTTCGATGTTTTTATAATCAAATGGTTTTAATTGTTTTTTAATCATTTATACTTAATGTTTATAATTTTAACTTAAAATTTAATATTTTGGAAAAAATTCAACATCAATTTTTTTGAATGATATTACTATAGAGTGAGAAAGCACATCTTATATTAATTTTGCATTTGCAAATAATAAAATAATTAGATCTTAAAGTAACATGAGTTAAGAATGCTAAATTTAAAGAGTGTTAGAACATTATTTAATTCTATGTTTGTTTAGAGGTGTCAATAATGAAGTTTTGTTTATATGATGTACTTGATGATCAACTTTGAAATTTTGGAAATGTATTCATAGATACCAAAATTTGATGGTTCAATTATATATATTGGAGATTTATTAAGATGAACATAAAATTATATTTTAATATATACATGCTTTCTCTTGTGCAATTCCATCCTCTATTGAAATGTATTTTACTAAATATCATTTTTTCTTGTGGTAGGATAAGGTGATATTAACCTTCCAACCCTAAATCATTTTCATACATTTCTCCATGATCCTTGGAATATGTACATGGATTCCTAGGGTTATGAGGGATAAAAAATATTTAATATTTTTTTACCTATGAAAAATTATAATTACATTCATAAAGGTGGATCCATTCATTGATGATGGTTACAAAGTATTGTCCAAATATTTCTTTTAGGTGTTCACTTTTAAGGTAGGGACCACTTGTACTTACATTTCTATGCATGTTGTTGCATGTATATTGCATGTTATCTTGAGTGGAGTGCCAAAATTTGTATTTGGTGCATGTTAACCATTGAAGTTGTTAAAGAGTAATGTAGCACTTATTATTAAGGTCAATTTTGATTGGATGTGGATTAAGCACCCACGTGAAGGCCATGCGATCATTTATGATTTATTACTAAGTTTACTAGATTCCTAGGAGGTGGGCGTATGGATTTTGTAGGTGGATTTGACCCTTGTTTTGAGATACCACAATGGCATTCTCATCCTAGCTCTTCTATAAAATAGAGACTTGTGCTTGTAGAAGTTAAGTTTTTTTGTAGGTTGTTGAAGTAATGGAGTGTTACCATAATTTCAAGAGAGAATTTATATTGTTGTAAACTCATTTAAATTTTAATACAAGCTTTGGATATTTTTGGGTGCCAATTTTTCTCCTAAAAGGGTTCATCCATGTAAATTCTAAGTTACTTATGTTATTGATTTTATTCTATTATTGAATGTTGCAATCACTTTAACACCATATTGGGAAATATTTGATAAGAATAATTTCATATTTGCATCACTTTATGAAAGTTAATAGTATAGTAATTTTACCTTGATTTCCAACATTTGGTATCAGAGATAATGATTCTATTGAGAGAGGGACACCTTTCTCTTAAGTGTTGAAGGTTTTTTTTCTTTAGTGGGAGCTTTTTCATTGTAGGTTTTATAGATTTGTGAAGAAGATTGTATATTATGGCTTTTGACCTCATATCTAGATATTGAGAAGTTAATGGATCTGGGTACGAGATGTGGAAGTTGAAGATGGAATATCTACTTGAAGAAAGAGATTAGTGGTTGGAAATTTCTAATGAAAAGAAACCTTCTAGAATTTCTAATGAAGATTGGTTGAAACTTGTTAAAAGAAAAAGGAGTTTGAGGAACCATATGGTTGTGTCTTGCAAATTTTATCCTCTTGTATGTTTGTAAGGAAGCTACCACATACAAGTTGTGGAAGAGGATCTAGGTGATATTTACAAAACCAAAAGTCTTATTAATACTTGCATCTCAAAAGATAGTTATATTCATTAAAATGAAGGATGGTGATTCTATTGTAGATCATTTAAATGATTTTAGTTTGGTTTTGATTCAGCTTGCATTTTTAGATGTTAAGTTAGAAGAGGAAGATAAATGCATCTTGTTGCTTTGTTCTTTACTTGAATATTGGGAAAATTTAATTTTTTCTATTAGTAGTAGTAGTGCAAATCCAAAGATGGATAACCTCATTGCTACACTTCTATCAAAATAAATGAGAATATATTCCATGAATGTTGGCTCCGAAGATGCCTTGCATGTGTGAGGAAGGTCCAAAAAGAAAGGAGGGACTAAAGCAGACAAGAAGAAGGATAATTCAAATAAACATTCTAAAACCCCAAGGAAGAGTATAATAAAGTGTTGGAACTATGGTAAACATGGACATGTGAAGAAGGAATGTAAGAACAAGAAAAAGAGTGTATATTACTCCATGGAAAAGTCCTCACACAATGGTTATAATGATGCTTTGTTTATTTCATCTAACACTATTAGTAATTATGCTTGGTTTATTGATTTAGGTTGCTCCTACCATATGAATCCTCACATGGAGTGGTTTTATATATATTTAGCTTATGATGGAGGACAATTTTTCCTTGGTGATAACATCAGTAAGCAAATTTTTGCTAAGGTAAAGGTAAATTTGTGTTTCAATAATGGAAGAGTTAAAAATCTTGATGATGTTTTAGATATCCAAGTCTTGTGAGAAATTTTAATTTGTATCCAAGTTGAATTATTTTGGAATGTATGCGACATTTGATAAGTTTGGTTGCAAGTTGGTAAGAGGGAATTTGGTGGTTGCTAAAGGATTTCAGATTGAGACTTTTTTAGGATTAATGCATCCACTTTTATTATTTTTCCAATGAGTCTGACCCTAAAAATGCATGTATATTTTGGCATCATCTAGATTGGGTAAGATAAGTGAAAATTTCCTAGGATTATTCTTAATAAATTTTTGGTTGACGATATTTTTGATTATTTTATTGGAAAGAATAATTTATGCGAGCATTATGTCTTGGGAAAATAAAATAGAACATCATTTCCTATTAGAACTAATAAATCTGAGAGATTATTAGAGATCATTCATTTGGATTTGTTTGGACCAGTAGATGTTTCAACACTTTTTGAAAATCTTGATACAATGTTACATTTATTAATGATGTCTCAAGATACACCTAGTTTATTTTATGCATGCAATATCTTAGGTTTTCACTAGGTTTGAGGACTTTAAAGCCTTAGCTTAGAAGAATCAAACATATTATAGGATAAGGGTGTTAAAATTTGATAATGGTGATGCTTATTGTTCTAGCGAATTTGATGAGTGATAGTTAGAGTGCCATATCTTTGGAAAAAAATCTTATGTATCATTCTTGTACTGAGCATGTTGATGTTCAATATCACTTTGTGTGAGAAATGGTTGAGAATGGTAAGGATTTGTTAGAAAAGTGGACACTTTGAATAATGTTGTAGATTCTCTTACAAAGCTAGTAACCATAGATATTTACTTATGACATATTGTAATTGCATTCATAAAGGTGGATCCAATTAGCGATGATGGTTACAAAGTATATTGTTAGAATATTCCTTTTAGGCATCCACTTTGGAGGCAAAGACCACTTGGACTTGCATTTATATGCATGTATCTTGCATGTTATCTTGAGTGGAGTGCTAAGGTTTGCATGTTGTGTATGTTAGCCATCAAAGTTATTAGATCTACTAATAGAGCACTCGGTATTGACCAATTCTGATTAGATGTGGGTTAGGCATCCATGTGAAGGCCATGTGACCATTTATGATTTTTTACTAAGTTTATTAAATTCCTTGGAAGTGGGGCATATGGTTTTTGCAAATGGATTTAACCCTTGTTTTGAGATACCACAATGGGATTATCATCCTAGCTCTTCTATAAATTGGAGACTTAGGTTAGTAGAAGTTATATTTTTTGTAGATTGTTGAAGTAATGAAGCGTTGCCAAATTTTCAAGAGAGAATTTGTATTGTTGTAAACTCATTTGAAGTTTCTTACAAGCTTTGGATCTCTTTAAGTGTGGATTTTTTTCTTGAAAGGGTTTCTCCACATTAATTATGTGTCACTTGTGGTATTGTTGATTTTATTCTATTGTTGAATTTTGCAATCACTTTAACATCATATTGGGTAATCTTTGACAAGCATCATTTTAGATTCACATCACTTTGTGAAATTTAATATTGCAATAGTTTCACCAAGTGATTCCAATAGTTTGTACATGTTGTTGACAATGTGGCATTGAGAAGAACCCTTGGGATGTGTTATAAGTAGATAAAAGTATTAAACTACCTTAAATCTAAGTCAATTTGTTTTGTAAGTTTCATAAAGATTGAAGATGGAAAATAGAATCTTTATAGAATACATCTAATGTAATATTCGTGAATTTTAATGCAAGGATAATTTTGTTCAACGTGCTCTCAATCACTTTCCCTTGATCAAAATTTGATTCCATTTAATGATGAATGGTCTTACTGGATGATGATTAATGTCCTAGGGTTTGTCCTTAAACATTTACTCATAGGCACTCAATTTAGAACATGTAGCTTATGAGCTCACAAGAAGCAATCATAATTTTTGAAATAATCAACTAAGCAAGACAATCAAATATCTTGGAATTGGAAGGATGAGACCACAAATATTGTTCCATTTAGTAAACCTATTTGCACATACGATCTCATCTTATATGTAAAAATGAATGAAGTAATTGTTAGTTAAGACCATTAGAAACTAAGATGAATTACTAAAAAATTAGTGTGAAGATGATAACATCATATATGTAAAATAAAATAAATTAAACGCCAAAATAATATATTCAATATAAAAGTAAAAATAAAAAATAAAACATGAAAATAAAAGAAAAAATTGTACTTATTTTAAATAGAATTACATTTGATTTTATATCTAAAATATATATTTTTTAAAGCGAAAATTAAATTCAACAAAATATTTAAAAATTACAATTTTAACTCAATCCTAATCAAAATATAATAAATTATTTTAAACAACTTTCTCACCAACTGAATTATAATTAAAATTAACCATATTACTTTTCACTTGTACGTCACTTATGATAAGTTTTAAAGTATTTTCTTTTGTGGGTGTGTAAATTATAATTTTGCACGTTTTTTAATATAAGATATTATCCCAACTAGAAAATCTGGATAAGTCGGTATAATGAAGAGGTGCTTGTCACATCTTACTTTTAAGTCAAGTCAACAATGTCATCAACTTAGTAGGTAGTGGATGCCAATGGAATAAACTTTATTATATTATAATATGTATATTTGAAGAATATATTTAGAATATTTACAATTCAGAGGTGGTGGCCCCATTAGTATATATTTAAAATGTTATACTTGACATATAATATTAAAAGTGAAGATAAAAAATTTAAAGTATATGTAATAACATTAAGATATAGATGGATTATTTAGTATAGAGGCATTTTTTAATCCTTTAATATACGTTCATTATAAATGTATGCAGAGATTTTGTATGATAAATTTTGTGATTTTTTATTGTTCATGATATTATGCGGGGAAATGATATATGATTTTATGTTCTTCAAATATAATTGATTTCTTAGTGTCTAGCAATTTTATTCAAATATTCAAATTTATTTTAGATTGGAGTTATTGAGTATTAATTCTTGGTTCATTAGACACATTGTAAAGAAGTAAAAATTTAAAAAGAGGGACATGTTAAAGAAGTCAAGGGAATTTAAAATTTGAAGAGAGGGACACATTGTTAGAAGAGAGGAAGATGCACTAAAAGGAGGAAAGAACAAAATTTGAAACATTAAAGTAGAAGCACATAAGAAAGGAGATTAACTAATAGACAAAATGTTGAAATTTAAAAGATAAGGAGACCACCATTTTGGTCCACAAAAAGATAAAGAAATAGATGCATAGAGGCATGGGAAATGAAGGGGAACAACAAGAGGATAAGAACAATTTGAAGTGGGGTTGCCCTTTTGTGAAGACATGTCTTGTCCTCATGTGAACAAAGGAGATGAAGTGCCTAAAGAGGAGGTAAAGGTTTTTCTTTTTCTTTTCTCTCATAATGACTAAAATGATATTATGGGTAAGAAGGGTGTCCTATATACAAGATAGACAAATGTTGTAGAGAACTAAACTAAGGGAAAATTCAAAAAAATCTTATTTTGTATTATTATTAACTAAATCAAAAGTTTACAACTTTATATTTCTCACCATAATAATAGGTATTTCATTTGTATGGTTATGAAAAACAAGAAAAAACTATATTCTTGTATTTCTAGTTATTATAAATTAGAATTATTTTATTTGTTTTGATTGGAGGTAAAAAAAATGAGTTTTGAAGGGGCTTGGAACCCCTTACAAAATAAAGCAGCTGATAAAAATAGAAAACAACATTACGTAGCAATCAACCCAATGATAGCGAGCCAACAACCAAAAAGCAGTAAAAAAGAAGGCAGTCAACTAGCACCACTACATATTGTTTAGAATCTCAACAACCTCCATTTCACTAGCAGTCATCTTTTGCACATTATCCATAGTATTAGACACCTCTAAACCAGAGGCCCCACCTTGAGCTTTTATTCTGTTTCTAGTTTTGGCCCCCAACCCACCAGATTTTACCTCACCAATCAAAACACTACCTTTAACACCACCCTTCTCACTAGCGCATTCCACATCCAACAGCTTACCCGCAACAACAATATCATCAGTAACTTATTTTATTTGTTGTTCAAGCGATTATTATGTGTTTTTGTGATGATGTCTAGTGTAAGGAATATTATGTGTTTACTTATGTTTGTATGGTAGAAAAAGTGTGTGTGCTCATTGTGCTTGCATCCATGGGTGGAAAGGATTTAAAACATTAGAGAGTGTCTTGTTTGGTTATCTTGATTTTACTTTCAACATTTTCTAAGTCATCCTAGTGATTGTTGGTGATACTTTTGGAAACCATGATATTTTTCCTTGTTATATGTTTTACTTCTAGGGTGATCCCACAATAGTGGTTTACAATTTTTTGCCAAACTAGACACTGATTTTTTTTTTTAACTAAATCTTCACATTCGGGCACCTATAGCAGTTAAACTGTGAGGAATTTGAAGATGATGCAAACTAGAGTCTTGTCACATTTTGTCTGTAGATTCTAAAAATATTTTTTTCAAAATTTTTGGAATCATATTGCACTTCTTTTTCTATTTCCCACGAAAATTGGTTTTTTTCAAAAAATAGCATTTTTTAAAAGGGACGCATACTGTATAATGCATAACTTTTTTTCCTTGAAAGATAAAATTCTAATTCTTTCGAATTTAGATTTTTAACTTGGATATCTAGTGCTTCCACTTGGTTAGATAGTTTTTTATTGAATATTTTTTCTTTAATCAAGTTTCAAAGTCAAATCAATTAAAATTCAGACATAACACGACCGTATAACACATAACTTTTACTGTATGTATCGATTTTTCTTTTTTTTGTTGGATCAAGGACTCCAATATCTAGTGCACTCATATTTTAAATTTTTTTTGATAATCTTCTATTTTTTCACATGTGCAAAACAAAGAGTTTTGTTTTCGGTGAAAAACCTATATTTAATAAAAATTAAAAAACAAATAGATAATATAATCAAAACATATTAAAATTATATTTGTTGGATAGCTTGTTTTGAGGGCAACCTTATACCAGTTGGGTTTATGAGATCTCCTCCATTTTCATTCTCAAATCAAGCTTCGCAGTGCAAAATTCTGAGCAATTTTGGTGCCTAAGAGGATGTGGGTAAGAATAAGTGGGTTTGGTCGAACATTCTAAAAATGTTCGGTCAAACCCCCTCTATTAAAAATTAATATTTAATATTAATATAAATATAAATTATATTCTTTTTAAATTATGAATTAAGAGAGAGATATGGAGGGAGTGGGAGAGAAAGGGAGAATGGGGGTAGGAGGGAGAGACTTGAGAGAGAGAGGGGGGAGTGGGAGAGAGATAAAGGGTAGGGGGTGTAAGGGTTTAGGGTTTAAGGGTTAAGGGTAGAGG